>LR990945.1:11743545-12279807 GCA_905163415.1 Noctua fimbriata | reverse complement strand
AAATGATAGACCTTATATACATCCGGCAGTCGGGTAAAAAAAAACTTTTGTCTAGAGATACTTATTTGGACACCGAACCGTGAATTGTCATCGAGCGAGGTGCAGAGATAATGTGACCGAGTTATAGATTTTTTTATCAGTTTTGCTTATTCCACATTTTATTTATTTCACATTATTTTTGCTTATACACAATACTACGTTGCTATTATTTTCTGTTATCCCTCTGCTAGCCCCCGTTCCGGCTGTCAAGTGTGTGCAGCGCGGACTCCGGCTTCCGCTCGCAGGACGCGCTCCTACGACGCTCGCTCTACGTTGACAATGTAAATACATAATCAAAATGACATACAGAATAAAAATAGAATATTCGGACCGATTTTCGGTTATTGTGGCTAATGTCCACCGAAAATTAGCCATCGCTGGATATATTATTCATTTATGAACTATGGAAGACTTAAAGTTAAACAAAACCGAATAAAAAATAGTGAGTGAAACTGACAGCCAATTACAAATCTTCACTTATTAAAAACAGACTGGTAAAGATGGTGTGAGCAACACCACATACGCCATTACAATAGTTGAAGTTAACGAATACAGTCCCCTACACCACAGTAGAAGACAGATGAGGATCACAGTCAAAATTTCAGCCCCACACAAAATAACCACGCAATTCAAGTCCTTTGTCCTACGCAATATTAAAGCTCATATTCACACCTACATCAAGCATACACCCCTGGTAAAAAAAAAAACAGGACAGTATCAAACGCTTAAACTAGAAACACATACAACACGAATATCTAGGCACTAATACACAAAACTACAAAATATTTATCAACTTTTTAAACTAAAAAAGCTAAGGCTCGGGCACATTCTTTCCGTGGACACACTTGTTGAAAAAGGGATCGTATTATAGTGCACAAGTGTGTGCGCTAGCGCAGGTGCAGTCTCTTATTCCTCACTCTCACAGTCCTCAGGGCCTTCCTAGGACCGGAGTGAAATTAGACGCAGGACAATCGGTTGTAGGGTACAGTGTGCTCAGTATCTTTTGGCAGGAGGCGCACCGCAAAACAAAACGACATTCTTAAGGCGAATTTCATCAATTAAATTGAACGCAATGAGCTCGTATTAATCCCCTTCAAGAGCTGACATTTTGTAGCGGCATTACAAAAAGTACTACAGCGCCCTCTGTGGTACAAATGAAGAACTAATATCTAAATACTGTATCGCGGTATTAAAGTTATCCGCGACTTAAGACTATATAGAAAAACAGTAGCCCACAAGACACAACACCCGTCTTGTCGGAAGATCTTCCCTTTTCTATGGGGGATGAAGAACTTTACACCCTGTTCTTCGTACCTATAGTGTCAATATTCCATATCAATGGTGAGACATAGCTCTCGACGCAGTTTAAATTCACTCTTAGGCATTATTACTATGATATTTCAGTGATAAATTCTTAGAAACTAGTTACTAGAAATATTTAACCTCACTGAAATCGATAGTATAGTAAGTTCCACTGGCATGCATTCAGCCCCCGTAGCATGACCACCGTAGACAAGGATTTCTTTGACGGAAGCTACAGTCCGGAGCACCAACAGGTATACACTTTGCTATACAAGGTGTAAACGGACCCTTGACGAAGCCGTCAACCAAGCATTAAGTCACTTGCTGGGAAACGACTTTTTTTTTGGGGTGAAAAATCACGTTTTACGGAAAAAACTCAATGTAACGCACTCAAAGCTTAGTGCTGATGGATGCTTTGAATAGTAAACGGGTCATGGAGGTAATTAAAGTAAAGTATTCAACTTTACTTTAATTACCTCCATGACCCGTTTTAAAAAATAGTATTTAAAAAAAAAAACTTAATATTGGAACTTTGACCTCCAATATCTCCGTAACTAGAAGGTTCCCAGGTATGGTCTAGAACAAAAAATTGATCGTAATGACGGGGAGAACAATTGCCTTTCGGCTTCGTTAAAGGTCTTTTTACACCCTGTATTTAAAAGCAATTTTCACGAGAAATTACGATTGTAACTAAGATCAAAAATAAAAGAAAAGATCCTATCTCTGGAAAGGATCTTTTTCATAAAAATATGAGTTCCAAAATACTATGCTCCTAACAACAAATTAACTTAAAGGAAAACACTTTTAAAAGTTGTTAAGTGTTTACATATTGGTGCTCGTGACTGTACACAACTGTCAATAGTTGAATAGGTTCAGGTTGGGACCAGTAACAGGTGCATGCTTGGATACTTGGATAAAGGTAAGGTTACAGACTAAAACATAATTATGACGAGCCCAATTTATATTATTTTGCATTTTTAGTCTAAATAGTAGTTTTATTAGATTGTAGTTGTAGAGTTGATTGAGTGATGAGTGTCTTTGTTTTATTGTAATTTATCTTCCTTTAAAATAATAGTCTAAAATCCTAGAACAAGTCCAAATATCGAATACACCTTGAAATGGTGAAAACTTATTGTGCTCAGCTGTTCTGTGCCCTATACACCACTATTTTTTAATTAGTAAAAAAAAAATGGAGCTCTATCCGTACCCGTTACTGATCATATTTGTGTAATGAAAAGTCAAAAAAACGAAATCGCAAAATTGTGCACGAAAATTTGTCATAACTGGTAAATTCATAATTGAATCAATCATTCATAATAATTACCACTAGAAAATACTACGCGCAGTGCTTTTCCATTCCTGTCGCCATTCATAGACCCCGGCAAACTATATTTCCATAAATGAGTGACATTTTGGGATATAAACAAACGCTTATAACTTTGCTGTTTATGAATATTATTTATTGAGACTTTACATATATAATAAGAAGACCTTCTCTAATAAGCCCTTTAAGTATTTGTACTAATTAAAAAATAGTGGTGTATAGGGTGTAACAGGAAGGGAATACCCATACATTTGGGTCGAATAGGTATTGAAATTTTGTATGGGACAGCTGATAATTTTTTCGATATTGGACCCATGGAGAAAATTGTTCAGTTTGATGGTCTGCAGCATATCCTTTCATATGACTAAACCCTTTCTGTTACACCCAGTATAAAATTACCATCAAGTTACTAATGTGATCTAACCGATGACATTCCAGGGTTCAGACAATCAGAGCGTTAGCAGCGAATGTATAACTCAGGCGAAGAGTCACGTCGAAGACGACCACGCCGACGACGTGCATGACATCAGCAATGCAGGTGAGAATACTTTTCATATATCGACGGTGGAAATTTGAAAAGCCATTGCAAAACACTTAACACTGGATTTGCAACGTTCGGCTCAGCGCTGAAAGTTGCCCTGGTTCAAGCCATGGTCCGGAGCGAGAGGGAATGGGAAGCCGTCACCTCCTTCTGCGAAGCAGTCATGCTAGTGAAGGAGGTGGCGGAACGTGAGAGGGAAAGAGCCTCACGTCCCAGCCGCCGCGGGAGACGCCCTGGGCGTCGGGGGTCACGTGGTGGCCCCCGGCCACCGTAGGCGCGGGCCTGTGGACGGCGAGTTATGGGCTAGCTCGCCGTCCGGCCGTCTTATGACGACAGGCCGTGTCGACGGCGCGTTCGTGTTCCACGCGCGCCTCAAAGAGATGTCAGCAACCACGTAGGGGTCCGCACGGGCCGATGCCTGCCAGGGCTGCGGGACTGTTCGAAAGAGATACTGCGGCCCTGGATCACAAAGGGCAAAGAAGGAACATGGATGGGTTTTAGTCAGTACAAGTCTGACACTCCCTTCCGCTCCGCCCAGAGCGGGGGGGGTCATTTGATGATAACCCAATCTAAAAAAAAAAAAAAGCGCTGAAAGTTGGAAATTGTTACGTGTGGTCTATCCGAGCGCTATGACCCCACCCTCCCCCCTCCGACTTCAGCTAAACATTCAATAGTGGCGTAGCAAGTTGTGATGGAGAGTGATTGACACAGCACTGTGATGTGATGACACGTACGTCACGTATAGCACATAGTTTTAAGTTATTATACATAAGATGTGTTCATAGTTTTATTG
The DNA here is from genome assembly GCA_905163415.1 of Noctua fimbriata. NCBI lineage: Eukaryota > Metazoa > Arthropoda > Insecta > Lepidoptera > Noctuidae > Noctua > Noctua fimbriata. The sequence goes on along the minus strand of LR990945.1, from coordinate 12,275,808 downwards.
GAAGAGTATCACGTACGCCCTACTTACATACAAATATGAGAACGTATGGCATACTAGTGGAATGTGCGGTTGTAGCAATAATACTCATCGTGGGCGACTGATTCAGCAAGGTCGTCAGCGCGTAGCGTGTTGTGAACGTGCGCTGGGCGGTGCTGACTCAGGCGCAGTGTCAATGTCACAGAGTAGCAAACGCGAGCAGTTTAATGAAACTCTTTTTTTTTCGAGACTAGGCATATTGTAGCTTGCATTATTATTCTTGCTATGCAGTTGTTCGATACAAGGAGATTTTAAAATGTGTGTAATAAAGGATGTACGAAGAGTAGAAGGAAAAGATTAGAAGACAATTATTTCGAATGATTTTCATATTTTACCCACGAGTGGTCATTCAGGAATAAGATAGATGTAATACATAAAAATAGAACAAAGTTGTATTATAAGAGTTAGAATGTAAGTTTAAAATGTAATTAAATTGGAAAAAATACCAATGTACAGACGCCAGCTCATGAAGTTACCCGAAACTGTCAAATTTTCCTAATCAACCTTGAACCTAATACTTTAGCGATAAAAATGAAAATCTATTAAAAAAAAAAATTAACAGATTGTTGTAGCTTGATGTGCTGGCGTCTGTCATCATCATCATCATTTCAGCCGAAAGACGTCCACTGCTGGACATAGGCCTCCCCAAGGGGGGTTTTGCCATAATCGCCACGCTTGGCAGGCGGGTTGGCGATCGCAGTATGGTTGTTATAAAACACAGAGAACGCTGCTGCCCATTCTCTGGTAAGTCCCTTAGTCGCCTCTTACGACACCCACGGGAAGATATGGGATGGTGCTATTCTTTACGTCCGGACACCATACAGAACCTGGCGTCTGTACCTTAGTTTTTTTTTTACTGTAGTAGGGCTTATGACAGTTACGTCACGTATATCACATAGTTTAAGTTATTATAGATGTGTTCGTAGTTTTATTGGAATAGTATCACGTGCGCACTATGTACTACTCTGTCTAGAAAGTACCGGGAACTGATCAATAATATACAAAATGTTAGTTATTTTTCCAAAGTTATTTGATCGCCCTCAAAGTATGCTCCTTTAGAAATGATACACTTAACGAATAATCCAATCAACAGAACATTTTTTAAACGCTTTTTCGATTTTATTTTTTTTGTTTTTTAACGTTGCCCCACACTAGGAATTTCTCCTGTATCGTGGGTGCGTTTACAAACATTTAAACTCACATACACAAACAGCCAGACCCGGAAAAACTACCTGTAGATCATACAAATATTTGTTCCGTGCGGGGATTGAACCCGCGACACGCAGCGCAGCAGCCAATCGCTCAGCCATTGCGCCAACCGTGCCGTCATTAAATTGAGTTCAGTTCTCGCCGCGAATTCTTTTTTATGTCTTCTACCGAATGAAAACGGGTGTATACAACATTATTTTTGGTATATGCGAAACCTGAATATAGTTTGTTCAGAATAAGTAACTGAATCGATTCCAATAATTTTTAAACCATGTTATATTATTTCTCAAAAATATTTAACAAAGTTAAAAGTTGGACACCGAGTGACTTTAAGTACCTATCGCAATAATTTAGGTACCCACTGCCAAATTATTATTATCAATGATCTCAAGATGACGCTGGAGGTGCGCGCTGCGTGGTGACCACGATTTTGTGCGGATAACTAGATAATAGAACAAGCTTATAACTTTGTGATTTTTCATGAAACAGTTTTGAAATTTTGTACATAGATTCTTTACATAAAAATACTAGACACGTGTATCAGGTTTCGCATATACTAAAACTAATGTTGTATATACAGTACGTTAACAATTAAAGGGACTCATTAGTCGATACATGGAGAAGTATGCATTACGATGTTTTACTTAACTCTTCCCCCTCCCTACAACGCAGCACACTCAATGTCCTTTAGGCTACATCACATTTTCTGTCGCTATACCACAGGTAGAAACACTAAAGGCACCTTTAATACTTGAACGGATGGTCACACGCAGAGCAAACGTACAGCCGATAAACCACTGCAAAAGGAGCGTACTGGCAATACCAAACTTATTCCTTTTGAACTTGTAACGATTTATTGAGACTGTTAATACAGAAACTGTAATGTAATATTGTAAAAGTTCAAAAGTTGAACCTCAAGCTTGATAGATGGCGTTGTCGTCTTTTTTTTAAAGACATTTCGAAAACGTTCTCTGATATTATATTTATGTTTAGTTTCATTAAGATCGGTTCAGTCATTTCGAAAAAAAAAAATGACTTGAAAGTTTGTATGAAATGCCATAACTCGTAAACGCTGTTAAGAACTGTTTTTATTTTGTTTCCCAGCATCAGCAACTTGGCCAGATCTAAAGGACACAGCACAATTCGAGAGGGCAGCTTCTGCCATCATGGGTGGCAGACCTCACACTATTTCTGCAGGTATGACATATTTAAATAAATTTGACATGAGGTCAACGAAGAAGATCATGCGAAGAGTTAACTTTCATATTATGTAGCCACCAGCACGGATCTATTGTTGGTCTGGTTTATATCCTGTAAGATGCAGATGGTTGCGCATGATGGGCAGGAAATGCGATGGGACATATCCTCTAGAAGGGCTTCATACTGTCTTTATATTTAGGATAGAGTGTATGGGTAGTCTCATTAAACGCCTTGCTGCAAGCTGCAAGAAACTCCCCTTCGAATTCCTAGCTTAAATTTTAGTTCGTTAGGTGACGTGCGATTTTAGTGAAATCTCTTTACCTACATTTTCTATTAATACCTCATTTATTGGTGATAAGCTCGCCCCCTATTACATGGGATTTAAACATAGCTGATGAAATGCGGGTGTACTGCTAGATACTACCTAGTTCACTGGTGGTATTTCAGTTTTTACCCTTATGCCGTAAGCAATAAGGTTGAAAACTGGTCGACCGTCAGTGAGCGCGGTAGTACACCTCTGCCTTATCCTTCGAGGATTACAGACATGATGTTATGTTACCTTATTGTCCCCCCCAGGCTACGAGCGCGGCCACCCGCGGCCCGCGCTGAGCGTGCACACGTTCTCCCCGGCGGAGCACGAGCAGCGCGACGCGCAGATATACGCGCGCCCGCCGCTGCCCACTGTGAGTTGTGTCCTTATTCATACCCACTAACACGAAGACAGAATCTGAACGTTAGGCAGCATCTCCGCTACACTTCAGATGAGTTGCAGCGTTTGGCTGCAAACCGCCTATTTCAGGTAAAAGCATCAACACCATAATTAGGTGACAGAGTGTAAAGTATTACGATTGGATTTTGATATTTCTGTCAATTAATTACAGCACCAGCCCCCGTAGCATGACCACCGTAGACAAGGATTTATTTGACGGAAGAATCGACAAAATGACAGATAGTGCAAAGAAAACTGTCATTGTGTCGACACAATCTGTCATTTTGTCGATTCTTCCGTCAAAGAAATCCTTGTCTACGGTGCTACGGGAGCTGATCTAGATTTGTCAGGGGAGCTCGTGGCTAAATAATAACAGCCGCTTGGGCCGATCTTTAGGTTAAGCCGTGCTTGCCTAGGGTGGTCTGTGGATGGGTGACCGCCCATTACATACCGAGTTTCCTCCGTGCCGCACGTTAAGCCAGTCAAAGGTCTGACAACCAGTCTTACCAAGGGGTATCGTATTACCCAGTACTAACTGGGTTGTAGAGGTCAGATAGTCAGTCGCGCCATGTAAAATACTGGTATTCGACTGGTTAGACTGGAAGCCGACCCCAATATAGTTGGGAAAAGACTAGGCAGATGATGACCTAATCTAGATTTGTCTGTCTGTTATCGGATTTTTATATTGTAAACTACGACCTCCCGTATTTATAGTGAAAGCGCCAGGGTAGCCCGCGAAACTCAGTTTTTTTTGCAATTTTCCGGTCAGTGTCAGGAAAAAGCCATTCAATGGGATTAAATGAACTTAAAGGGTTGTATTTATGGTTTTAATGACTTTATAGTCATTAAAACCAAAATCAAAATATTTATTTCAAGTAGGCCAGTTACAGGCACTTTTGAATTGGCGAAACAAAGACAACAATGAAGTGTAGCTACAGTCCCAGTCACAAGGCATAAAAACTGTGAAAGTGCTGTAGTTGCCCATTCCCTAACGTAGATCTCTATGGAGAAGAACGGGCAAGAAACTCCATGGACACTCTCTTAAATCAGAATACTTTCACCAAACCTTGGTTACATCATTCATGTTGAGATGGTATATTATGTGAGAACGATGTAGCAAGGGGTGTACGGTAAAAGTGTCCAAAGTAAAAACAATTCAAAAATAAAATAATCAATTCAAATAAGCCGTGGCAACCAAGAGATGACCAGTCACAACTGAAAGCGCCCGTTCACGAAAATGACGCATGTATCGGCACCATTCAACTCAACCATTTTGAAGGGAACTAAATGATCCGACACACGCGCCACCATCAGCGAGACATTTGAGTGAGCATGACATACTCCTAACCACCAGGGCACATCCAAGTCAAGAAAAGACGTAGGTTTCCAGCGAATGACAGCTTTCTAGTACATAATACTCACACAATATGGGCTATGCGGTTATACAACATTATTTTTAGTATATGCGAAACCTGAATATAGTTTGTTCAGAATAAGTAACTGAATCGATTCCAATAATTTTTAAACCATGTTATATTTTTTCCCAAAAATATTTAAAAAAGTTAAAAGTTGGATACCGAGCGACTTTGAGTACCTATCGCAATAATTTAGGTACCTACTGCCAAATTATTATTATCAATGAGCTCAAGACGACGCTGTAGGCGCGCGCTGCGTGGTGACCACGATTTTGTGCGGACAACTAGGTAACAGAACTCTGTCGTCGTCGAACGTCTGTTACCTAGTTGGTAACAGAACAAGCTTATAACTTTGTGATTTTTCATGATATAGTTTTGAAATTTTGTATATAGATTCTTTACATAAAAATACTAGACACGTGTTTCAGGTTTCGCATATACTGAAACTAATGTTGTATAATACTAAAGAGATTGAATTTATACAACTCAGTAAAGACATATTTGTTACGGTCGCGAATCATATTTTAATCAACATACAGCCTGACACTGACCAGCAAATTGTAAAAAACGTAAGATAATTTGAATTTTGCGGTCTACCCTGGCGTTTAAAAATCTTGCCCAACACTAGGGTGTTTTCCTGTATCGTAGTTACAAACGTTAAAACTTCAATGACGTAATTTAAATGTCTTCTTAGCCTGGACAAATGTCAAAATTACTATTGAAGTCAACTAATACTAATGTTTATTCCACAGAGATGTTCATCACTGGAACGCCCAGCAGTACCCAACAAATCGGGCAACGCGAACACTTGCGTGCAAGAGTTCAAGCCGAGCAAGCCATCGTCTTTGCCGCCACATCTCACTAAAGGTGACTTTATAATCATTTGTAGCAGCAATACAAAAGAGTACTACTGCACATGGGCGTACCCAGCATTTTTTAAGAGGTGGGCAGAAGTAAATAGACTAAGTAGTAGGAAATTAAAAATGTTTTTTATTTACTGAATAATACGTTTTATTGACTGCACTACATCTTATTTCAATAATAACGCGCGAGGGTTCTGGTTAAATCTAGCTAAAATTTCGTTTTCAATTGTAGTTGTGCTTTCAGAACCCTCTTTCTATGCACACTCAACTGTAATTGGTTTTGACGGTTTTTTTGTCATTGTTGACCTTAACCAAGTTTTTATTTTAATGTTAAAAATGTTAAAGTACCCAATGAATATTAATTTTGTAATTATATTAATTGTGCCTAAAAATTCTTAGCTTCGGGTCAGAGAGCAGGGTGGGGGAAGTGCCCCACCTTGCCCCACCGTGGGTACGTCCATGCTACAGCAATATTGAACGAAAAGTACTGCAGCGCCATCTATGACAGAAGTGAAGAACTAACATCAACTTCCTAAATCGCGCTGTTAAAGTTATCCGCTATCTAGAAGAAACCGAAACAACTGTCGGGCAGTAGCCCACCAAATATAACACCCATCTGGTCGGAGGATCCTCCCTTTTCTATGGGGGATGAAGGACTTTACACCCTGTTCTTCATACCCCCAAACATCAATCCACAATGGGATTGACAGAGGTGTACCTTCACCCACATTTCGCCTGTTATGTTCAAGTCCCATGTTATAGGAGGCAAGCCTATTGCCATCAACCAGGAACAAATCTAGACTGTGCCTGCTACTGATGAATTCCTCATGCATTAACAAAATATATTTAGGGCAAGATTCACACAGACTGAATTTACTTTGGTAAAAAGTAAACCTCACATATGAATGTGAACTTTATTTGTATGATTTTATTGTTCATATTTAATTAAAACTCTTGCTCACATCCGCTCTTATGAATACGAACATTATACTCATAAGAATAAGGTTTACATTTCTGTAACGCTTACATTACTTAGCAAAGAAACCGAATAGATATGAAACTCCTATAGCATATCGTAAGTTCGCCAATTATTGCTCAATTTATAATAGTAGGTTAGTGGCAGTCATTCTATAAAGGTTAACTTAACTTATAAACGATGAAATAAATGTGGTGGACTCATAGCCCAAAGCGACGATCCATATAGAAAATAGTGGTATTAAACTGCAAATTACATCAAATTTTTAAATAGCTCATAGTTTTATGGTTTATCAACTAGATATTACATACATAATGGGTGTAAAAAAAACCTTTACGAAGCTGAAAGCCACTTGTTCCTCCACATCAATGTGACGTTTTTTTTCTGGACCATGCCTGGGAACCTTCTAGATACGGAGATATTGGAAGTCAAAGTTCCAACTCTTTCACAAGTTTAAATAAAATACAAGTTGTTGTGTTGTAACTTTACTTTAAATACCTCCACGACCGCTGTATTATTGCATCCATCAGCACAATTTGTTGAGTGCGTTACATTGAGTCTTACCGTAAACAGTGATTGTTCACTAGAGTTCCTTAGTTTGACGTACATAATGCTTGGTTGACGGCTTCGTGAAGGGTCCGTTTACACCTTGTATACAACATTATTTTTAGTATATGCGAAACCTGAATATAGTTTGTTCAGAATAAGTAACTGAATCGATTCCAATAATTTTTAAACCATGTTATATTTTGTCCCAAAAATATTTAAAAAAGTTACAAGTTGGACACCGAGCGACATTAAGTACCTATCGCAATAATTTCGGTACCTACTGCCAAATTAATCAATGAGCTAAAGACGACGCTGGAGGCGCGCGCGGGCGTGCTGCGTGGTGATCACGTTTTTGTGCGGACAACTAGGTAACAGAACAAGCTTATAACTTTGATTTTTCATGATACAGTTTTGAAATTTTGTACATAGATTCTTTACATAAAAATACTAGACACGTGTTTCAGGTTTCGCATATACTAAAACTAATGTTGTATAAATGCACGCCTTTTCCAGAAACCCACCGGCTATGTCCCTTACAGCGTTGTACCACCCAATAATATTTTATTTCCTCCCCAGAAATGCCTCAAGCCCTGTACGTGAACATGTCAGAGCTGGCGACACTAGCGGCGTCGCGTGCGCAACAACAACAGCAACATAACGCTGAGCATCCACAGCAAGAGAAGGTAAGTCTTTATTATTATTGTATAACAGCCGCTTCGGTCGATTTTTAGGTTAAGCCGCGCTTGCCTAAGTAGGTCCGTGGATGGGTGACCACCCATTACATGCCGAGTTTCCTCCGTGCCTCGGAAAGCACGTTAAGCCGTTGGTCGCGGTTGTCAAATGTAGATCTTTGACAGTCGTTACAGGTAGTCAGTGACCCGAAAGTCTGACAATCAGTCTCACCAAAGGGTATCGTATTACCTAGTACTAACTGGGTTGTGGAGCTCAGGTCCGTCGTTACAGGTAGTGGCCTGAAAGTCTGACAACCTGAATTACCAAGGTATATTACTCAGTACTACCTGGGTTGTAGAGGTCATGTAGGTAGTCGCTCCATGTAAAATAGTGATAATCAGCTGCATCTGGTTAGACTGGAAGCCGACCCCAACATAGTTGGGAAAAGGGTGGCAGATGATGTTCATTCATTTTTTTTTACCTTTTTAATCTTTATGAAAAAAAAAATATTCAAGAACAAAAAATAGTAGTTCACCGGTGTCGGAAGCAGGATACAAGCTATTGATGTCTTCACTAGTTAGATAGGACTGCAAAGTTATTGGTCTCGAATCCAAGACATGCACCTCTGCTGCGGGACTGTTCGAAAGAGATACCGCGACCCTGGAACACAAAGGGCAAAGAAGGAGCATGGATGGGTTTTTTGTCAGTACAAGTCTGACACTCCTTTCCGCTCCGCCCAGAGTGGGGGGCGGGGTCATTTGATGATTTCCTACCCTAAAAAAAAATGCACCTCTGATTTTTTGGATTTATGTGCGTATTGTATAATTATCACTGGCTTCGGTGAAGGAAACCAGCATGCCTGAGAGATATTTCTTGACGGCATGTAAAGCGAAGTCAGAGGCCCATGGGTGGCATAAAAACTCTGACATCAGGTTAGGAACTAACCAGACGATAAAGAAGATCGCTTACGGCTTTGTCTGTGGGATAGTTTTGATAGTCAATTCTAGCAGGAGAAGGAGTGGGGGGCAATTTTTTTTTTTTTTGGTCTTTGCCCCACACTAGGAATTAACGAAAAAAATATGGAAATTACGTGACTTAAAAAATAAAACCGTGAATAATTTTTAATTTTCTTTATTTGCATGTAAAAAAATATTCGTACATCAGTCAAAATACAAAATTATATCACCGATTTGCACTAATCACAATTCATCAATCACCATCGGCATTTTGTCCCAAAGCCGTCATTTTAAATCAACCTATGCTAGATAATTGTTTAGTGCTGTTTTTATGAAGAATATTTTTTGATGTCTCGTTTCAGAGACCAAAAATAGTAAATAAATATTTAAAAAAAAACTGAAACCCAGCAAAAGCTTCCTATATACATAGGAAAATAATATTGCACGAGTATAAATTGAGTCTGAACATAAATAATCATTTTCGTTTTATTTCAAACAACTCATCGAAAACTGTTTTTTTTTTTTAATTTATTCATAAAGACGATTCGGCTCATTTAAATTGGGTTTTGATAATCCCAATTTAAATACATAATTACTTTAAAATTAAAACATTACAAAATGGTACAGTACATTAATTTAAATAAGTAATGACATCTAATTCAATAACAAAAAGAAAAATACTTTTACTGAAACAAACATTATCAGTAAACAATCAAATAAATCTTAACCTTCGGTTGGCACTCTGGTGGACTTCGAACCAATACCTGCCAATCGGGCTGTTCCAATCCCCACTAACGACCCTCAGCAGTTGATTTCCTAAGAATGCTGCAGAAAGAAGCTTCTCGCGATCGAATAACGGCATAGAAGTCCGATAAATAAATAGAATTAGTGTGATATCGTGTTTTATTCAAATTAAATTATCTAATAAATAATGTACAAAACAGCAAACCAATACGGCGCATCGACCAATAGTAAAGTACAGCCGACCGCACGTCCACTTTGACCTTGAACTGACTAGGCCAGCTTGAGGTCATAGGACGGAACTTCAATAGAATAAGGGACTGATCACACAGTTCAACATCGAATCGTGTGGAAGTCAGAAAGAACTATCATCACCTCTTACCCGTATTTCAATCGATTTGTGTTCGCAGCATGTCTTCTTCCATATTTCTCTAGAGCAGAGAGTTTATATGTACATGCAATAAAAGTGAACAGTCCGACGCGTTATCAAGTATTTTATCTTGGTCGTTCGTCTTATCTTTTTAACCGACTTCTAAAAAAGGAGGTGGTTCAGTGGTTGCACTTTCGGAATTCGGTGGATAAAGACAGTGAAAAAAAAAAATTCAGCGACTTCCGAAAATTAAGTTATTTTCCACATTTAAAGTGGTTTTTTTTTGGAATCCAGTAACTTTTGTTTGTTTTTTTGCAAAAAAAGTTTTTGTTTTTATTGTATGGGTATAAAGCTCTTTCTGGCCGTCTCAAACCGATAAAGTGTGGTCAGTCTTTAGAAGTCAGCGCAACTGTCTCGCTAGTACTGACGTGCGGTCTGCTGTAAATAGTTCAGGGCGATGCAACACCGATATATTACCTAACATCACGCTACATTAACTTAAACTTTATAAATATTAATTTAATTAAAATTATCTAAATGGAAAACTCTCATCTTGGTAGTTTTGTCCATTGTGAAGGTGGGTTTCTCCCGCCGCTGTCGGTTTGATCTGGGAACAAGGAGTTTCGTCAGTATTCAGTGATGATGTGATGTGATAAATGGCTTATGATAAATACGGCACGAATTTTAGATGTCCGAGAATTGATCCCTAGCCTTTGGCATTGAAGTCGTATTAGAGATTGTTTTTTTAAATCCGAAATGTTTAATGGATATAATTTGTGTAAAAAAACCCTTAAAGAAGCTGACGATGGAGCCTACTTGTTCTCCTCGTCATTGCGATCATTTTATTTTTTGGACCACACCTAGGAACCTCCCAGTTACGGAGATATTGGTGGTATCATCATCATCACGGGAAGAGACGACCTGGTGGTTTCCCGAAAGACTAGGGGTTGAACCTCACCTGGCAGCAGGGAATCATACTTTTCCATGCTCTTATCCTTTTTTGTCACCCAGAACTGTCATTTGCTAGAGCGAGAATCAGAGCGTGCTGCATGAGATAGCATTCCCGCTAAATAAGGCAACTGGTTTCATTCAGATATCAACTCCCAATTTTGAGCTTTAACGTATAAGGTTATAAGGCAAATTTTCCCTAACTGCCTCCCATGCATAACTAATATAACCAATATACCTTAGTATCAACGACAACACCATTCTCTTTTCTCCTTTCCCATTTTTTTATGAGCCCGGCGCAGCATTTCTTCTTCTGTCATCTCTATTACTCGTCATCTCTGCAGCAGTCACCGTCTTTCTATCCGTAGATCAATGACGTGTATATTAAAAAAAAATCTTTGTTAATCCTAGGCTTAGTAATTTAGTTAGGCTGATTTTCACCAAAGTTGAGAAGAAATGTGTCGAACACCAATAGGATTCTGTTATTGATTATTTCACTGTATTTTCGCTTAGGTTTAAGGTTTGTTCGTTCTTTACAAGACCTCTGTTGTAATTTTTTATACGTTTTTTGCACAGCATGGCTTCTTCGTCTTCTAATCCTATCGATGGCAAAAAGGCCAAATTTGTTTGGACCAAAATTCAGCTTGGCACACTCCGCTCACAGTTCAGTCAAAAGGATTGGCATTGGTGACAGAGCATGAGGCGCAAGATGGAATGTGGGCTATTGTCTGTGGGGAGACGCCGCAAAAGCATGTGATATCTGAGCCTTCCATGGTCTCCCATCTGAGGAGATTGCCGACTTTGGTTCGAAGTCAATTTAGAGATTTCCAAGTCGGCCACGGCAACGCGTGCCCTGGTGTAAGGTTCTCAGATGGTTCGATGAAGGGGTTAAAGCAGTTCCTTGCAGCACCCTCGCTATTGTCTAGACTAGATAGCCACAGCACAGTTAAAAGTAGTCACTAATAATGTAGTAAAAATCTGTCAAAGTACTTACAGTTTATCCCAGTTGAACTTAGAAGCGAGCCCCTCGGATATCTGTCCTTCTTTCAGTTGTTTCTTCACCACCCTCTCGAACAAACGTAAGGATGAGAACATGTTCTGAACTGTAGACGGCTGACGGTTTCGGGAGCTTACCTGTAATGTTAACATTATCATTTTAAGTATCAAATATTTCAACCTGCGAACCGGAAGACGTTGCGTTGTAAGGCCTCCCACTAGGTGGACCGATGACCTGGTGAAGGTTTCAGGGATCCGCTGGATGCCACTCGCACGGGACCGTTCAATGTGGCGACACTTGGGGGAAGCCTATGTCCAGCAGTGGACGTCTTACGGCTGAAATGATGATGATAATGATTTCAACCTGGCTAGATATCGGCTTGATATACATTGAGAATTTTTCAAGTGGGCGTGGATGGCCAAATTCGAAACATTAAGGAATAGAAAAAAATACTCAAAGGAGTCTCGAGCCCGATTTTGATGAAAACTAAAACTGCATCATTGGATTATTGAACAAAATTATATTTCTAGCCAGGAATCAAACCAGTTGATTTTGAAAAGCAAAATATATTATTACACCATTCGATAGCACTCTAATTCACCCTATATACCGCAGTAGGTTAAGTCCTACGTAAATTATGTAATAGAGGGCGAGCCTATTGCCATCAACGGGTCACGAATCCGCGGTGGACAAACTCATTCGACCTCTGAATTGAACCCAGCGCCATGCATACAATGGCCCGCCAAAGGCCATGGCCGTAGCCTTGGCTCAGCTGTAGCGCTCGCGACCACTAGGCCAACGAGGTTGGTACATGTTTAGCCTCCTAATATAAATTCCGATTTATAGGAAAACTTTGTGAGTTTTTTTGAATTTGCCAGAGGGCAATGGAACGCAGCATTCTGGGTGTCAAAAGACAAGACAGGGTTCGAAACACCACGCTGCGTTCCAAAACGGGCATAGTGGACGTTGGCAAAAAGGCTGCTAGGCTAAAATGGGATTGGGCGGCTCACGTCAGCCGTATGCACGATGACCGTTGGGCAGAAGTCTCCACACGATGGTTGCCGGAAGACGGACGGCGCCGCCGAGGCCGGCCCAGAAAGAGGTGGCGAGACGATTTGGACGCGTACCGCGAGGGCTGGCCCGAGGAGGCGCGGGAAAAGAGTACATGGAAGGAATTGGGGGAGGCCTTTGCCTAGCAGTGGGACAGTAAAGGCTAAATAAAAAAATAAAAAAAAAAATAAAAAACAAAAAAAAAAAAAATTGGTAAACTAATATTTACATAACGCATGGTTTAATTTCAGCGTTAAGTTATTTCGCATCGATAAGAACGTAAACGCCGCCTGTATATTTCCCGCTAAAATATCCATTTATTGGTATTGTGAGAGGCGTACCAATACATATATTTCACATTTGATCTAGCCTTCGCTGTAATGGATTTATATCTGGTCATGAGTTGCCATGGCTGACCTGGAAGTCTTTGAATAGACTCCGGACCCAGGTTGGCCGCAGCAAGTAAAACCTGGTTAGGTTTAGATTCATTGATGACTCTGCCCTGGAGTGTAAATGTGGTATTGTTCCACAAACAAAAGGGCACTTGATATGGTGTCCTGCATGTCGCATCACAATTTACATTGCCATCGACACGCTAAGAAGGAGTTAAAAAAAAAACAATCTCTCACCATAATTTCCACAGCATCAAAAAGCTTGTTCATCTCTTTCTTCTCCATGTCACTGAGACTGCTGTCCTCGCAGTCGAAGATATTGCTCTCTCTTAACTTGGTCTTTATTTTCTCTAACGTGATTGGTGGTTCTAAACCGTCGTTCATTTCGCCGGATTTGTAGGCGGCCTTCAATTCAGTTTGGAGGAGGTCTTCTAGGGGACTGGAATTAGATAAAATTTTGATCAGTTTTGTGTTTAAAATAGTAGCCGTAACAATACAGGGTGTATATGACGATGTTGGAACCAGTGTGATCTAAGTGTCATTTTTACCAATACTGAGGTTATGACACAATGGCAAAGAAAAATCATAATTCTTCCATGCCACACTTATCTAAGTGCTCTTCAGGGCTTTCTTCCTTGAGGGATCACAACATGTCACTATAGAATTGGTGCGGTCTCTAAAGTGAAGACCATGTCACACTGATCTAAGTACTGAGGTGCATCTGCATACTGTTGTGCCCTAGATCACTCTGGTTCCAACGTCGTCATATATGTAATAGTTGTAAGGGTTATACAGGGTGTAAGGGACAGCCCTCCACAAACTGACAGGGTGCATTCAGCTCCTTATTTTGAATCATATTCCACTGGATTTTTTCTACGGATTATTTTTTCAGTTACTATTCCTTTATTTCAATGTAAAATTACATTCTCTGTACGCAGCACTCCATTTATGTAAATAATACAGCCAAAATCAAAAATCCAACAATAATGTTGAAATACTCTAACGAACGACGCGTGAAATCAGCTACAGAGTTCATCAAACTAGTCGTCGCGCTTGCCGTTAGCTATGTGCGTTTTGCCACGGTAAAGATACATTGCGTATGAGGAAATAAAACAAATCAATTTTTTTGGATTCCCATAACATTCCTGAAATAATTTCTTGTACTGGTCATCTTAGAACGATATACTGAATTTACTGCATCAGTTTGTGGAGGGCTGTCCCTTACACCCTGTATAACCCAACCCTTACAACTATTAAAATACAAGGTGGAGAGGACACCCGCGCCAAAACGGTTACCACGTATTCAGTACATCATTCTAACCCCCCCCCCCTCCCCCCACATAAAAATTATAGGTATTGCACTTTTGTAAGAAACAGCTGTTTTTTTTTAATAACCGTTTTCGGCGCCTTACATATGCGTGGAAAACCTCGTGGAGTGCGCGAGCCTCGGGTTACCGAACCCAGCTGCTCGCCCTACCACACACTAAGCTGACAGACGCCGGCCACTCCGGGCATTTCTTTGTACGGTCTTCACATGTTGAACTATATCTTAATTGTGGTATTAAAACTATATTTATACTTAATTTTTTTTTTTTTTAGAAGTATTTATTATATACAATAACCTATATTAACTAACTAACTTAAAAATAAACTTAAAAAATGGCGTCAAAAAACTCCTCAACGTTGTCAACTGGTAATGTACCCAAAAGACTGGCGGCGTTGCCACGTTGTATGGCAACGCTAAGCCTTTGGCCAAGGTAAAAGCCAGCCCTTGGGTCACGGGAAGAGTCAACTAAACGTTTAGAAATGTCCTTGAAAAGGCTGTGAGCACTCGGACCCCACGGACCTAGAGTTTCAACCCCAAACGGCTCGAAAATATAGTTACGCCGCTTGAGGTTCAAAATTTAAATATTGAATCTTTAACGAAATCATACAAATAAAAGAAGCTTTATTTATACAGTCCACTAGTTTCCTTATAAAGTCCCAACCGAGTCTATTCAACAGACTAAAAATGTCTATGTGGGGGGGACACAGGATGATGTACTGAATACGTGGTAACCGTTTTACCGTCTGTGTCCCCTTCCACCCCGTATACATGGTGTGGTGCATTGACTAGCAAACTGCAACCACAAATTCAACAAAAACACGGTCAAAATGTACACAATAGGTGTTTTTCTTTTTACTTCCTGTATAAGTCCGGCGCAAAAGCCAAGGCATTATCATATTTTATAACTAATCAGCCAGTACCAAAGTTATACCATACTTGAACTTCAAAAAGTGTATAGTGAGACAGAAGTAAATACTCAATACTAGTGTTCCTTTCATCATCATCATCATCATTTCAGCCGAAAGACGTCCACTGCTGGACATAGGCCTCCCCCAAGTGTCGCCACATTGACCGGTCCCGTGCGACTCGCATCCAGCGGATCCCTGCAACTGTTCCTTTACTCCGAAGTTATTATTATGAGAGTTATACATAGCTCGCGCTGATACGAGAGAAGAAGATGTACAGATTAGACGTAATACTTGTCTATTCATAGTTATCTCTAGTTTTAATAATAACTAGCGACCCGGCCCGGCTTCGCTAGCGTGCAATATATACATATAAACCTTCCTCTTGAATCACTCTATCTATTAAAAAAAACCGCATCAATCCGTTGCGTAGTTTTAAAGATCTAAGCATACATAGGGAAGCGACTTTGTTTTATACTATGTGGTGATAAAATAAAACTATGGAAGTGTGATCGAGTGTGGTAAGTAGATGCGTAAATGAAAGTCTCTAAGCTAGTACTCACAGTTCTATTAGGTTAAAGTCCACACGCACAACACAAACACAAGAGAAGGAGAACAGAGGATAGTACAGTCACAATAGTCACAGAAATACGTTTAAACAGTTTATAGCAACACAGTAAACACGGGAACCATGCGTTTTCGAGGTGTCACCGGATTACGCGCACGCGTCGTTGCGAGGCTCGTTCCGACTGGAGGACATGGTAAGGGCGTCAACGCCCGCGCGCTGCGTCCCACCTCACTCGCTTGCTATACGTCACGATGACTTAGTTCGGCCGCGGTGCGATTCCAATAGACACTGTCCCGGCATCATCCGACATTATTGGTCGGTGTTATTAGAAGTGTTTATTATAAATACATGTAAATAAATCTGTTTGTGTGTACATAAACTAGATATTAGGTGTATACACTACAAAACATTTATTTCAGACACTTGTTCCATAGGTAATACAGCTTACGTAACTATGTTAGTCAGCATATTTCCCAGCAGCATCAGACCCGCAGTTATGCATACGGGTTCAATACTTCGGAAAACGCCGTCTGGCCTATCCCCAATCACCTTCAGGATGCTATTGGCACTCCCCCGAATCCTGCGTAACAATGTTGCTGTTCTTTTTCGCATTATTGCTGAAAAACTATCGGTAGCCGATTCAGCAAACATGCCTGACGGGCTACAGAATGGCGGTAGCCCCAACAACACCCGGAAGGTGTTGTTGACTGGACACGCAGAGCGTTGTAGGCCCTCTGCGTATGTCTAACCCATAGGCTGCATGTGTAAAACATTGCATCGGTGCAATGTTGGCCCGCGGGTTTGCTGTTCGAAAGAGATACCGCGGCCCTGGAACACAAAGAGCAAAGGTAGGATATGGAACCGGAACGAAGGGCGTTGTCGGTTCGGACCTACCTTTACTCTTAGGTCAAAGTTTGCTTTATTTTATATTTGTGGTATAGGTATTTATATACTTTCGCTTTTTAAAACAAATGTATGTAATGCGTAATGCGGCCAGACGTAATGTTCGCAGTATAATTGGGATTTTCCGTACGCTGAGTTTTCCAGTAATAAAAATCGATATCGTCGTTGATTTCTAAGAAGGTAACGCGTCGTAAACCACTACTGATTTTCTGATTAAATTACCCGGGTTTTTGTTTTTTGAAAGTTAAAGAAAACTGATTATTTCATTTTTTATTTTATTTATTAGGGACTAAAAACAGTTACATCATCATCATCATCATCATTTCAGCCGAAAGACGTCCACTGCTGGACATAGGCCTCCCCCAAGAAGGGGGGTTTTGCCATAATCGCCACGCTTGGCAGGCGGGTTGGCGATCGCAGTATGGTTGTTATAAAAGCACAGAGAACGCTGCTGCCCATTCTCTGGTAAGTCCCTTAGTCGCCTCTTACGACACCCACGGGAAGATATGGGATGGTGCTATTCTTTACGTCCGGACACCATACAGAACAAACAGTTACATGTTAAAGTTTAAAATTATGAGTCGTTGCATAAATAGGTAAACATATAACCCACACCAATATCCACGGGTTAATAAATGTAAACGGATTATTACACTATTAAAATAGTTAATCGTTTCTTTATGTTTTTAAGGGATTTTTCGATTATTTTGGATGGATTTAAAGTTCTCTTTAACCAGGTCTAGCCGACCGCGCAGATAACAATAGGTACAGTTACTTTCTAAAGAAGGACTTCTTATATTGTTTAAACTCAAAAAATGTTTTGTAAAAACACCTGCGACTTCCATGAATCACTGTAAATCAGATTATCATTGTCGTATTGTAAGGTCTTAAATGAAGGAGCTCGTGGCTAAATAATAACAGCCGCTCGCATCTTTAGGTTAAGCCGTGCTTGCCTAGGTTGGTCTGTGGATGGGTGACCGCCCATTACATACCGGGTTTCCTCCGTGCCTCGGCAAGCACGTTAAGCCGTTGGTCCTGGCTGTCATTTGTAGATCTTTGACAGTCGTTAGGTAGTCAGAGGCCCAAAAAGTCTGACAACCAGTCTTACCAAAGGGTATCGTATTACCCAGTAATAACTGGGTTGTGGAGATCAGATAGGCAGTCGCTCCATGTAAAATACTGGTATTCAGCTGCAATAGTTTAGACTGGAAGCCGACTCCAATATAGTTGGGAAAAGGCTAGGCAGATGATGTAAGGTCTTAAATAAATCCAATTAAACATATATTTGGAGCGTATCAATCGATGCACTATAAAAATACTTTGTTTGACTCACCATGACCCAATGTGTTGTATGTTTACTGCGATTCTGAAAAGAGAGATGCAATCAGATTACTATATGATGTAACCAAGATCTTGTAAAAATATTTTTATTTAAAAGAATGTCTATGAAGTTCCTTGGGCATTCTTCTCCATAGAGATATACGTTTTGGAATGATCAACTACAGTACTTTCACAAGTTATTAAGCAAAAGTGCCTGTGACGGTCTAATTGAAATAAATGCTTTGAGTTTGAGTTCGATATATTAGTTAATGGTTATTTCTGGGGTAAACAAAAAACCCCAACGAACTAGAAGTTCCATCCCACCATTGTTTATTTTATTGTGTTTGGGTGGCTTGCAGCTCACAATACAAAAATTAATAGCGAGGCAAACAACGACAAGCCATTTACAAGCCTCCACAGTTAGCAATAAACTGGTAAGTAAGATGTTGCACAAACTAATAACTAAGCATAATATCAATAACTAAGCTTAATGTAGTAACAAAGAATAGAAATTTAATATTAAATATACCTGTACAAGCAGGCACACAGGCGTAACAACAACACACAATTACAAACAAACAACAATACACAACAACAACAACAATACAACCACAACAACACAACAACAATGGACAATTAGCGCAAACCATCGTACTATTTGCTACCTATTACAGTTAAAAGGCTGACGAAAGGAATATAGAAAATACGGGTCCCGTTTGCAGCCTTGGGATGTAGAACCCCAAACATTTTCTTACACTAATGTGTAAACCCAGATCTGGAGCACACTTTTCGCCTTGATTTCAAACCATTTGATTGGTTGAATCGAGTGTTAAACAGTGTTTCGGTTTGAGAGCAGCTCTGTGATACGGGCCTAAATGTTTGGTTTGAAAAAAAAACAACATGGCCTTTGAAAGTACTACATGACACATTTGGTCATGAAAGTAAAAGTACATTATGTGACCATCTAACAGTGATATGACATTATGACCTGTTATATATTTTTTTTTTTTTTTTTAACTGAAAAGTAAGTATGCTTCATCCATATTGAATGAATGAAATGTGAAGTACCTACCTACGGTCTACATTTGTAAATATTCTTGTATGTGCCTACAGCTTGCACCAAATGAATGAAATAACTATCGACACGCAAAGATTTAATCGCGAGTTTCCTCCGTGCCTCCGAAAGCACGTTAAGCCATTGGTCCCGGCTGTCATTTATAGATCTTTGACAGTCGTTACAGTTCGTCATTGGCCCGGTTACCAGCTGTAACTAATCAACAAGCCCCTCAGCCTTTAGTAGTCAAAACAAAGTATGTTTTCATAATCAGGAATAAAACAAAAATGATTGTTCCTACTTTGTGAATACAAGAACAATAATGGGAACACAAAGTGTTTCTTTGTGAATGTCAATCCACGACGATCATCCGAATTTATAAACAAGTCATCATTGTTGAAACCATTGGCCGGCCTTTCACATCCATTCATTAATTGTTACTACGGAAGACGTAAATTGAAACAATATTAACGACACCTAAGAAGACTTCATCCAGCTTTTGAAAAGCAAATCTTCCTCGGTTCAAAATAATAATAGACAAGTGATGCGATTGGCTGAACGATGGTAATTCATTTAACAGGAGTTCACTTGCCCTAGACAAATTGTCAATAAAAGTGAAAAGTTTCGCTGAACATATTTTTGCGAGGTAGCCCTTCGCTAGATGTGTTCAAGAAAGGAAGAAGAGAACATTTCCTGTAAATAGACCCTTAAAGAAGCCGAAAGGCACTTGTTCTCCCCGTCTTTGCGATATTTTTTTTTGTTCTAGACCATACCTGGGAACGTTCTAGTTACGGAGATATTGGAGGTCAAAGTTCTAACTTTTTCACAAGTTTTTATTTAAATACATGTTTTTAATGTAAGATTTTTACTTTAAACACCTCCACGACCCCCGTACTATTCAATCAATCCATCAGTACAATGTTTTGTGTGCATCGAGTCCTACAGTAAAACGTGATTTTTCACCCAAAAAAAAAGTCGTTTCCCAGCAATAATTTTTGCGTAAAGTTACTTAGTTTGATGTACAGAATGCTTGGTTGACGGCTTCGTGAAGGGTCTGTTTACACAATGTATAGTATTTTATATGTATGTTTATAATTTTGACATATGGATCCCTGACTGTTTGTCAAAGACCAAGGTCTTTGACAAACATTCGAAAGTCCAAGCTCAAGGTTTTCCAACGTGCAATGTAGCGCAGTATCTTAGGCGTCAAACTTACCGACCATGTACGCAACACCAAACTGCGCTCCAAAACACGAATTACTGACGTTGCTGAAAAAGCTGTTAAGCTAAAGTGGGACTGGGTTGGCCATGTCTGCCGCATTCCCGAAGATCTGTGGGCCAAAATAACCACGATGTGGAGCCCTGACACAGCTAGAAGGCGACGCGGTAGACCTCGCAGAAGATGGTGGGACGAGCTGGACAAAACTAACGACCAGTGGCATTTGGCATTGGCCCTGGATCGAAGAATTTGGTCATAGAGAAGGGCTTTTGCCCAGCAGTGGGATGACACAGGCTAACAGTATCAGTATCTATATTGTATATATCGTATGCATTACGTATATTATATTGTATGTATTAGTTTAGTTTGGTTCACAAAATATGTTAGTTTAAGTTTTTAAATGTACTGTTTGTGCACATAGGTATATATCCTCTTCTGCAAATCTCAATGCCTCCAGCGTCGTCTTGAGCTCATTGATAAACATAATTTGGCAGTAGGTACCTAAATTATTGCGACGGTGTTCAACTTGTAACTTTTTTTTTAAATATTTTTGGGACAAAATATAACATGGTTCAAAAATTATTGGAATCGATTCATTTACTTATTCTGAACAAACTATATTCAGGTTTCGCATATACTAAAAATAATGTTGTATATTCTTGCTACAAGTCTAATGAGGTTAGAGCTACTCTCTTATCTTTCCGCTAAGTTTAAGAAATTCAATAACAAAACTATTGAGTTGTTGCCTAATAGCGAACATAACTAACTGAACTACATAGCTAGCTTGATATATATATATTTTTAAATTTGGTTTTTTACTTGTGTTACTTCATCATCATCATCATTTCAGCAGAAAGACGTCCACTGCTGGACATAGGCCTCCCCCAAAGGGGGGTTTTTGCAATAATCGCCACGCTTGGCAGGCGGGTTGGCGATCGCAGTACGGTTGTTAAAAAAGCACAGAGAACGCTGCTGCCCATTCACTGGTAACTCCCTTAGTCGCCTCTTACGACACCCACGGGAAGATATGGGATGGTGCTATTCTTTACGTCCGACACCATACAGTACTTATTACTTATTGATATTTTAATGCGACAGATTTGGTCTGAAAGTTCATAGTAACAAATAACAACATTGTTATCAGTACTTGTGTGATTAACAAGATCAACTGAAAAACAAATCAAATGTAACAACCTCGTGAACAGTGTTTTATTAATTGGGACAGAACACAACCATAATTTAGTGCAATATAGTACATTTTGATATAATTGGGGAAATTGCTATTGCATTTGAGGCGGAATTTACACCCGAGCCGCAGGCGATGTTGTTATGGAGCCGAGAATTGCTGTAACAAATGCCCACGTGTTTCAAACGACGTTTTCCAATTCAGTTTCGTAGAAATAAAATAATAGAACGATGTTTTTTACCGCGCTTTGCCTTCGCCAGGTTAAAGGAGAAGCAAAGGTATGAAGCCGCTAAACAGCCTAATATGAAAAATTAGAAAATTCAAATAATTTTGAATTTAGAACGTAAATAAATGTTAATTTGTTCGTATTAGATAATAAATAAATTAAATAAAAAAGGCCTTAATTCTACCATATATACATAGAACTTAATAACTTAATTCATCGTAAATGTAAGAAATCATATTAGAATCAACATTAAATCAAGTCACACACACAATCACATCATTGTCATTATCAACATTAAATTAATTCTATAACATTCATTCATAGCATTACATTATTAACATGACATTATCAACATTAAATTAATTCCATAACATTTATTCATATCATTACATTATTAACATTACATTGTGAGCATTACATTCATTCATATCATTACATTAATTTTGTTACATCCATTTAATAACATTACATATGTACTTTCATAACATGACATTATTTTTTATTACATTACATTCATACATGACACTATTTAACTTAATTTATAGAAGTCGCCTCTGCGGCGTAGGCCTCTCGCAATTTCCTCCATTTTTCCCTATGCTTGTCTCCTCCAGTCAGGTCCACTTTAAATACATCTTCCCAGCGCTTTCGCGGCCTTCCTTGGTTCCTTTTTCAATCTCTAGGCACTTCACGATTTTCTTTGTCCAACTTTCGTTTTTCATTCTACAGATATGTCCTGCCCATTTAAATTTCAGACTTTTTATTCTTTCCATGTCCGTTATTCTAGTTTTTTTCCTTATATCCTCATTAGTCATTCTGTCAGACAATGTTATGCCCAACATGCTTCTCTCCATTTTCCATTGCATGACACCGAGTTTGTGCTCGTCTGCTTTTCGTAGTGACCATGTTTGGTATCCATATGTAAGGCATGGAAGGATCGCTATTTCGTATAACTTACTTTTCGACTCGATGTTTATCTGGGTGTTCTCCATTATTTCTTTAAAATTCCAGTACTTTTTCCATGATGTTGCTATTCTCCTATTGATCTCTTTATCGGTTTGGTTTTGAAATGAAGTGGATTGTACTAAATAGATGTATTCCTTAACGTATTCTGTCCCTTGGCCATCCACAATTATTTGTGTTTCCGAACCGTTTGTTAAAATTTTAATTTTGACAGCATTTATCGTGAAACCTACTTTCCTGCGTTCCTTCGCAAGCTCCTGCAACATGTTCTCTAGTTGTACGGATTCTTTCGTGAACACAACGATGTCGTCTGCGAAACGTAGGTGGTTTAAATATTCGCCGTCGATTTTTACGCCTTTCTTTTTCTAGTCTAGGTTTCTAAATATGGTCTCTAGAACCGACGAAAATATTTTAAGTGAGAGCGGGTCACCCTGCCAGACGCTTTTTGGCATCTTATGGTGAAAGCCGTTCCTTCCGATTCCAATTTTATTTTTGCGGAACTTCTAGAGTGAATGCTATAAAGTAGCTCCACATATTTTATGTCTACTCCTTGTTCCACTAGTGACTTCAATATTGCGCTGTGCTCCAGAGAGTCAAATGCCTCGCTATTATCTATGAATCATAAGTATAGAGTCTTGTTATATTCCTTGACTTTCTCTACTATTTGTGTGACCACTTGAATGTGATCGCTTATTGAGTAGTGTTTGCGGAATCCGGCCTGTTCGCGCGCTTGATTTTCATCTACAGTTCTTGTGAGTCTATTTAGGAGTATTTTTGAGAATATTTTATGTAAGTTGGACATAAGGCTAATTGGTCTGTAATTGCTCAGCTCACCTCTGTCGCCTTTTTTATGAAGTAGAGTTATTGAAGATTCGGACCATTGCTTTGTAGTTTTCCTTCTTTCTAAAATATTGTTAAAGAGTTGTTGTAGTGGGTATTGCAAGGGTTCTGATAAAGACTTCAATATTTCTTTTGTTATTTTGTCTTCTCCGGGTGCTTTGTCCTTCTTCTGAGTCTTGATAGAAAAGTCAATCTCTGACATTAGTATTTTGGGCAGTGGTTCGTCGACATAGACTTTGTCTTTGATGTGCTGAGTAAAACTCAAAGTTTCTTGTGACGAGTAAAGAGTTTTATAAAAGTTGGTAGCTTCTGTTATTATGTCTGATCGCTTTGATATAACCTTTTCTTTATTGTCCACAATAGTAAATATTTATTTTAAATAATCATGTTTACCTATGATATTCTATTTATAAACACAATTTAAATATTCAAAAAATATTTACGCCGTAAAGACGCATATCTCTTTGCCGAGATTAAAAAAAAAACAATCACCGCTGACTACAGGCATTGAACCAATTTGGACTTAGTATCTGTGGTTGGTGTGTGTTGTGTGTGTAGAAACCGGTGGAGGCAGGTCATCCGCTCCAGATGCAAGTCTTATGCTGACCACGATCCTCAGCCATGAGGGACTGACCCCAGAGAGAGTTATCTGTGCAAATTTTTATTTCCGCATGGGTTGTGAAAAATGACAAAAATCGACGCGTGTGATTTACATTGCATGGTTGGACCTAATCGTAGTGCGATCAGAACCAGTTTTCGAGGAAGTGTATTGAAAATTGATTAGAATTGCGTTTAAGTCTGTCGATCAACCGAAGAAAACGAGAAATTCTGGGACAGTGCATTTATGAGTGATCCCTTTGAGGCCTTTCTGCCGCAATCACTATTGTACATAGTGTGAAATTGGTTATTAGATCTAATGGGTATCAAAAGACCCTTCACGAAGCCGAAAGGCAATTGTTCCATGGCACCTCCCCATCAACCATACCTGGGAACCTTCTAGTTACGGAGATATTGGAGGCCAACGTTTTATTAAAATACAGATTTTTAATTTTATAACTTTACTTTAAATACCGTTATGACCACTCTACTATTCAATGCATCCATCTGCGCAATGATTTGAGTGCGTTAAATTGAGTCCTATCACACTAAAAAAAGTCGTTTCCCAGCAATCAATTTTGCGTAGAGCTACTTAGTTTGATGTACAGAATGCTTGGTTGACGGCTTCGTGAAGGGTCCGTTTACACCTTGTAGGTAGGTAAGAACAATGCATCTTTAACCCCATGTTGCCGGGGCTTTGTTTCAAACCAGCTTTATTATACATTTCAAAGAATGTATCAATAACATAACATCACACCTGTAATCCCCGAAAGGTTAGGCAGAGGTGTACCTAATAGTACACCCACATTTCGCCAGCTATGTTAAGTAATAGGGGGCGAGCCTACTGCCATCAAACGGGCACAAATCCAGAATCCGTGGCTGTGAGAAATTCCCGATGGAAAAACCCAATAACACTGTGCCCGACTTCGGAATCGACCCCAGAACCTATGCTCAGCAGTCGCGCTTGCAAACACTAGAACAACGAGTCAGCAACGAATGTATCTGTGTTTGTAGTGTTATATATGTGATTCTGTCTGGAAGGTATCAGAGCATTTGCGAACAATAACTTTCGATTGTTTCGATACGCAGTTCTAAGATCAACGCTCCGTGAGTTTGTCAACTGACTCAATGAGCAGAAATAATAATAAATATAAATATTATTATTAACCATAGAAACGGGATATTTATCATGTTTACATTTTTTTTTTGTTGATAATGTTAGTGACCATGATAGTTTAAAAACTTATATAATAAATATTGTTGTTCCATCATCCGAATTCACTGACGGCTGACCAGTCTTCACCCTTATGCCCGTGCATTAAGGTTGAAAAGTGGTCGACCTTCATTGAACGGGGTAGTACGCAGCTATACAAAACCAGTTTATGCGGATCTTTCATTGTATAGAAAATCTATACAAAGCGAGGCCAAGTTATACTGGAAATGTACAGCTTTATGTGCCGCCATGTGTACATTGGAGTAATACCGAATGTTCCCCTGACTCCGAGAAATCTTTAACCTTTTTGTCATGAAGGTAAAGGCAGCACCAAACTGCAACAGACTTTAAACTTTTTGGTAGTAGGTATACAGGGTGTGATAAGACCCTTAACGAAGCCGAAAAGTACTTATTTTTTTAGTCATTGCGATCATATTTTTGTTCTAGACCTTACATGGGAACCTTCTAGTTATGGCGATATTGGGGGTCAAAGATCCAAATTTTTACTAGTTTGAAAAAATAACTTTTCAAAGTAAGATTTTTACTTTAAATACCTCCACGGCCTCCATACTATTCAATCCATCCACCAGCACAATGATTTGAGTGCGATACATTGAGTCCTACCGTAAAACTTGATTTTTCAATCTAAAAAAAAAGTCGTTTCCCAGCAATAATGATTGTGTAGAGTTACTGAGTTTAGAGGAGGCATGTGGCTAAATAACAACAGCCGCTCGGGTCGATCTTTAGGTTAAGTCGTGCTTGCCTAGGTTGATCTGTGGATGGGTGACCGCCCATTTCATACCGAGTTTCCTCCGTGCCTCGGATAGCACGTTAAGCCGTTGGTCATTTGTAGATCTTTGACAGTCGTTACAGTAGTCAGTGGTCCAAAAAGTCTGGCAACCAGTCTTACCAAGCTATATCGTATTACCCAGTACTAACTGGGTTGTGGAAGTCAGATAGGCAGTCGCTCCATGTAAAATACTGGTATTCAGCTGCATCCGGTTAGACTGGAAGCCGACCCCAACATAGTTGGGAAAAGGCTAGGCAGATGATGAGAGTTACTAGTTTGATGTACAGAATGCTTGGTTGACGGCTTCGTGAAGGGTCCGTTTACACCCTGTATGTTAAACCTGGACGATTAGGCTAGAAAACTGTTTAAAAGTTGTTTTATTCTTATGACTCTAGTAAAGTTCTTCAGATCATTCGTTTATTTTTTAATAGAGATCAACAGTTTTAAACTTGTGATAATTTTCAAATGAGTTTTAATTTCATATCGATGATTTTGCTGTTGCAAATTAAGTTTGGCTTTTTCGAATATCCGTTCTTTATAAAAAAAGACCACAAAAGTTAATAAACACGGACGTCCCCTCTCATATCACCTTAAAAACTTCAAGAAAAATACTCACAGGAAATTAACCAGGAATTTAAACGCTGTAGTCACCATCTTGAACTTAACGCGTTACGTTACACTGCACGATAGCACTCGACTGACTGACCAGCGATTTGTTACGTGAAGTTTAATGCGCAACACTGAGTTATATTGCTTAGCCCTCAATGAAGTCGGTGTGTGTGGGAGGATTAAACAGTATTGATCGTTGCGCAAAAATTCGCTTTATTCAGAATTTTGGTTTGAAATGACCAGCTTTCTCTTGATCGGAAGTGACAGTACACAACACAATTTCAATAAAAAAATAATTTTATTGTGTTCGAAAGAAAGCAGTAAGCAGTTCTCCGAAGCGGTCTTGAGAACAAATGATTCATTAATTTTGGGACACATATCCAAATTTTCGATTCTTAATGTTCATATTTTATCTTTACGATCCCCTACGAATTTCCTTAAATTAAGATTAGACAATTTTTATAGACAGTAGGTCATATATGGTATGGTATATATATAGTGGTTATGAAATACTTGTACCAAACTGCGTAGAATCGTTACCATTAACGGAAAATCGATTAAAAAAGATTGTTACCAGTAATAGCCCCTAGGTCTAGTGATTTGTTAGCCTTTAATAGCAAATGTTAGCTTAACAAGCGTCTGACTAGAGATTGCTGTTTGCCTTATATGGTAAGATTGATTTCTACTGTTCTCACGGTTTCTTACCTAACATAGAATAAGGCACATTACGTGATGATGTTACTTTCTGATTATTATACATAATATGTATCTATTTTTACTAAATTAGATGTTTGCCATACTTTTTTTGTGCAAGTGCAAGGCACACCAAAAAAAAAATCCACACAAACATCATCATCATCATCATTTCAGCCGAAAGACGTCCACTGCTGGACATAGGCCTCCCCTAAGTGTCGCCACATTGACCGGTCCCGTGCGACTCGCAACCAGCGGATCCCTGAAATCTAAAATCTTAACGAATCATACTTTTTACTACTATTTTATATGCAAAAGTTTGTGAAGCTGGATGAATGTTTGTGTGTTACTCTTTCACGCTAAATTTAGACAAATGAATGGTTTTTGAATAAAGTGTACAGCAATAGTTAGTAGTAGTAGCTATTTAGTAAAAGACGTGAGTTTATGTTTATGTGAGTATATTGTGTAAAAAAGTTGAATTTACGCGGGCGATGCCGCGGGCGGAAGCTAGTTTAAAACATAATTTTATCTGCATCATCTTTAAACGAATAGCAGCAGTAAGCACGTTTACAATAGCAAACTTTTCGGCGTATAGGAGACTTTAATTAAAGTATCAAAACCATTCCATCCAACTATTTATTACAGGTTACTGTACATATCATTGTTCGAAGCATGAAAACTTTGATTAAATACCTTGGCATACAACACGGAGTATTGACGCACAAAACATAGATCTTGTTTGTATAACTTTGACTGACAATTGAGTACTAATGTACCTTCTGATTTTTGGCTTGGGATGATTATGGTACTTGAAAATCAAATATTTTTCTTTCGCCTCTCAAACAAACTGATCAACTAGCAAGGTTCACAACCTTCTTGTTTTGTCTTGGACTACATGCCGTACCAATAGCAGCTACAAATCTTAGTCTGGACATCTTAAAAATATCTAGCAGTACAATTCATTTTTTTGAGTGTGAAATAATACTTAGAATATTATACTTATTTAGTCTGTGTGTTGTGAATATGGAAGTTCGCCAATTTTGGTTTTGGGAAATCTAATTAGGCGCACGGCTTGTCTGTATATAAAATAATGTTGAAAAAAACAAACAAACATAAGCATCTTCATCGTCATCCACAGCCTCAGTTCATCCACTGCTGGGTATAGGCCTCACTTCCTTTGTGCTAATCTCACCGTCCTTTTTTTCCGGTGAAGAAAATGCCCAGAAATGTCCAGGGGGCGGTGTGGTTATGTGGGGCACCCCCACTACAGCCGTTTTTGTCAACTTCCAGCTTTTTTCCTGAGGTACTCCGTTGCATGACTCGTTTTTATCCCGTCATAAGCATTATCAGCCTTTAACCTATTGACCGCCACGGACGTCTATGGACGTCAAATCGTTAGCGCTTTGAAAAAGTGTTATTTTCGACGTGCCATGCCGTCCGAGGCGTCGTGAGCACTTTTTGATTTGACGTCCATAGACGTCCGTGGCGGTCAATAGGCTAATAATATTTTCACAGCTTTGGGAGAATAGTAATGCTAGGATCTGCGTTCCGAGTGTATTTAAATGGTTCTAGATTTCCAATTAAAAAATATTATAATACATATCATCACGCCTGTAATTCCAGAAGGGTTAGGCAGGGGTTTACTTAATTGTACACCCACATTTCGCCATATGTTTAAGTCTCTTGTAATAGGGGGCGAGACCTTTGCCATCGACCGGGCACAAATCCAGGATCCAGATCCTGCTACTGAAAAATCTCTGATGGAAAAATCCAATAACAATTTGCCCGACCCTGGAATCCCTGGATCCCCGGGAATCGAATCCAGGACCTCATGCTCAGCAGTCGCGATTGCGACCACTAGACTAACGAGGCAGTCTCATTAGTCTAGTAGTAGTAGTTCTAGTCATTTATATAATATATTTCTTTAATTCCAGGTCTGCTCAGAAAGCAGTGCCAGCGAATCGTCCCTAGAATCCTCAAGCGGTTACGGCAGTCAAGGAGCCTTCGCAGCGGAAGACCATGCTTTGCAGCATCAGGTCCAGCACGCGGATGGTGAGCGAATTTCGACTTTACGTGTGTAGTGTAGGGCTGTGCTTAGAGTAGCAATGTGTCGTTAGTTGTGTGTTTATGGACTGCATTATGGCGATATAAGACTTAACAGAAGTTAGGATTTGGTCATGTGAAAGACTTAAGAGCGTTAATCCAAAAAGTTGGCAACGTCGCAAATAGCTGTCAAATATTTACCTGTTTTAATTAATTTGGCAATATTACTGTATGGAAATAAGAAGTATGGCTAACTAGTAAACTACAATATTAATAATGAATTGCAATTAAAACACTGAATTTGATGTTGTAACCGTCTTAGGTGTAAAAAAGGCATTTGGAAAGTTTCCAAATACTTACGATATTAATTATTGCATTTCATAATCAATATTTTAGTTCACTAGTTAGCCATATTTCTTATTTCCATACAGTAATATTGCCAAATTAATCAAAACAGCGAAATATTTGACAGCTATTTGCGACGTTGCCCATTTTTTGTATAAACGCTCAAAGTTATTGATCAAAAAACAAAAGAAAGCATATCTCGTTTCTCTTAAATACTTCGTTACTGTTCATGGAGTCTACATAATAAAAGTTTTGTTGTTATGCTATCTATGCTTGTAATAAACGATTTGATTTGATTGCTATATTTTACTTTGAATTTAAAATTAGCAGATAACTTTGTGATTAAATGTCTGCGTTTTAAACAGTCTGATATCTATCGTTATACTGCAGTCCATCATTAGACGTCATTTTTTGTTCTTTCAATGTTGATACTTTTTTAATAGTGTGCTGTGTGAATTTTGTTAGATGTTCATCTATGCCTTCCGTAGATAATTGTATAATATATCCTTTTTATTTAATTCTCGTTTTTTTTGCAAGTAAAAACGATAAAAGTCGCCCAACATCAATTTCATTGCATTAAGTTCCCAAAGCATACACTCAGCTTTCAACTCTTTATTTTTTGTTGTTGTTGTATCACTTTATTATTATATTTTTTTTGTGTTGTAATACCGCTTCGCATGCCACCCCACTAGTCGAATCCGAGATCGTAACTCTTCGGCGAGACAGCGAAGCTTCGGTTGCCGCCGCTCGGGAATCATTCTCCATCTCTCTCGGGTCCCTGGAGGAAGCGGTGAGGTCTCTGGACGAGGCGAGCGAGACCCCGGCCTTTGCGACCATCGGCAAGAAGCCTGCTGTGCCTAAGCGTAGACCTGTGTCTATGAGCGGTGAGGATAAAGAAACCAGTTCTAAATAGGTGGTGGATGGAAAATACGGGTCAATTTTCCAGAGTAAAATAGCCAGTCTTTGATATACTTTCTAGAATCTTACAAGGTAAGCAAACACAAATTACGAAGCAATGTTGCTGCAACAAGTTTTTCTGTTGCTGCAACATGTTTTAGTGTTGCAGAAACATGTTGCCAACACAAAAAATCTTGCTACAACAACGATTTGCAACTTTTTTTGAAGAGGCGTTTAGATGATGGCGTTACAATTAGGAGAAAGTCTAGCAACAAAATTAAGGAGAGGTAAGGTGCTATTTGAAGTTCGAATTGCATGAATTTTCTGCTTTTATTTTTTTGGCAAGTTTTTTTTTTGTATCTAGTTTACTCAATAATGTTTATAAGCATCTTCAAGACCATGTCTGTCTGTTGTGGTATGTTATCACTTTCAAGTATTAATAGATATTGAACATATTCGCTGTTGGAAACTGTTTTTATACTGATCAATTTAAAACTAAAGATTGAAAAATATAATACTATTTAACCCAAAGGTTGACTGGTCGAGAGTCCCTTGTGGCATTAAGTCGCCTATGTACCATACATGTACACCGTACCGTACATGAGTTTAAATAAATAAATCAATTTAAAAAAAAAGTTCTCGTTATGGAACGATTCAGACAAATATCATCATATCTGACTGCCTCGTTGATCTGATCTGAGCATGACGTCCTAGGTTCGATTGAGTCGAACAAAGTGTTATTGAGTTTTTAAATTTCTCAGTAGCAGCCACAAAGTCTGGGTTTGTGCCCGGTTGATGGCAATAGGCTGGCCCTCTATTACATGGGACTCGAACTGGTGAAATGTGGGTGTACTATAATATAAACCTCTGCCTGCCTCTGTCTGCCTATGCCTCTACCCTGAGGAATTACAGGCGTGACATCGTTTCTTTTTAAATATTCCCCAAACGACGTCTGTAAAATGTCACGATTTTTCATGTTAATCCTTCCCTCCGCAGCAACAGTATGGTCCCGTCGCGGCTCATCCAGCTCGCTGGGCAAGCCGCCGCCGCCCGTGCGCCGCTCGTCGTCCATATCGCGGCCGCAGCGACCGCCTTACGTACAGGTGAGTTGGACAAAAAGCGGCAAATGTTGATGTTAATCCATGTAAAACGTTACGCTTATTGTTTCCTGAAAATTTGGTTTTGATACCCATTTGATGAAATCAGCCACTGTTGTTCTAATATAACAAAAAAAAAAACCTGATCAATTTACGGTCAGTGATTACGGTTTTAGTGATTGGATTAGTTATATATACAACATTAGTTTTAGTATATGCGAAACCTGAAACACGTGCCTAGTATTTTTATGTAAAGAATCTATGTACAAAATTTCAAAACTGTTTCATGAAAAATCACAAAGTTTTAAGCTTGTTCTGTTATCTAGTTGCCCGCACAAAATCGTGGTCACCACGCAGCGCGCGCCTCCAGAGTCGTCTTGAGCTCATTTATAAACATAATTTGGCAGTAGGTACCTAAATTATTGCGATAGGTACTTAATGTCGCTCGGTGTCCAACTTGTAACTTTTTTTTAAATATTGTTGGGACAAAATATAACATGGTTTAAAAATTATTGGAATCGATTCAGTTACTTATTCTGAACAAACTATATTCAGGTTTCGCATATACTAAAAATAATGTTGTATATATTATACGTTTGTAATCATTAGTAAAAATCAAAAACTGACAACTTAAGCCAAAAACAAAGTACAAATATCATAGAATTGTTGGAATTTTAACTTTCGACGTTAATCGTAACGTTGAAGATCCTACAGTTTACTAGTTAGTGTGGCATAAGAAACCCTTTTTTTTGTTCCGGTGTGGAAAATCCTCATGGATGTCCTCCACCCTGGGGCAGAAGGGGACGAAGGGGTCTGTCTTATTTCCCTTCCCACACTTGCACTGAGGATCATGGGATCTAGTGCGCCTTCCACGATCCCCGGGCATAAGTAACCAATTCTATGCCAACCATTTCACATCAACGATTCACCATACGGCAATGTTTCAAATGTCACATACTAACTCGCACTCTGTTATTTTTATTCGTATTTGTTAACAAATGAGAACGCATTCATTTTCAATCAATCAATCATTTTATTATCAGGCAACTGAGGCCCATAGATAAAAATACACAAAATAATCTTATAAAATAATAAACTAATACATATAAAAAACAACCTTATTTAACTAAAACTAGACACGAATCGTTGACGGCGTCATGTTCTGCTGCGTGGTGTCGAGTAACCGTCCTCGGAATCGTCGGTATACGACACCTTTCGGCCAAAAGTCCTCTTGAGTCGTCTTGTGCATTTTAGAATATATTTTTTTGTTAGCCTTACTGTTATTTATTTTTATTTATTTGGTACACCAATAGCAGTACATACTAAGTATTAATAAGAAACTATAAAAATAACATAACAGTGCTGGTATAAAAATAACATAACAGTGCTGGCCTATTATAGGTATACGCAGCATTCGCCATATGACAACAACATAAAGTTCTCAAAACTTAATAATAAAATAATACCAATACCTGAGGAGGCTCTCGTTAGGCAGCTGGATCAAGGGCTTGATTCAGAAAGCGGTACTTCTGGACACGGCTCGTATTGTTAGGAGGTTCCTCTCTCCGGTAGCTTGGACCCTGTTACCGATACCGGTGGGCCACAATATTTTTTAAATATTTTTTAATTTATTTTTTATACTACTTTGTATAGAAATATTTAAAAATGTAAATTAAGGGAAAAATAATACAAATTGAATACAATATAAAATTTTCTTAAAACTAAATGAGATGATATGAGTAATGATCATATATCAAATCAAATCAAATCAAATCAAATCATATTTATTTCTGTAAGTTGGTTTACAAAACTCTTTTACATGTCACAACATGTTGTTTTTTAAAACTAGATGGGGCCGGTGTTTCGTACCTGACTACTCTGAGAAGAAACATCCGAAACAAACTCAGAGGTCACAGTCTCTTTTAAAGTCCAGACATTGCTCAAGACATATGAGGACCATGTAGATTAATGTCCGAGATGGTATTTTGAAGAAATAACCACACAGATTTGAGTGGACCTGTCCAGACAGTGCAAGCATTTGTCAGTGATCGTGTAGCTCGACTCGTAATCCAAGGAGCTCAACGACACGACGAACAATACCAAAGAAAGGACTTTTGGGTAGGCCGCATAAAGTACTCAAACTGCCAGACAATCGTGAAACTAACTTAACTAAAAAATTAAAATAATAATAATAGTATGACCCACGTAGTCCTCATATTCACAGTAATAAACAAAAAAAAAATATATATATATAATACGACACTTGAAAAAGTAAAATAAAGTCAAGAGAAAAAAAAAAATAATAATAATAATAATACCACAGGTACTTGAAAAAGTAAATAATGTCAACTAAATCGAACAATAATTAATAAAAATAAAAAATGTCAAACAGTAATAAAAATAAAATAAAATGGGTACAATTCAGTTTAATATCGATTTCAATTGGAGCAGTTCAATTCCAAGCCTTTTTGTCCTCGATATAATCCTTAACAGAATAGAAGGCTTTCTGGCAAAGTTTACGTTTTATAAAAATTTTGAATTTATTAAGGCTTAGTTCATGTACGTGGCCTGGAAGTTTATTATAAAAGCGTATACATTGGCATCTAAATGATCCACCTATTTTCTTGAGCCTTGTTGTGGGTATAATAAATTGATGTTTATTCCTTGTATTTATATTGTGAATATCAGAATATTTTTTAAACCGCTTTATATTTTTGTGAGCATACAAAAGGTTTTTTATATGTATTATGAGTGTGATATCTAAAGATTTTAATTTACATTTTTGTTAACTAGTTACACGAATTGACAGAGATTAGATGTTTATAGGCAAATTAATGCGCTCCCGTACCTCTGAAACTGTGAATTTAATAGTATTACGTTGGCAACATTTTCTGTGTAAAATGTAAAAAAAAAACGTTCATTGAAATTTTCAGAGCTCTGCCGTACTTTTATTGCTTGGTGATCCCCAAATATCAACAGTATT
Source organism: Noctua fimbriata (assembly GCA_905163415.1). Lineage (NCBI taxonomy): Eukaryota > Metazoa > Arthropoda > Insecta > Lepidoptera > Noctuidae > Noctua > Noctua fimbriata. Next base: position 12,240,950 of record LR990945.1, on the reverse strand, counting down.
TTATTATTCTTAAATGTTTTCTAAAATTTGTAATTGGGTACCTAAATTTCGAGTACATTGTGTTAGGTATTTTAATTATAAGTTTGCATGCTGAATGAAGTCAGCGAAATATGTGAAACCTTTTTATTTGTAAGACCATCATGTTCCATAATTCATGCAAATAAATAATGTTGTGTCTGTCCGCAGAGCCCGCAGACGCCCGCGCTGTGCGGCTCGGACGCGGAGCTGCCGCCGCCGCCCGCGTTCCTGCTGGCGCCGGACGGAGACGCGGCGGGTGATTATGACTGTATTGCACCTTTATGCACTATTTACTATTATTTAGTTTAAGAGGGAGCATTCTGAAAGCTGGCAACGTCGCATACAACTGTCAAATATTAATTATATTCTTTATTCATTTGTAAACTTATTTTAAATATTTTTAAACATTTCTTAAAACAAATACATAAAAAACATTTAAAAATATAAAAAATAGTGTCAAATATTAATTATATTTATTTTTATGATATTTTCTTTTTATATTATTATTTTTTTTTTTTTATTTATATTTAAATGATCAAATATCGTTCTGTGTTGTTAAAAATATTGATTACTAGCTTTTGTTTCGCGGCTTCGCTCCCGTTATGTACGGAAATTAAATCACAGGAACGTTTTAAATGTAGCCTATGACAATCGGGGATAGTGTAGCTTCTCGATAATGGAATAATTTTCGGAATTGAGTCAGAAGTTTCGAAGATTACCCCCTATTTTTGTTTGTATGTAGGGGAGTATCATCACCATCAATCATCAATACTATAATACTAAATATTTAGCCAAAGGATTTTAAAAAGCAATTGGTAATCTTTCAAATGCCTTTGTTACCCTAAAACTATAACAACACCTAATTCAGTGGTTAACAGCGATATAACATAATTTAATACAGTATTATTGACTTTTTAATCGAAATAGCAAAATGTTTCACAGCTTTTTGCGAGACGGTGTCTACTTTCAGAATGCACAGCCTTAATTACTAATTTTACTTATCTAAAATATGGAAGCTATGTTTGCACATACAAGGTGTAAACGGACCCTTCACGAAGCCGTCAACCAAGCATTCTGTACATCAAACTAAGTAACTCTACGCAAAAATTATTGCTGGGAAACGAGTTCTATTTATGGGGTGAAAAATCACGTTTTACGGTAGGACTCAATGTAACGCACTCAAAACATTGTGCTGATGGATGGATTGAATAGTACAGGGTTTGTGGAGGTATTTAAAATAAAGCTACAACACTAAAAACTTGTAGTTAAAAAAAAGGTTGTGAAAATTTGCTAGAAGGTTCCCAGGTATGGTCTAGAACAAAAAAATTATCGCAATGACGGGGATAACAAGTGCCTTTCGGCTTCGTTAAGGATTCTTTTACATCTATTATAAGAAGATTTTAAATGCGTGCACTGCGGAAAAGCTTAAACACACCAATGCGATTCACGAGCTAGCTTGACGCACTTCAACTATAAATTCTAAATAAGATTCTATGGCTACATAATAACAGCCGCTCGAGTCGATCTTTAGGTTAAGACGTGCTTGTCTAGGTTGTTCCATGGATGGGTGACCACCCATTATATACCGAGTTTTCTCCGTGCCTCGGAAAGCACGTTAAGCCGATGCTCCCGGGTGTCATTTGTAGATCTTTGACATTCGTTACAAGTAGTCAGTGGCCCAAACAGTCTGACAACCAGTCTTATCAAGGGGTATCGTACTACACTATACTAACTGGGTTGTGGAGGTCAGATAGGCAGGCGGCCCATGTAAAATACTGGCATTCAGCTGCATCCAGTTAGACTGGAAGCTGACCCCAACATAGTTGGGAAAAGGCGACGCAGATGATGATGACAAGTCTAAAGCACATTTTAAATGGAGCGACTGCCTATCTGAGCACCACAACCCAATTACAATAATAATATGATATACTTGGCAATACGATACCCTTAGTAAGACTGGTTGTCAGACTTTCGGGCCACTGACTACCTGTCACGACTGTCAAAGAATTTATTTATTTAGAATTATTAATATTTGGAATTTATCAATATTTGCGATAATGTTGGGTGGTAAACAATTCTTAATTTCTTCACTGTTTTAATCCGTAAAACAGACAACATGGTCATAATAGTTTTGTTATTTAAGAAATACCATTTAGAAGCAAAAAAATAAAATAAAAGAACAAAACATGATCTCATATGCTATTATATTGACACCTCTGTATACCATGTTTTACGCAAATAAATAATCTTATCTTAAAAGTACAAAATTCATAGGGTTCTTTAGTTTGAAAGAGCAGCGGTGGCCCCGACTTACGAGCAGTAAGTCGTGGGTTCGATTCCAGGCAGGCGACATTACTTTGTGTAATTTATTTCATCACCACTGCTCTCAAAACGGTGAAGGAAAACATCGTGAGGAAACCGGCATGTCCTAGAACCAAAAATTCGAAGACATGTGACATCTACCAACCCGCACTGGGCCCGCGTGGTGGATTATAGCCCATTTCCTCTCATAGAGAGGAGGCCTACGTCCCAGCAGTGGGAACATTATAGGCTGATTATGCTATTATGGTATGCTAGTTTCTGCTTATCCTTATAAGAAAAAGGCGTGAGTTATCGGTACCGCCAGGGAAATTAATTGTTAGCAAATTGACACCCTAAGCCAATTTTGTATGTAACAACCAGGGCTCGAAATTATTAAGATTTTCTTTGATAATTATCATGATCATGCTGATTCATAACTTGATTTCTTTATTTGTTGACGCAAACAGCTTTGATTGTTTTATCGCACGCAAATTGAGTCCAAACACGGCGATGTAGTGAAATAGCAACAAACTAACTTTTGTTGATTCAACACAATTTTTTGTTGTCATTTGGTTCTTAACTCGTTTGCATTCGCGTGGAAGCGGCAAATGGCGTTCGGATAAACGTGAAGTAATAGTGATAATGTTTTTTGTTAATATCGGATAATTTTCCCTGCTGATTTCAAGTTTATTTTTCGGTATTTTCGTAACATCACTGTGGTCCTATATACAACATTAGTTTTAGTATATGCGAAACCTGAAACACGTGTCTAGTATTTTTATGTAAAGAATCTAAGTACAAAATTTCAAAACTGTATCATGAAAAATCACAAAGTTATAAGCTTGTTCTTTTACCTGGTTGTCCGCACAAAAACGTGGTCACCACGCGGCGCCGCCACGTGCGCGTCTCCAGCGTCGTCTTGAGCTCATTGATAATAATAATTTGGCAGTATTTATCTAAATGATTGCGATAGGTACTTAGTGTCGCTTAGTGTCCAACTTGTAACCTTTTTTAAATATTTTTGGGTCAAAATATAACATGGTTTAAAAATTATTGGAATGGATTCAGTTACTTATTCTGAACAAACTATATTCAGGTTTCGCATATACTAAAAATAATGTTGTAGTGAAATAGCAACAAACAAACCTAAGAAAAATGTACAAAAAATTATGTTTGTTGATTAAACAATCTATACAAGCTACACAAAACCAGTTTTTGCGGATCTCTGATCGTATAGAATACCTATACAAAGCGAGGCCAAGTTATACTGGAAATGTACAGCTTCATGTGCCGCCGTGTGTTCTTAACTCGCTTGCATTCGCGTGGAAGCGGCAAATGGCGTTCGGATAAACGTGAAGTAAAACTGATAATGTTTTTTTTTTGTTAATATCAAGATAATTATCAATGAAAATCATCACTTCGGACCCTGGTTACGACCATTTCAAATATCTGTCAAAGATTTACAGTTGTGATTTGAATATAGGGACTATTAAAAGTTGTTACTCATTTTTAACTATTAAATTCCCTGACTTTATCTTCTTTATCGTGTGGTTAGTGCCTAACCTGGTGTCAGAGTTTCTATGCCGCCCATGGACCTCTGACTTGGCTTTACATGCCGTCGAGAAATATCTCTCAGGCATCCTGGTTTCCTTACGATGTTTTCCTTCACCTAAGCAAGTGATAATTATACAATAAGCACATGGATTCGAAAAATCAGAGGTGCGTGCCTTGGGTTCGAACTCGAGACCTATGACTTGGCAGTCCGACGGTCACCCCACTAGGCTATCACTGCTTTTACTGGAAGCTGCTCTCAATATAGGCTAGCAATCAGATGATGAGACCTTGTTCTGTTATGGGGCGTACATTTAGTCGTTACAAATTATCCAGTCCCAAGTAAGGGTAGAAAGATAAGTTAGACAGTAGACAACACACCAAGTGCCACCCTCTGGAATTCCGCCAAAGAGCAAGAAAATATGCCCAATCGCCGAGAGACACTATTTAGTATTCTTAATGCACGAAATACTGGTGCAAACTTTAATAAGTACGTACGGGTTGCCGGGACTTTAAAAGGCCCCTCCCTTGGTCCTAACCGTAGCCTCCTGTCTGGAACGAGCAATCCAAACGATTCCAGTATTTGTGGATTAAAAAAAAAAAGTAAAAGTGGTGTGGAGTTCTAATAAACACTGATGACTCACTTGATTTATCTTGTCTTTATCTGTTCCAGCGCACATCAATGTAGCAGAGACAGTGAAACAGCTAACAGAACTCAAACACATGCCAGCCTCCCCCAGCATCGTCCGCCGCAATCAACAACAACTGCCCAACAACACGAACAACGCCAATCAACAACAACAACCGCAGTCTCCAACAACACCATCACTAAGTACCTTCCAACAAGCGAAGAGTAACTTCTCGTCGTCAACGAGTTTGAACAGTACAGGGAATTTGAACCCTATATACGGGCAGACAGGGCACAGAATTATGGCGTATGTCGAGAATTCTATGTATGTGAGGAAAAATAGTTTAAATAGCTCCAATTCGGATTTGATTAATGCTGGTGAGTATTTTTTTCTAATTAATAAATTAGCTTTTGCTCGCGTTAATTTAGAATTTGACAACCTAGCGGCGTGAAATATAGTTTACGACATATTCTCATACCTACCAAATATACATAAAAAAATTCATATAAATCAGTCGAGCCGTTTCGGAGAAGTATGACCACAAACATCGTGACACGAAATTTTATTTTTTTAATCAGTCATTGACAGAGAACGCACAAGTTAAACTGTTGGAGACTAGAAGCGTGAACATCTTAACATCACGCCTGTAATCCCCGAAGGGTTAGGCAGAGGTGTACCTAATAGTACACCCACATTTCACCAGTTATGTTTATGTCCCATAAAATAGTGGGCGAGCCTATAGCCATCAACCGGGCAAAAATCCAGACTCCGTGGCTGCTACTGAGAAATTCCCGATTGAAAAACCCAATAACACTTGAATCGATCCCAGGACCTCATGTTTCTAGATATCAATAAATTCTTAATATTTTTATACATTTAGTAGTATATTCTTGTAACAAAACAAGAGTAGAAAATGTTTAGAAAACCTATATGAATGTGAACTAACCTCCGCAGGTATCTACGCCGAGGGTCGCGGCTCCCCGCACGGCTCGTCGCCCTCCACGCCGAGTTACGGAGAGAACAACTCCTTCTCCAGCTTCGGGCCCAGGATGTCCAACGAGTCGCATTACGGGCAGACTGGTGAGATTCTGCCTTGATATATAAAGAAAGGAGAGACTGGGGGTATGGAGAATAGATTGTGAAGTTCTTCATGCCTCATAGAAAAGGGAGGATCTTCAGACAAGACGGGTGTTATGTCTGGTGGGCTACTGCGCGACAGTTGTAGTCGGGTTCTCCTATACAACATTAGTTTTAGTATATGCGAAACCTGAAATACGTGTCTAGTATTTTTATGTAAAGAATGTACATGTACAAAATTTCAAAACTGTACCATGAAAAATCACAAAGTTATAAGCTAATAAAGGGTGTAAATAGACCCTTAACATAGCCAAAAGGCACTTGTTCTCCCCGTCTTTGCGATATTTTTTTTTGTTCTTGACCATACCTGGGAACCTTCTAGTTACGGAAATGTTGGGGGTCAAAATTCCAACTTTTACACAAGTTTTTTTTTTAAATACATGTTTTTAATGTAAGATTTTTACTTTACACACCTCCACGACCCCCGTACTATTCAATCCATCCATCAGCACAATGCTTTGAGTGCTTTCCATGAGTCCTACCGTAAAACGTGACTTTTCACCCCAAAAAAAAAGTCGATTCCCAGCAATAATTTTTGCGTAGTTACTTAGTTTGATGTACAGAATGCTTGGTTGACGGCTATGTGAAGGGTCTGTTTACACCCTATATTAACCATAAATATTTTCAACAGGCTTCAAAATGCAGCAGCAACAAGACAAGAAATACGGCCAGAACACGATCTACGCGCAACCATCAGAGATCATAGCCGGGTTCAACAACATGTCGCGACACGACACGCTCAGTCCTCTAGCGATGAGGAAGAACATCGCGGCCAGGTCGCACAGCGCTGACAGGCATCATCTCGAACGTGAGTCTAGTTTCTAACGATATTACAGCCTTATCTCACGCCCTAAAGCTATATGCACGAGTGATTTGGGACCTTAGATGGTATAAATAAATAAAAAATAAAATAAATTGTGTTTTAATTCAGGCAAAATACCTACCCATATACAAAACTACAAAAAAATAATAAATTGAGATGAATAAAAACACTACAGTAGGTAATCATAAAAAATATCATTAAAATTATTGAAAAATCATTACAAAAATAATTAAATAGAAATAGTTGACGCTTCCCGTGACCCCTGGCTGGCTTTTACTTTGGCCAGAGGCTAAGTGTTGCCATACAACGTGGCAACGCCGCCAGTCTCTTGTACACATTACCAGCTGACATCAATTATGTATTTAGTTAGTTTACTCTACTTAATTAAAGTTATCAATAAAAACACTAAAAAATTATAACTTGGGGGTACAAGTATGTATAGGTACCCTTACTCTTCAAACATAACATACATTCATTCGTCATTTTTTGTTCTCGCTTAGGTGAACAGAAATCCAGTGCACAAATATAGGGCTTGATAGGATTACTTCAGCGTCTCAAACTTTGCCAGAAGCACGCAACCCTCGACCTCATAATGGCGTAAAAATCCGGAACCCTGGCTTCTGCAAACATGCTCGAAGCACTACAGTAGTGCAGTTTCATTAGGGTTTGGTATGCCAGGGCATGGCCACGAGCTTCACGCTCAAGTGACATGTGTACTGTGGCTGCGGAGAAAAAAGACATCTGATCCCTGATGTTAAAAGCCGTATGTCTGTTAAGACCTTTGATTCTAGACAAGCGCGCACCTTCATTGATCACATTATGTAGCTGTTATCTAATATAAATACCTACAACAAATACACAGGCAAATAGTGCGATTTAAAACTTCACTTTTGCATCAGGCGTTTCACTTCCAAAGCATAATTTTATTTGTAGTCTTATTTCTTTTTCGTATGGTTAGTGCCTGACCTGGTGTCAGAGTTAGCATGCCGGCCATGCGCCAGTCCCCGGTAGTAACGCCCGCGTATGTTCCAGAAGGCGGGCTCATAGCGCACCTGAGCGCCAAGCTGGCGCCGCAGCTGTCGCCGCGCACGGGCCGCCGAGCCATCTCCAGCATCGCTCCAGCCGACCCGCCCGCTAAGGGGAAAGGTAACATACAACTTTCAAGCTGTCCCATTTTGTTTTTAGCTAAATCGACAAAATGTATGACACAGCAATTTTTATTTTGGTCCCGTAGTAAATGTTGATCAAAATCATTAATAAAATGAGGTGTTCATTGTTTGCCTGGTTTCTTCTCGGTGCTAGCCCTTACTGCAACTTGCTGGTATACAACATTATTTTTAGTTTATGTGAAACCTGAATATAGTTTGTTCAGAATAAGTAACTGAATCGATTCCAATCATTTTTAAACCATATTATTTTTTTTCTCAAAAATATTTAAAAAAGTTAAAAGTTGGATACTGAGCGACTTTGAGTACCTATCGCAATAATTTAGGTACCTACTGCCAAATTATTATTATCAATGAGCTCAAGACGAAGCTGAAGGCGCGCGCTGCGTGCTGACCGCGTTTTTGTGCGGACAACTAGGTAACAGAACAAGCTTATAACTTTGTGATTTTTCATGATACAGTTTTGAAATTTTGTACATAGATTTTTTACATAAAAATACTAGACACGTGTATCAGGTTTCGCATATACTAAAACTAATGTTGTATAAAAATCTTTAGAATCAGGGACGTTTCGTGTCTTTTATGAGAAAAGGCCTACAGTTACTATAATAACAGGACTAACAGGGTATCGTTATAGTCATATAGGTCTTGGGTTTAATGGGCAGAAAAATGTCTAATTAGGTTTTTCAAAAGGTCATTTTCAAGCAATCCTGAGCCTGGACTAATTCCGGATGATTGCAAAGGACACTACACAACTCTACCCTCTCCCCCTTGGGAAATAAAGATGTGATGTTTTATACCTATATTTTTTGTTCGTCAGGTACAATCCCAGTGCAGCCCGCGTTTCTAGACAAGCTCTCCGCAACGATACAGCAACAACGTCGACAGCTGGAGACCACGCGCGCTAAGAGCGTACGCGAGATGATAAACCAACATGCGCAGGTATGTACAAATTATTTACTAAATGATTTCACGTCATCCCATTATTGGGCACACGCATTTCCGCATGAGTTCTAGTCTTTCGAACCGTTAAACTAAAGTGGGACCGGCCTCGCCATGTCTGCTGGAAAAATCCCATGAGCTAAAGACCAAAATAGCTTCAATGTGGAACCGAGACACTGTCAGAAGGCGTGGCGGCCTACCTCGTATAAGATGGCGGAATGAACTGGACAAAATGAACAACGTGGTTAGTTTACACATATTTACAGAACTGAATCAAAGCCAATACCTGCCCGCCCTACCTGCAAATTGCAAAAAACCTAAGAACATTTTGAATTTCGCGGGCTTTCCTGGAGCTTCATGCTTAAAATTTCTTTTATATTTGTTTCTCTTATTTATAAACTTCAAAGACAAAATGAGTATTCTATTCCATCACGTCTGCGAATGTTCCCTTGATATTTTTTTTAACCATCCACACAAACAAAAAATAATCATGCATACTAGCATGATCATCATCATATTCCTGACCTTGTCTCATGTTACTTGTGTTCGTCGCATCACGTTTTTAACCGACTTCAAAAAAAGCAGGAAGTTCTCAATTCGGCTGTATTTTGTTTTCCCGTCATTTATGAACCGATATGATTTTTTTTTAATGTGAAATGATATTCTTTCCAATTGGTCCCATATCAATTTCATCAAAATCGGTTCTGTAGTTTGTTTTTTTTCTTCTTGGCCTATCTTGACGGAATCGGTCTTGACGGTCCTCGATAACTTAAAGTTACAATGTAAAATTGATTCATGACAAGATTTTGTATGGTAACAAAGGTAAAATAAAAAAAAAAAATTGTAAAACATCAACCGACTTCCAAAAAAACACTATACCGGGTGGAAGGGCCACCGACGCGAAAACGTTACTACGTATTCAGTACATCATTCGGGGCCCCCTATATAGAAATTTTTCATCGGTGATTAAAAATAAAAAAATTGTAGGAAACTGCTAATTTTTTTTTAATAACCGACGAAAAATTTCTATGTGGGGGGCTCAGAATGATGTACTGCATACGTGGTAACCGTTTTCGCGTCGGTGTCCCTTCCACCCCGTATTATTTTCTTCCATGCTCCTCTGTCAACCGTCACGCTACCACTTACTCCACGCATACCAGCAGAGTGATGCTTATTATAGATAACATACCACAAAAGTACTAACAGAAAAAACATGACGTTAATGAGTATGACTATGTATACTACCTATTTACCTACCCAGTCTACCTATAACTGACCTAGATCATTGACACATCATGTCACTGTAATTTGACTCATACAAATATAGAGCGCCACGTGGTTTAGTCACACGTAATGGTTTTCCCCACAGAACAATAATATATGAGTAGGAACAAAAAATGTAGAGTAGGTAAACATGACAAGCTTGTATGATTTTTAAGGTGTGTATAAAGGGTGTAAAAAGACCCTTAACGAAACCAAAAGGCACGAGTTTTCGCCATCATTACGATTATTTTTTTGTTCTAGACCATACCTGGGAACCTTCTAGTTACGGAGATATTGGGGGTCAAAGTTACAACTATTTCCCAATTTTTTTTTAAATACGTGTTTTTAATGTAAGATTTTTACTTCTTCTTACTTCGTACTATTCAATCCATCCAACAGCACAATTTTTTGAGTACGTTGCATTGAATCTTACCGTAAAACGTGATTTTACATCCCAAAAAAAAAGTCGTTTCCCAGCAATATTTTTTGCGTAAAGTTACTTAGTTTGATGTACAGAATGCTTGATTGACGGCTTCGTGAAGGGTCTGTTGACACCCTGTAGGTACTTCAGCCAAACATTTGGAAAAAAAAACATTTTTCTTTACTGTTTTATGTAAGTAATGAGGTCCTGGGTTCGAGCGAAGTGTTATTGGGTTTTTCCATCAGGAATTTCTCAGTAGCAGCCACGGAGTTTGGATTTGTGCGCGGTTGATGGCATTAGGCTCGCCCCTAATACATGGGACTTAAAAAAAACTTGAGAAATATAGGTGTACTATTGAATACACCTCTGCGAAACCTTCCGGGGATCAGGCGTGATATTATGTATGAATCCGGCCAGCTAAAAGATTCGGTCATTATGTTACATGTTATTCTAATTATGTTAAAGATTTAAATGGTGCATTCTATGTTTCCAGCCGGACCCCCGAATCTGCCACACGTCTCTGATGGAACAAATCAAACGCGGCGCAACGTTACGTCGCAACAAGCACTGCAACGACAGATCTGCGCCTAAAATACGTTAGGTAACTAATTTTATTAATATTTGCTATGATGCTACGTTCGATTTAACTCAAAATGCTACATTACCTGTAACGCTATAATAATAATCTATACTAATAGATTTAGGCAGCTGGATCAAGGGCTTGATTCAGAAAGCGGTACTTCTGGACACGGCTCGTATTGTTAGGAGGTTCCTCTCTCTGGAGCCCTGACCGCCGGTAGCTTGGACCCTGTTCCCGATACCGGTGGGCTACTATTTTTTATATTTTAAATGTTTTTTATATAGTTTTTGTTAAGAAATATTTAAAAATGTAATTAGTGCGTAAGAAAATAAATAAAGGGGATCTATACTAATATTATAAAGCTGAAGAGTTTGTTTGTTTGGTTGAACGCGCTAATCTCAGGAACTACTGGTTCGATTTGAAAAATTCTTTTAGTTTTTGAAAGCCCATTTATCAAGGACTGTTATAAAATTTCACACTGACGAAAGTCGCGGGCAACAGCTAGTAAATAATAAAATCTTTATTAACAGGTGATTGTTCAAATATCAGTGTAGCCCTGGCTCTTGTACTAGGATTCCCTGTAGCACAAGAGCTAGATGTACGCTATGTGAAACCTGTTTTTAAAGCACTTTCGCAATAGCAAGGTGCAAAATATTACTGCCCATGCAAATACAGGGTGGAAAGGACACCAACGTGAAAACGGTTATCAAAAATTGAGTACATCATTCTGAACCTCCCCACATAGAAATTCATCGGTTATAAAGAAAATCTGCTGTTCCATACATTTTGACCGTGTAGGTTTTGCACTTTTTTGCACTTTTTTTTAAACGGCTGATTTTTTTTTAACAACTTATGAAATATTTCTATTTGAGGGAGTTCAAAAATCTAAATCAGAGCATGTATTTCAAGTAGGCCAGGCACTTTTGAATTGTCGAAACAAAGACAACAAGAAATCTAGCTTCAGTCCCAGTCACAAGGTATAAAACCTGTGAAAGTACTGTAGTTGCCCATTCCCTAACATAGATCTCTATGGAGAAGAACAGGCAAGAAACTCCATGGACACTCATACTTTTACAAAACCTTGGTTACATTATTCATGTTGAGATGGTACATTATGTGAGTTCAAAATGATGCACTAATTACATGGTAATCGTTTGTGCATCGGCGTCCCTTCCACCGTGTATCATCATCATCATCATCATCATTTCAACCGAAAGACGTCCACTGCTGGACATAGGCCTCCCCCAAGTGTCGCCACATTGACCGGTCCCGTGCGACTCGCATCCAGCGGATCCCTGCAATCTTCACCAGGTCATCGGTCCACCTAGTGGGAGGCCTTCCTACGCAGCGTCTTCCGGTTCGCGGTCGCCACTCCAGAACTTTTTGGCCCCATCGGCCATCCGTTCTGCGAGCAATGTGCCCTGCCCACTGCCACTTCAGTTTGGCTATTCTTCGGGCTACGTCGGTTACCTTGGTTCACGCAAGGAAACTCCGAGCATAGCCCTCTCCATTGCCCTTACCCCCACCGTGTATGTGTGTACTTATTATAACTGTCTATTTCAAAACCATTCCTTATTCGTATGGGAACCTACTAAAACAACGTCAATGTCACAAATAAACATTTCCAGCAAATTCCTCTTTTTCCTCAACATGTACTATTTTTGTACGCTACGGTATTCCCATAGTTATTAAAACTGTGCAGAAAATTTTCTATGTTTATTTATAATGACGTTAAGGCATAACTCATCCCTTCTTATCGTTTGGTGATGCGCGAATGTCCGGCTAATTGGGCCTCCCCAAAGTACGGAATTTATAAAAAACATCGTCGGTCAGTTTAGTCATCATAGCGGTAAAATAGTCAATGTTAGTGGCATGGCTTCACAGTCGAGTAATGAAACAGTAAATTATTTTATTTTTATGTATAAAGGGTGTTAAAATATCCTTAACGAAGCCGAAAGGTACTTGGCCTCCCCGTCGTTGAGATTTTTTTTTCTATTAGGGGTCAAAGTTCCAAATTTCACGGTTGTAAGTTTTTTTTTTAATACAGATCTTCAAAAGCTATTTTTCTTTCTACTGCCTCGTTGGTCTAGTGGCCGCTAGCGCGACTGCTGAGTATGAGGTCCTGGGTTCGATTCCCAGGTAGGGCAAAGTGATATTGAGTTTTTCCATTAGAAATTTGTCAGTAGCAGCCACGGAGTCTGGATTTTCGCCCAGTTAATGGCAATATGCTCGCCCTCCGCGCACGTTAGCACAATGTAGGTGTACTCAAACACTGATTTAAGCTTCCACGGTTTACAACTAAACTTATACTGACACTTACATCGGAAAGAATTAAAAAAAAAATGTTAATCCTTTTTAAATCTTTTTCTTAATATCCGGAGCTCAAAATAATGAACAATCACGGAAGATATCCCGTAAGTGACAGTATAAGTTTTTTTTTTGTGGGTGTACTATTGGGTACACTTCTGCCTAACCAATCGGGCATTACGGGCGTGATGTTTTCTTTCTAATAATTTCTGCAAGTTCCCCTTCTTCCTCAACGTGTCCTATTTTCGTACGCTACGGTATTTCCATAGTTGCTAAATCTGTACAGAAAATTTTCTATGTTTAATTCTAATGACGTATTACATAACTCATTCTTTCATGTCGTTAGGGATGCGCGAATGTCCAGCTAATTGGGCCTCCCCATAGTACAGATTTTATTAAATCATTGTCATCTACGGTGTGGTACGCGAACCGGAAGACGCTGCGTTGGAACGCCTCACCGGTGGACCGATGACCTGGTGAAGGTTGCAGGGATCCGCTGGATGCGAGTCGCACGGGACCGGTCAATGTGGCGACACTTGGGGGAGGCCTATGTCCAGCAGTGGACGTCTTTCGGCTGAAATGATGATGATGACGGTGTGGTACAATATCATCGCCTTAATACATACAAACATAAACTCACGCCTTTTTCCCATGAGGGTAGGCAGAAACCACAGAACGCCATCACGATCCTGCTACGATCCTTACATACTCCTTTTGCCTCGTCCACATTCATACATCTGGTCATACACGCACGCTTGTTGCTTAACATTATTCATCGCCTTAATAAATATCTTAAATTGATTAATTACCTGATAGACAACATATAACCTAAACCGAAGGTATACAAAGAAGGCAATAGGACCCCCCCCCCCCCCCGCACCCCCTGTTACATGGGACTTAACCATAACTGGTGAAATCTGCGTGTACTATTACAGTATTAGGTAGGTACGCCTCTGTCTAACCCTTTAGGAATTACCGGCGTGCTGTTATGTTATATGCCCAGTCTCCTGACCGCGCCTCCGCAGGTGTGCGCAATGCGAGTTGATAACGTTATATTGTCATGGCTAAATATATTGATGATTATTTTTACCTGTCATTGATGTTATAATTCATACGCAAAATGACGTCAATTTTTAATAGTCGTCCGTAAAATAATGATAGGCTGAAACGAAATGTCCATTGTTAATTAAAACACATGAAAAGATATATAATTATATATTACCATTAGTTTATTTTATTTGTAGAAGTATATACATTTTCGAAAACAAGAAGTTATTTTTTTAGATGTTATTTTGCACCGTATCACAATGTTGTCCTATTTAACCCAAAGATTGACTGTTGGAGAATGCCTTGCGGCATTAAGTACGGCTGTGTGTGCCACTATTGTTAAAATTAAGAAATAAATTTTGAAAAATATTATAACTGGCGAAATGTACATGGCTACTCCCCATTTCACCACTTCCCCGATTCGATTCGCAATTGACCATCGATTATATACCTAGTTTTCTCCGTGCCTCGGAAAGCACTTTAAGCTGTTGGTCCCGCCTATCATTCGTAGCTATATCTGTCAATGGTTACAGGTAGTCAATGGCTTGAAATTCTGACAGCCAGTCTTACCAAGGGGTATCGTTTTACACAGTACTAACTGGGCTGTGGAGGTCAGATAGGCAGTCCATGTAAAATACTGGTATTAAGCTGCATCAGGTTAAACTGGAAGCTGACCCCAACATAGTTGGGAAAAGGCTAGACAGATGAACAAGTGTGTATGACGTATCACAGTCTAAATATGCTTTAAATTCAGAACTTTTAAATATCAGAGCGAATTGATAACATTAATATAAATATAACAAAAATTTTTCACATACACAAACAGCCAGACCCGGAACAATTACCTGTAGGTCATACAAATATTTGTTCCGTGCGGGAATCGAACCCACGACACGAAGCGCAGCAGTCAATCGCTCATCCACTGCGCCAAACGTGCCGTCAGCACCCCAACAATTTATGATGGGGTCGGCCCCAACTATGTTGTGGTCAGCTTCCAATCTAACCGGATGCAGCTAAACTGGACTGAATCGATACCGTTATAAATTGTCATAGCTAAAAATGTCGATGAGTATTTTTACCTGCCAATTATTTACGCATTGACGTCAATTTTGATTAGACACAGGAAAGGCTGAAAAATAAAATGCTTGTTGTAAATTAAAATTCAATGGCATACACGGTGATTAGCTAATCGGGAAACACAGATGCCCTTAATTAATTAATGTACTAATTTAATGAGATCATCACAGGGAGCTCGTGGCTAAATAATAACAGCCGCTCGGACCGATCTTTAGGTTAAGCCGTGCTTGCCTAGGTTGGTCTGTGGATGGGTGACCGCCCATTACATACCGAGTTTCCTCCGTGCCTCGGAAAGCACGTTAAGCCGTTGGTCCCGGCTGTCATTTGTAGATCTTTGACAGTCGTTAGGTAGTCAGTGGCCCAAAAAGTCTGACAACCAGTCTTACCAAGGGGTATCGTATTACCCAGTACTAACTGGGTTGTGGAAGTCAGATAGGCAGTCGCTCCATGTAGAATACTGGTATTCAGCTGCATCCGGTTAGACTGGAAGTCGACACCAATATAGTTGGGAAAAGGCCAGGCAGATGATGATGACATCATCACAGTTTTGGCTTATTATTCTATCAAGACTTTCAGTAGCTGCCACGAATTTATGCCCGGTTGGTGGCAATAGGCTCGCCCTCTATTACATGGGACTTAAACATAACTGGCGAAATGTGGGTTTTCTTTTTATTGCAAAATGTGCCTGCTCTTGACCTCAATAACGCCAGATGCTGTTGCAGACTTTAGAAATGCTCAAACCGTAGGAATAACATTAACCACACTAAGCTACACCTCTGCCTAACCCCTCATCGATTATAGGCGTGATGTTATCATAAGCTATCAGTAGCGAAGGGTCAATTTTTGTAATTGGTAAGCCGGAGTACATAATCTTTAATGGGATTATATTATTTGTCTATAGAATACTGACTGTGCCATTTTTCAAAGGGAAGCCGGTAGGAATCGAGTTGTATGGAACTGTAGTGACCTACTACTAAATTATAATGTGTTTATTCAAATCAAAGTTTGCTTGCTTTAATTTTAAGCAAAACATGTATGATCTGTATGGTGTCCGGACGTAAAGAATAGCACCATCCCATATCTTCCCGTGGGTGTCGTAAGAGGCGACTAAGGGACTTACCAGTGAATGGGCAGCAGCGTTCTCTGTGATTTTTTATAACAAACATACTGCGATCGCCAACCCGCCTGCCAAGCGTGGCGATTATGGCAAAACCCCCCTTGGGGAGGCCTATGTCCAGCAGTGGACTTCTTTCGGCTGAAATGATGATGATGATGTATGATCTCATAAGCTACACCTCAGAATACCATGTTTTAGGAAAATATATTATCTTATCTTACTATATTTATTTATTTTATCAGGTACATTCAAACAAACAAATGTGGACAAACTTTTTCATATATTTTTAAATCTTGTATAAAACCTCCACGCTTGTGAGTTTTCATTATTTTCTTTATTCTATCTGACGTTCTTACTGTCACTCCTTCTGTCTTATGATTCTTGTATTTTTCATGTGAACTTTGTGAGTATTTAAAGTAAACTTCAAAATCAAAACATAGGTTTGAATACAGTTCTTAAATTAAAGATAGGTCGTTGTTATGCCAAGAGGCGTACAAATATATGGTTGCATCCAAATAAAATATTTTTTTTTATGAATTATGCGAGAGAATAAACACAAATTATTTGGTAGGTATGTCAAAATTAATAGAATGATGGTAAATAATAAAAAAATAAAATAAAAACAAAAATTATAAATGTCAGAATATGGAGTAATTTCTACAGTCAATGGTAAAATAAATAATCATAAATTACAATTAGTCTCATTATTAAATTAAAAATTGTGTGTATTCTCCAGTCGAATAAATAAATAAGTCTACATTAATTTATCATTCAGGAATTCATCAGTCGTATAATATCATTTTTCATTCTTTTTTTTTTTCTTTTTCCACTATTATCGGGAATTATTCCAAATCTCACCTTTCACGCACAACTACTTTCAGAACCTTCCCCACTGTAAGCTATGCAATTATGCATCGTAAACAAAAATCCACAATACGTAGAATTGCAAGTTTGATAAGACTAGGAAACAACAACAAAACTCCAACTTATGAGTTGATCGAAACCCGCAATTGTTTCGCGTACTCAGAAGTCTGAATAGGGAAGATCTTTGTTTACATTATATACCCTATGACGTTCTAAATATATAAGTCAACAATGCTCTCATCAATATGTGACGTCTATTTATAAGACAAAGTTGTGTTTAGTGAAAACCTGTATGTTATAATTATAGTGTATTGCTTTAGACCAGGCAATGTCTGTCGTTTGGTTTTGTGTATGCTTTTTGGTATTCTTTGTGACGTGGTAAATGACGACTGAGAGCAGCGGTGGCCCAGTGCTGGCGGCCCTGACTTACGGACAGTAAGTCGTGGGTTCGAACCCAGGCAGGCGCATTACTTTGTGTAATTTATTTCATCACCACTGCTCTTAAAACGGTGAAGGAAAACATCGTGAGGAAACCGGCATGTCCTAGAACCAAAAATTCGAAGACATGTGACATCTACCAACCCGCACTGGGCGCGCGTGGTGGATTATAGCCCATTCCCTCTCATAGAGGGGAGGCCTGTGTCCCAGCAGTGGGAACATTATAGGCTTATTATGGTTAAATGACGACTTGTTTCATATCAGAAGCTTATCGGAAGCGTCATGTTTTTAAAGTTTTACCTGTTTAGGTCACTTGTGTCGTCAGAAAACTGTTGTAGACTTAAGCTCATCATCATCATTCGCCTGTCCTTATCCCATTTCATTTGGGGTCGGCGCAGCATGTCATCATCTGCCTAGCCTTTTGCCAACTATGTTAGGATCGGTTTCCAGTCTATACAGTATTTTACATGGAGCGACTGCCTGTCTGACCTCCACAACCTAGTCAGCTAGGTAATACGATACCCTTTGGTAAGACTGGTTGTCAGACTTTTTGGACCACTGACTATTTGTAACGGCTGTCGAAAGATCTACAAATGAAAGCCGGGACCAACGGCTTAACGTGCTTTCCGAGGCATGGAGGAAACTCGGCATTTAATGGGTGGTCACCCATCCACAGACCAATCTAGGCAAGCACGGCTTAACCTAAAGATCGATGGGAAGGGAATGCCAATCCACCACGCGGGCCCAGTGCGGGTTGGACATTCATACTCAAAACTTAAGATAAGCTTATGCCGTAGAAATAACATTAACCAGTCAACTTAGGTGGTAGCGTTGATTGCCCAAGTGGACTTTTAGTGTCATAATTCACATCTACCTAGTCTTTTCCCAACTATCTCGGGAACGGTTTCCAGCCTCATCGGATGCAGCTGAATACCAGTATTTTACATGGAGCCCTTGGTAGGACTGGTTGTCAGACTTTTTGGGCCACTGACTACCTAACAACTGTCAAAGATCTACAAATGACAGCCGGGACCAACGGCTTAACGTGCTTTCCGAGGCACGGAGGAAACTCAGCATGTATTGGGTGGTCACCCATCCACAGACCAACCTAGGCAAGCACGGCTAAACCTAAAGATCGACCCGAGTGGCTGTTATTATTTAGCCACGAGCTCCTCGATATTGGTTCTCTAATCTTAGGTATAATTTGCACTAATTCGCATCTTCGCAATACCGCCTACTTATTTCAGGAATTTAACAGTATATGGTAATAATTAAAATTCCACTGAAGTTACCATATTAGTCGGGCGGTAAGGCTCTAAAAGACTAAACTGACCTACAATTAAGATTATTGAAATAGTGTAGAAATAACCCTGTATTTCTATTAATTAATTTGATCAAATCCGTAGGTAACCGAATCGTTACATATAGAAGATTGCCTCCTACATCCAAACTTACAATCTTCCCATATTTACAACATTATTTTTAGTATATGCGAAACCTGAATATAGTTTGTTCAGAATAAGTAACTGAATCGATTCCAATAGTTTTTAAACCATGTTATATTTTTTCCCAAAAATATTAAAAAAAGTTAAAAGTTGGATACCGAGCGACTTTGAGTACCTATCGCAATAATTTAGGTACCTACTGCCAAATTATTATTATCAATGAGCTCAAGACGACGCTGGAGGCGCGCGCTGCGTGGTGACTGCGTTTTTGTGCGGACAACTTCGTAACAGAACAAGCTTATAACTTTGTGATTTTACATGATACAGTTTTGAAATTTTGTACATAGATTCTTTACATAAAAATACTAGACACGTGTATCAGGTTTCGCATATACTAAAACTAATGTTGTATAATAAAATTCTTAAGAGCCTGAAACTATTGAAGCATTTAAAGTTTAATATAATTGAACATTCCAATGAAATAAGTTAGATAATAAAATTCCTACCTAAATTGTTTACATACAATGTGTTGGTCTGACACAATATAAACAATGTTTTAGCTAGAAATACATAGTAAACAAATGATTTTTCTGAAAATGATTATTGTAATATTTCCTATTCTACAGAAACATCACTATAATTCATTAGAAGAAGAAGAGAAGAACAAATAATACTAATAAGAACTTTATTGCATTTATTAAAAGATCATTTTTGCTTGCTTGAAACAGAACCAGGTCATTCCCAGCGGATCAATCCAATCTAAAATTAACTGTATTAGCAAATTGTTAAGGTCGAAATTCGCATAACAAAATTCAAAAACAATAATTATTGTATTCTAATAAAACTGAATACAAAAATCAGCTTAGTGTTAAAGCATTTAAAGCCGACATTTGCCCAGCAAAATTATATTTGTTTTCTTTGAGAAATCTAAAGGTTGTCAATAGGTTCAACAAAGCTTTACGTAACATAGACGTAATAAGCGTTTGTTCAGCTGTTTTTAAGTAGAAAATGAACTCAAAGCAATAATATCTTTAGGTTCCTAATAATAAGGTAGGTTTTAAGGTAAATCAAAAAGCATAATTATTCTAGAACCAATAATCCGAAAATTTGTGACATACACTGTGACGCCATCTGTATTCCATATACGAACTGCGCTGCATACCTGACGTCACGCGAAATCCTGAATCTAGCTAAACTATTCAGCGATTTCTAAGTGCCTATCGGAAAAACCGGGCCTACTAAATAATCTCCATACTATCTGACCCTCGCAACTTCGTCTGCGTTTGGATTTTCCCCGTTTTTGCAATCTTTTTCATAAATGCTTCGCTCCTATTGGTCGTAGCGTGATGTTATGTAGCCTGTAGCCTTCCTCAATAAATGGGCTATCAAACACTAAAATAATTTTTCAATTCGGACCAGTAGTTCCTGAGAATAGCGCGTTCAAGCAAACAAACAAACAAACAAACTCTTCAGCTTTATAATATTAGGCATTCTAGAATCATCATCATCATCATTTCAGCCGAAAAGTCCACTGCTGGACATAGGCCTCCCCCAAGAAGGGGGGTTTTGCCATAATCGCCACGCTTGGCAGGCGGGTTGGCGATCGCAGTATGGTTGTTGTAGAATCAGAGAACGCTGCTGCCCATTCTCTGGTAAGTCCCTTAGTCGCCTCTTACGACACCCACGGGAAGATATGGGATGGTGCTATTCTTTACGTCCGGACACCATACAGAACATGAACAATCATCTAGAATCATGTACTGAACTAATGGTAACAATTTGTGCGACGATGTCCATCATCCGCCACCGTGTATATCATCTATACAAATAAAACAATCAGCTGTTAGCCACGAGACGCTGTTCTGTCTCCCACTGTGCTCTGCCTACCCGCTTTTGCAAGGTACGATAGTAAAGAGACAGAACGGCGCCACGTGGCTAACTGCTGATAAGGTCGCAGGCGCGCGCGCGCGAATTTCATACGACTGTTGTGTTATTGGGATAAAAGTGAACGAATAGGTATAAAAAAAATGTTTCTCTGGGAAAGTTGTTTGTTATCATGAGTATAATCACGTGTTTAAGTATCGGTCACTAATTACTAGTCACCCTATACAGGGTGTAATCGGACCCTTCACATAGCCGTCAACCAAGCATCCTGTACATCAAACTAAGTAACTACGCAAAAATTATTGCTGGCAATCGACTTTTTTTTTAGGGTTAAAAAATCACGTTTTAAGGTAGGACTCGATGGAAAGCACTCAAAGCATTGTGCTGATGGATGGATTGAATAGTACGGGGGTCGTGGAGGTGTGTAAAGTAAAAATCTTACATTAAAAACATGTATAAAAAAAAATAAAATTAAGTATTTAAACTGTGACCCCCAATATCTCCGTAACTAGAAGGTTCCCAGGTATGGTCTAGACGGGGAGAACAAGTGTCTTTCGGTTATGTTAAGGGTCTATATACACCCTTTATATTATTTTGAGAAGAAGTAAAAGTTAGCATTTCCAGTCGCCACACACTGACGCCAAAAACCCAACCCTTGCATCAATATACAGTCCGCACATTAAGATCCTAACATGTATGATGATGATGATATCGTTCTGTATGGTGTCCGGACGTAAAGAATAGCACCATCCCATATCTTCCCGTGGGTGTCGTAAGAGGCGACTAAGGGACTTACCAGAGAATGGGCAGCAGCGTTCTTTGTGTTTTATAACAACCATACTGCGATCGCCAACCCGCCTGCCAAGCGTGGCGATTATGGCAAAACCCCCCTTCTTGGGGGAGGCCTATGTCCAGTAGTGGACGTCTTTCGGCTGAAATGATGAGTAGGCAATTTCTATCGCTGTGTAAAGAATTACAGTGAAAATTGTACCGCAAACATTAGTTTTAATTATTATATTACCAACCAATTGACCACATTGGTACACGGTTCCTTGAATTGACTAGTGTAATATTCGAGTAAGGAAGTTGATATGTAATTATATTGTAAATGCGTATTTGTGGTTTAGGACGTAGCCTATACATTTTTGTGTACTTAGTGTTTCAATTCTTTATTGCGTACCGTAATGTATGTAGTTGGTAGGGAAATAAATATATTGGTCACAATGATGGACCCTGTCGGGCACCGCATAGATAAAGAAGGAGAGGAGGAACTACACTGGCTGTTTATTGTGATAAATTTTATTAAGTTAAGTAAGTTAACACAGAACTTACAAACTATAAATCTATAATAGTAATTAAAATGTGTACAAGTATCAAAAGGGCGTCAAAAAATTTGTCCACACCGCTGTCAACATGAAAAGTGCACAGAAGGCTGGCAGACCACTGGCTTCAAAAAGAAAGCAATTATGAAAACAATAACGCTCTAAAACGGATTGCAAATGATAATCTAAAAATGAAAACAGCTGGTAAGCATGAAGAGCAAATATATCAAACGAGGGCAGGGCGTTACTATGGTTTCGTGGGGTGCATAGCAGCTGGCGTTTCCCACACAGCCAAATACCAACGTATGAAGCTTTAGGAACTTGTATGGTAACGGAAAATAAAATGTAAAAAGCCAAACGAGTCGCAGTGAGCGGTGGATTGCCACGTTGGATGGTTTGCCATCCAACGTAACAAATCGTTCTGTCTATAGACCGACCGCTTTATTGAGTCCTCGCGAAGGTATCAATTTAAATGGAATATTCTGAAGATTGATCACGTATTGGTTCAATTAGTATCGTAATACCTACGTGGATTATGGTTATTTTAAAGCAAATAATCTGTGGGATACTGTTAGGACATTGTGGACGCTTAATGTGCCTTTGTGGGCCAAGGCGGAGGATTAATTAAAGCGGTCGGTCTATAGTGGTATGACACTATGCCCGCTTATCAGGTAGCATACGTGTGCAAAAATAAAAAAAAATCTGCATCAAAATTTTTGTATGAAAATATTCCCAATGTCCGCTCTATACAACATTAGTTTTAGTATATGCGAAACCCGAAACACGTGTCTAGTATTTTTATGTAAAGAATCTTTGTACAAAATTTCAAAACTGTATCATGAAAAATCACAAAGTTATAAGCACCTAGTACTGAGTAGTTTCGCTATGTCTACGTCTACTACGTCAAGCTAGCTATGATTGTTAGAACAGAAATTTACTAATCAGTTAACATTTATGCCGATTGCGGATGGCCGATGGGGCCGAAAAGTTCTGGAGTGGTAACCGCGAAACGGAAGACGTTGCGTTGGAAGGCCTCCCACTAGGTGGACCGATTACCTGGTGAAGGCTGCAGGGATCCGCTGGATGCGAGTCGCACGGGACCGCTCAATGTGGCGACACTTGGGGGAGGCCTATGTCCAGCAGTGGACGTCTTTCGGCTGAAATGATAACATTTATGATACGATATTTCCTATTGGAAGCCGAGCTCAACATAATTGGGAAAAGACTAGGCTGATGATGATGTCCTTTCCACCGTGTGGGTACCTATGTTCTCAAATATTCTATGTTTTTTTCCTGTGTTGTCAACTGGTGAAATAAATAAATAAATGATGAAAATAGCACAGTTATCCAACTACAAACTATTAAAATTAAGAACAATATAGATCAATAACAAATCGAAACGACGGGTAAATTAAACAAATTATACAAGACACATTTTTTAGAAAAGCTGACGATCTCTAAGTTCTGAACGTTTTATAAAAACCTACTGATTTAACATTCCCGAGAAAACTAACAATAATCTAGTTTTGAATTAAATACGATAACAATATAAAGTCAAACAATTGAAAACTCCGATATTTCCTCGAACTGTAAAATACGGCACATTACATCATAATCACTACGTAAATAATTGTCATAATATGATGTCACTAATGTTATCACGTCAGCTCGAATTACGAAGCCATTTATCTAGTGTGTTGTTCAAACAGGCGGTGACGGCCAGTTTGACACCTACCTATCTACAGCGTGTAACTGAAAGGGTACAGTCAGATACACGACGACAACACCACACAGGACAATTAATTATAATCCTATTTAGGAGCCATCCATAAATTACGTCACACGTGAATTCCAAAAATTCCAACTGTATCGGTATGAGCATGTAAAATTTCAAAATATGTGACGTCACACTAGGGAGGAGGGAGTCTCACAAATGTGACCAGCAGTTACAATTGTGGCGAGGGTAA
This sequence comes from Noctua fimbriata, assembly GCA_905163415.1. Taxonomy (NCBI): domain Eukaryota; kingdom Metazoa; phylum Arthropoda; class Insecta; order Lepidoptera; family Noctuidae; genus Noctua; species Noctua fimbriata. Next base: position 12,216,651 of record LR990945.1, on the reverse strand, counting down.
AAAAATCATGAAATTCGTATAACGTAATTTATGTATGACCCCTTAAGCAAAAGGTTGAGTGGTAGAGAATGTCTTGTGGCATTAAGTCCGCCTCTGTACCACTATTTAACATGAAGTTTAAATAAATAAATATAGTCATAAAAAGAATGCTGCTGCATACAAAATTTTGCTATTTTATAAATAGTGCTGGGTAATACGGTACCCCTTGGTAAGATGTAAGTTACAGGTAGTCAGTGGTCCAATAGTCTGACTATCGGACCACTGACTACCTGTTACGACTGTCAAAGATTTACAAATGGCTTAATATGCTTTCTGAGGCACGGAGGACACTCGGTAAGAAATGTATGGTCACCCATCACGGACCGACCTTGCCAAGCGCTGCTTAACCTTGAAGTAGACTCGTGCGGCTGTTATTATTTAGCCACGAGCTCCTCACTTCGTATAAAATACTGATTACACAATATCCATACTTTCTTACTTTATTGCGCAATAGTTAGTAGTAGAAATTATAGTGCATTTGTGGTTTATATCACCAGTCATAAGTTAGGTAAAAGGAAATATAGCGGCGCATTTGTATAATAGGTAGGTGAATATTGCAACATTATTTCTTCCGTGGAAAGGATGACAAAATGTTGAAGTAATAGTTGATACAGTTCACACAGTTTGGGGGCTATCTAATTATGTAACTAAGGCCCGTATTACAGAACGTCACTCAGAATTCAAGCATTATTTAAAACTAGATGGTAGCCAATTTTTTTTTACTTTTCCCCACACTAGGAATTTCACCTGTATCGTGGGTGCGTTTACAAACATTTAAACTCACATACACAAACAGAAAGACCCGGATCAACTACCTGTAGGCCATACAAATATTTGTTCCGTGCGGGAATCGGACCCGCAACACGCAGCGCAGCAGTCAATCGCTCAGCCACTGCACCAACCGTGCCGTTGAATTGATCGGTTTAAACAAATTTTAAGCAATGCTTGAGTCTTGACTTATACGGGTCTAAGGCTATCACTTGTCAATCACAACCACAGCTGTAAAGCCCGTTCTGTAATACGGGCCTTAGAGCTGTGTTTCTGTAATACGGACCGAAGTCAAGATGTTATTTCGGCCGCGCCGAATATACGGCAGCTTTTTGGTTGAAACCGAAACTGCGGTCGAAACCACAAAAGGGGATCTACTTCCTAATTCCGTCAATGAAGATACGGGCCCTTCCGAAAGTAACTCGAATCTTCGAAATGAACCCTATTCTTTATTATATTCAGATTCATAAGTTTTGAAAACACAGCGGGAGTATGGTTGTTGTGTGTTGTCATTCACTTTTAGTTCGGCCAATAACTAATCTTAAAAAAATTAAATCGAGTAGGAAACGGGTTTCGTGAATAGAGTGTAGGCGTCCAGGAACCCAAACTTCGATCGATGTCTATAAGTTTATTATTAACATAACCTTATTTCTGTATTCCGTTAGAGGTTGGGCACTGGGCCGAGGTGTATGGAAAGTAATATCCACACTTCGCCAGTTATGTTTCTCTTTTCAATCCTACGTAACACAGCGACCAAACTATCAACATTATTCGTCATCTTTATTTGTATTTACTAATAAAACATATTTTTGTTGACAGGATGAATGAGACATTGAAGAAAACCGCAACATTCAATGGCATATAATTTTCACCGTACATAACAAGTAAGTATACCGAGATTTCGAAATATCGAAAAATATAAGACATGAATATTTTCTATGAAAAATGGAATACGGATTTTTGGATAAGTAGGGTAAAATGTTTGTTTTTTCTGTATAATCAGCCTATAATGTTCCCACTGCTGGGACACAGGCCTCCTCTCTATGAGAAGGAGTGGGTCATAATTAACCACGTGGCCCCAGTGCGGTTTGGTCGATACCACAGTTATCCTCGAACGTCTGGTTCTAGGACAGACTGGTTTACTCATCATTTTTCGTCATTTTAATGATGAATTTTTTTTTTGCACAATAATGATGATAGTTTCACGCAACTTATCATGACTCTTGCAGTTTTCAATAAGTAACCGACTAAGAATGACTTTGTTTCTAAAAAGTTCCTAGACGGGCTAAAATGTACATATTAAGCAACACGTATCAAAGTTGCCAGTACATAAAGCAGTATAATATGGCAACATTTTTGATGGTGGTGATTTCGAAATAATTTATAATGATTTAAAATCGCTCCATTTTTAGCTGCTCATAACATATAACATCAATCTTGTTGTCCCCGAAGAGCTAGGCAAAAGTGTACTTTTAGTACGTATCCGGAGATTTCGCCATTCATATTGGCCCTCTTTCTGAATAGTTCCAGAAATTCGTATTCCTTGCTTTCATAGTTAAAAACATATCCCTAAAAAACTAATAGGGTTCAGGACAATAGTGTATAAGATTTTCAAAATATAAATTAGTAGATTTTAAGGAAAAATAATATCAATTGTTAACATTGTATTCAAATGATTCATTTTTGTTTTGCTATTAAAATATTTTTTTTATTAATAAATTGTAATCTACCGATTTGATAGACTTTACTGTTGTCCGTAAAATGTAATGGAATGGTAGCGCCAATTGCAATTGGCAAAAGAATTCAATTGAAAAAGTTGCTTCCAATTAATTCAATTGAAAAATTGCTTTCAATTACTTAAGTTAAAAATTGATTTGATTAATTCAATTAAAATTACTTGAATTGATTCAATTACATTGCTTTCAATTAATTTAGTTGAAAAACTGCTTTAATTGGTTTCAATTAAATTGTCAATCGCAATTGACGGTACCCAAATCTGTCAATGTTCGTGTTTTCTAACATTTTGTAGTATACTATTATCTAATGTGAGACTTCTTTGAGAAATATACACTAACAACATATCTTTTGACTTGAAAATATCACTTCTTAGTAAGGAATTTCACTAATGCGATTGTGCGACTGAAAACTGCGACATTTTTGTGTATTTTTGAATAATTTACAAACAGTTTTGATACAATTGTGTTGAGCACAATTTTATTTACTATTTATATTATATTACAATAATAATTTTGTTATATTTTATAAAGTTTAGTATTTTAAGATAAAAACAGAACTCTGAAACACATATCCTTGACAACTCTTTTAGTCTGAAAATTGAGCTAAGTTCACATAATCGCATTAATGAACACCCTTTAAAATTGAGTGTCTGTAAAATTAATATCTTTGCATATATTAATATACTATACATATATGTCACAATGTTTATAATATTTATACATATATATTTAAATATAGCGTTTTATAGATCAATATTGTAGTTTTTTAGGTAGACAATGTTTTCCCGCTGCATGTAAAGGTAAAAATAGCTTGTCAACATGTAAGTTTCAGCGAGGAACATAGGTTGCTTATATGCTACCTTTTTGCAGAAAATTCGACTTTAAGGGCAATTAGCCCTCAAAGGCGATTTTTTTTCGACTTTAAGGCCTAAATAGACCTTAAAATCGGACTTTAACAGTGTGAATGTGTAACGGCAGGAGGCTAACATTTCATTAATAAAAAAAAAACATAGTTTTATATATATCTTAGAAACTATTCGCTCGTTTGATTTTTATCTCTTTTTCTATACTTTGCAACGAGCAGTACTGAATGCTAGTTTATATGTAACATAGTGTAAGCGTGTTTATAGCTGTGTAGGGTAGATGTTCACATATCTTGAGTTGAATTGTAATGAACGTCCATTTTTAATGTCACCGAATTAACTTCCTCCAGTTGTATATGTTTGTTTTAGTGGAAATTACTTCTAATTATAACTTTTTAATTTGTAAAGCAGAACCTTTGGGAGTCTCGCATCAAGGCGCGACTTTTACTGATTTTAAATTAACACGTCAAACTTCTAATCTCATTTCTTTGAAAAAAAAAAATACGTTATACTAGACAACTTTTTTCATAATTTGATATGTGAAAATGTGAAATTATATTTTTATAACATAGTGTAATTAATTTGTAAAGTAATGTCTAACGCGGGCAAAAAAACGATAATCACGCAAAAACTATCGGGCGTATTTGCATAAAACTTTAATCATCTAAAAGACAATTTAATGACCCATATTTTAGTATACGGTTTTTATTTGTATTGTGTTTGATAAATCAATGGGGGTTGTTTTTTCGAATAAACTTAGTGCACGTTGAAGCGGGAGCCCTTGCGGGCGACGGTTCGATGACTCGCTCAAGGGCGCTGGCACCTAATGTCGCCTTAATAGAGCATTATGTGTGTCTCAGCAATGCTTGATAGAATGATAACCCCGGATACTGAACCCCAATTCAATTTGTGTCGCATTCGAATACTAAACGACTGCTCAATTTGATCGTTTATAATGATTTATAATGTAAATAATGATTTGATGTTAAAGTATTTGAAAAAAAACTTGTGAAAAAGTTGGAACTTTGACCCCCAATATCTCCGTAACTAGAAGGTTCCCAAGTATGGTCTAGAACAAAAAAATGATCGCAAAGATGGGGAGAACATCGGCTATGTTAAGGGTCTATTTACACCCTTTATAATCAAATGTATGGTGGTACTCAGTGTCTGCTTTTCCAACCGTTTCAATTCGAACTATTCTGAATTGAATTCAAGTTTACGAAGTCTCTAGTTCAGTGCTTCTGTAGGTGGCTTTATCGAATGCTGAGTCATCAAAAATAATGTATAAGATTTGGTTGTTTCAGTCGACCAATCGCTGTAGCTTATATGTGACAGCTATATATTGATGACTTTTAATGAGACGAAAATATTCGGGGTTCCCTAAATGATTTATCAAATACATTTGATTTAGAAACTGAATTATTTCTTTGGCTATAATGTTATCATTGAAGATTTTCGGGGCAGCTTATAAATTTTAGGGTACTTTAATTTGGTACAGGTCAAACAAGACTTTATCTTCTGATGAAAGTAGGTACTCATTGCATTTTTAACATTGTCAGCAAATGACTAACCTCTGGGAACCAAAACTTCTAGCTTTCATTTAATTGCGTTTGAAATAAACTATGACTGTCGCAACAATTGCGTATTATAAGTATTGCATTTCGCAACTATTTGTAATACTTTTTATTTTGTTTGATGATTAACATGGATCTTAAGAAAATCTTTTGAATATCGTTATCCAGGTATCGGCTACATAAATTAATTCACGATTTTTACTAATATGGGTAGGCAGATCCTTACATAGTTCTTTTGTTTTTTACACGTTCATACATCTCATACACACACGCTAGCTATCGACCAAACGGTGTAATGTAACGAAACATTATAGGTCGAGTCTTGCAACATGTCATTCAATTTCTGACAGTACCTATCCAAATATTTAAATACTTCTAAATTATTAAAATATTACTCACTTATATCGGGTTATTTAGTATTCTTATTATTATTTGTAGGTAGTACTGTTGAGAAATTAAAAATTTAATTAATTACTCTTTGACGAGTACTGCGTAAGTTCAAGGAAAATTGTTCAAATTGTGGTTTGTTATGTGGTCTCGTGATTTGTCCTTTTATGGTAAGGAGAGAGGAGAAATATTTTAAAGGATTTATATGACGCAGGAGAAATTTCTCAAGTACTAGCGATATCACTGAGGGTCGACCACTTTTCAACCTTATTACTAAGGGCATAAGGAGGATGTGACTGCTGAGATGACGAGTAATAGTGAAGTATGGAAGAAAAGGACATGCTGTGCCGACCCTACATAAATTGGAATAAGGGCAGGAGAATGACGACTCAGGGCATTAGGATGAAAAGTGGCAGACCTTCAATGCACTCGGTAGTACATCATCATTTTCTAGAACAATCTTTCTGGTGAACAAAGCTATGAGATCAGTTATTAAAAGTAAGCTAAGTACATACATCATCAGGAAATGAGGTAAAAAGAGTACATAAATGTAAGGATCATAGCAGGAGACGTTCTATGGTGTCTGCCTACCCCCATGGGAAAAGGGCGTGAGTTTCTGTATGTATGTAAAAACTTTGTATTTTCATCTTGACGAATATTATTACCTATATCTATTTATTTTTATAAAAAAAACATATAAATATCAGTGAACTTATGATCTTGTAACCAATCAGATTTAAGAAAAATACATATTTAAAAAAACAGCCAATCATAGACAGAATTACAAAATCAGCCATTAAAAAACAAAATTCACTGATATTTTGTGTTGATTTAAAAGTGATTTCCACTAAAACAGATCCCCTAGAGACTTCCGACTTACTAAACTATTAGTTAAGAGAATATGTATGTAATTGATTATAAAATGGTGAAAATTATAACAATATTATGTCCCCCAAACGTGTGTTTTATTTTACCACAATATATGTGATGCGGAGGAATGAGGAACATGTTTAGAGTATGAATGTGGATGGGTATAAGAGTAGAGGAAGACCAAAGAAACGATGGATGGACTGTGTGAAGGATGATATGGCAAGAAAGGAGGTGACTGCTGAGATGAGGTGTAATAGAGAAGTATGGAAGAAGAAGACATGCTGCGCCGACCCTAAATAAATAAGGATTTTTTTTTTTGCTATGGGAAATCATCAAACCCGGGGGTTCTGGGCGGAGCGGAAGAGAGTGTCAGACTTGTACTGACTAAAACTCATCCATGTTCCTTCTTTGCCCTTTGTGTCCCAGGGCCGCAATATCTCTTTCGAACAGTGAACCACAAAAGCTCAAATGAGATTGATTGGGTCACACGAGCCGCATGCATAACAACCGCTGGGCAAAAGTCACCACGCAGTGTGTGCTTGAGGATGGACGCCGCCGCCGAGGCCGGCCCAGAAAGACATGGCGAGATGACCTGGGAGGTTTCTATGACAGAGCTATACAGGTCGTCTAACGCCATCTCTTTCCCAGACTGGAATTACTCCTGCTTTAAGACCTCATGGTAGGACACCTGCCCGCGTAGCATGAGCAACGTAGACAAAGATTTCTTTGACGGAAGAATCGACATAATGACAGATAGTGCAAAGAAATCTGTCACTGTGTCGACACAATCTGTCATTTTGTCAAAGAAATCCTAGTCTACGGTGGTCATGCTACGGGGGATGGCGATATTAGTCATGTAGAAAAGAAAAGTTTCTATTCTTCAGTCAACGAAAGTCGAACGAACGAACAACGAACGTCGAGCACGGCGACAATTTCTTCTCTACTTTTGGCACTTGGGTGTAGAAACGTTTCTTCTCAACAAATGTCAAATAGTCTACATCACATCGGACACGCGCACTGCGACAGCGGTTTCGAGATGGCGCATGAAATGAGCACCTAGAAAGACATTGGGGAGGCCACTGCCTAGCAGTGTATACATGGCTACAAGAAAAACTTTCAAAATAACCACGTTTTAATTACGAAAAAAGCAACCATGATTTCATAAAAATTATAATTATAACGAAAAATAGTAGACATTTTATGACAACATTTGTAAGGCGAAAAAAGTAACCATAACTTGGAATCAACATTTCTACTAAAAAACGCTAAGCATTAAGCACTAAAATGTGATTAACATTTTAGTGCTTAATGAAAAATAGTAACCGACATTTTCAAGGTAGAAAATAATTAGTTCAATGAAAATCAATGAATTGCTTTAATAAAACCAATGCATTGGTCAACTGTTCTTTCTTCAAACTGGGTAGTTGCACCATTAATCATTCCAAAAAAAAACATTATTTTTATGCTAAAAGAAAAAAAAAAATTTGATTTTCTTTTAAATCAATAAATAGTTTAGTCATTGAGTTGGTAAATTAGTGATGTCACAGGTGGTATTGCCATGCAATGAAAAATATAAGAAAAAAAAATATGATGGATAAAATAATTAAATTATTAAAATAACCTACTTACAAATTCTTAATGAAATAAGTAGATATATTATTACATATTTAGGTGTGTTATTGGTTTTTTTCATCAGTATTTTCTCATAGCAGTCACGTAGTCATAATTTGTGCCCGGTAGATGGCAATAGACTCGCCCCCTATTACATGGGACTTAAACATAACCGGCAACATGTGGGTGTACTAGTTACTGCCTAACCTCTTGGGGATTACAGGCGTTATGTTATGTTATTATTACTTACTTTCTACTACTAAAGAGAGAATTAGTCATAACAATATCAGACTACTTTTCAGGCAAAGGAAAAGTCCCTCTGATTCATTGAATTGATTACTAATTATTCATTACCAACTTAGTTTAATATAAATTAATGAAGATTTCCTTTGCTCAGGACATTTACAAATTAACGAAATTTTAAGTTCGTAGTATAAAACAAAGTCGCTTCCCGCTGTCTGTCTGTCCCTAAGTGTGCTTAGATCTTTAAAACTACACAACGGATTTTGATGCTGTTTTCAGTAATAGATAAAGTGATTCAAGAGGAAGGTTTATATATATATATATAACCCAAGCGAAGCCGGGGCAGATTGCTAGTAAAAAATACATTGCTTTTGGATTTGAATCCTTAATACCTATTATACAACACCTAGTTCAGTTTCAATGAAAATTATTACTTTACAACTACAACATTCATTTATTTTCAGGCAACTTTGGCCCATAGATACTATATTTATACCTTGCAGACTAGCATACATAAATGATATAATGATAAAATACTAATTGTGTTTTAAAGAACCTTAAAACCATATTAGTAACACTTCACTTGTGCACTATGTCACTTTAGATAGTATTATTCTAATTCTAAAATGTACAATCGCCAGTGCATCAAGTTAGTCTAATTTTCTCATTCGATTTTGAAATTAAACATCAACACATTTTATGGTTTAAAATCATTTGGTGAAAGACAATTTGTTTTAACTTGATGTGCTGGTGACTGTACAGTGCGTAAGTACATGTGGATACTATTGATATTTGCGCAAAAAACTTATGTTTATAAGATTTTCACTAAAATTTACTGAGTTTGGACGAATGGCCTATGGGGCTGAAAAGTTCTAGAGTGGCAACCGCGAACCAGAAGACGTTGCGTTGGAAGGCCTCCCGCTAGGTGGACTAATGACCTGGTTGCAAGGTTGCAGGAATCCGCTGGATGCGAGTCGCACGGGACCGGTCAATGTGGCGACACTTGTGGGAGGCCTATGACCAGCAGTGGACGTTTTTCGGTTGAAATGATTTATGAGCTTAATAATTCATATTTATATTAACTTAAAATAAAGAAATTAAATATACATGTTATACGAAACCATTGTCGTAACAACGGGCAAAACAAACTTGATTATTTTATTAATTCATCTGAAACAATACGTACAAAAATTACGCATTCCTACAAAAACAACAAGCTAGGTACATATTACATCATTGAATATCCCACTCGGATACATTATATCATTTTACAATTATTTACCTACAAACCTACATAGATACAAATATTCTGATAAATCTAATGAGAGGAAAACAAGAATTTAAGGATACAATATTATAATTGATTTGTTTTGTTAGTGAGCTGCTGTGGGAAGCCCAATCTACTTATAAAGCAGATAAGATGAGCACTTTACCTGCCTAAACATGGACCAAATAACATCACCATCTGCCTAACCTATTTCCAACTATCTTGGGGTCGGCTATCAGTCTTACCGGATGCAGCTGAATACCAGTATTCTACATGGAGCGACTGCCTATCTGACCTCCACAACCCAGTTAGTACTGGATAATACGGTAAGGCTGGTTGTCAGACTTTCGAGCCGCTGACACGGTCCGAATATTTTTATAGTTAAAGTACTAGATTGTACCAATTTTATAGTTAAAGTACTAGATTATGCCTGCGGCTTCGTCCGCTTGGAGTTCGCTAAGTGTCTCACGGGATCATACTAACGGACTCAAAAGGACATCGGTAGTTTATAACCAATAGTGTGTAATACTGCAATTCCTTTTTGAGATTGACTGTAATTCGATTTTTTGTTATTTTTATTATGAATTTGCTTTTTTGACTTTTTACTTGTGAATTTGATTTTCTATTGTATTATTTTGATTGTGCTTTTGATTTTAATTTTGGAGGAGTTTTTTGACGCCATTTTTTAAGTTTATTTTTAAGTTAGTTAGTTAATATAGGTTATTTTAATTTATTAATGTATATAATATAATAAAGTTTCTATTTTCTTATGAGTCTTACATAAAATTTTGTTTTTTTTTTGTATCTAATTTTGATTTTCTTTTTAACTTTTGTATAAAATTTTGATTTTGCCTTTAATACTTGTATTTAATTTAGAGTTTGTTTTTAATTTTTGTATTTAACTTTGATTTTGTTTTTAATTTTGTATTTAAATTTAATTTTGATTTTAATTCTGTTTTTAAACTTTGATTTCAATTTTACTTTAGTTTTTAATGTAACATTTATTATTTTATGGGGCATGCGGTGCTAACCTATAAGAAATTGTTATACTAACCTTTGATATAAGAATCTTTATTTTAAAATGTAACCGTATAAACAATTGTTGGTTGGCCAGAAATAATAAATAAATAAAATAAATAAAAATAACCTGGTTATTAACTATCTGTGTGCGAAATTTTATCCAATTCCGTTCTGTAGTTTTAGCGTGAAAGAGTCACAAACATCCTCTCAAACTTTCACATTTATAATAGAAACTTGGAATTGTGTCCGGTTGGTAACATAAGAATCGCACCTACTACATGGAACATAGGGAAGGCATTTATCTCAATTAATTAAATAGAACCACAATGCGGAGAATCCCGACTGAAATTCAATTTTACTTATCAGTATGCGCCGCCATATTGAAAAGTCTTATGTCTTTCTTCAGAAAGAACGACAAATACACTGCCATCAACCCTTAGAAAGCCCCCGTGGTAGATTACGTCTGTCTCCTATTCATAGAGAGGAGGCATTTGTCCCAGCAGTGGGAAGTTTCGATCCATGGGCATCATCTTATCTGCAATTTCTCTTCTTTCCCAACTACGTTAGGGCCGGCTTCCAGTCTAACCGGATGCAGCTGAGTACCAGTATTTCACATGGAGCGACTACCTATCTGATCTCCACAACCCTGTTAGCACTGGGTAATACGATAACAATACCGCTTGTTAGTCTAGTTATCACTTTCGGGCCACTGACTACCTGAAACGAATGTCAAAGTTATTCAAATGACAGCCGGGACCTACCAACGTGGTTTCCGAGGCATGGAGGAAACTTGGTATGTAATGGTTGGTCACCTTGAAGATGGACCCGTGCGGCTGTTAGTGTTTAGCTAAGACTTAGAACCTGGGTACATGGTTCTAAGCTTTTAGTACTTTTTGTTCTGAGAGCATTCAAAACGCGCCCGTTCCCAATGGATAAGCAGGTCTTATCCCGGAGTGTGGGATTCTTACCTCATTAAAACCATCCAAATGGAGTGACCATTTGGATGGTTTTAATGAAATGCAAATGGAAGGGGTACCGTTTTCAGTAAGTAAAGCCTACACCTTGCAGTTTTTAAAGAGGAATTGCTTTTTTAATGGACTAACTAAATGGACTTGTGGTCTGAAATAAAAGAATTTTAATTATTTATTTAATTGGTTGGACTTCTCATTCTTTAAGAAAATCATTAAATACAGTATCGTTACAGTCATCATCATCATCATTTCAGCCGAAAAGTCCACTGCTGGACATAGGCCTCCCCCAAGAAGGGGGGTTTTGCCATAATCGCCACGCTTGGCAGGCGGGTTGGCGATCGCAGTATGGTTGTTGTAGAATCAGAGAACGCTGCTGCCCATTCTCTGGTAAGTCCCGTCTTACGACACCCACGGGAAGATATGGGATGGTGCTATTCTTTACGTCCGGACACCATACAGAACGATCGTTACAGTGATTCTTTCGAACCATTATAACTCTACATATGAAAGATCCTAGTCCCTATAGACTTCTATTCTTACTAATTAGCTACAGCCTAGAGTAGTACAGAGTTTGAACAGAAGACTGGTGAGCTTGGAGCGAGGTTTTGCCGCTGACAAAGTCTTCACGATCGCGTTAAAATAATTAAACGTCATGGGCGACATGCTGACTTGCGTACGCGCTCAGTGTAGATAAAGTTGGACATCTCGTGCAGCCGCCAGAGTTTTTCGACTTGCAATGCTCTGAAGCGTCAGACTAGCCCGCCGACAAACAAATCGCCGACATAAAATTAAATGTCGGCGGGACCGCGGCTTTGGAGTAGTCTTTAGAGGTACAGGATGAAAAGTTCTTCATCCTCCTTAGAAAAGGGAGGATCCTCCGACCAAACGGGTTTTGTGTCTGGTGGGCTACTGCCCGACAATTATTGTCTGGTTCCTGTATATATTATATTATGGTCTATAATAAAATGGCCAAGAGCTTCGACGAACATCTTACGAAGCTCTCCTTAGGCGTTTGGATCAAGGGCCTGATTCAGATGGCAGTAGGACAGATAGATGGTGTAGGTCCTCGATACGGCTCGCATTGTGAGGAGGTTTCAGTCTCTGGCGCCCTAAACACCGGTAGCTTGCACCCTGCTCTCGACTTCGGCGGAAACCTATCTTTTTTTTAATTTGTAAAAATTTAATAAAATTAGGTATCTAGAAATGAATAAACGAAAAAATAAATAGTTATGCATATTTCTCGAAGAACTTTGATTGCGTGATGCAGAATTTTTTGTTCTCATTTTGTGTCATAAATGTCGCTGCTGATCTTTTTGTATTTTTGACTTTGTCGCTACAAGTCCTTCAAGTTTCAACAAATAACAGTGTTTCAAATATTTGTCACCAGATCACTCTAGTTCAGTTTTAGGACATAATTGAGGATTACTCTAACGCCACTGAGTACCTACCTAGGTTACAGGCTTCTGACGTGGGGTCTAAAGTACCTACTTATGACATACGGCGGGGAACACAGACATGAATCGTGATGTTATGTTATGTCATAAACACAGGTAAACACTTATTAATAAATAGTTATTATTTCATTAGTTTACGCCATCCAATAACTAGAATCTCCATGACGAAACCACCATGCTAGACTCTATAGTTACATTGCACAACTTGAAGTGCATATTTTCTAAGAACTGCATTTTCCACAACCGACGTAGTAAATAACGGTACAAAGTTCTTGACGTCATACTACTTATTGAATACGAGATCAAGCAAGATAAAAATGACTTGTTTAGGTATTTATTATTTTATTCCGTTAATCAAACCTAGCGGAATTAGCCTTTTCTATGTTGTGGTAGACTGCTAGTCTAATCTGATACAACAACTAAATCATCATCTGCCTAGCCTTTTCCCAACTATGTTGGGGTCGGCTTTCAGTCTAACCGGATGCAGCTGAGTACCAGTATTTCGCATGGAGTGACTGCCTATCTGACCTCCACAACCCAGTTAGTACCTACCACGTAATATTTATGTGACAATGGCGTCAATGCTTAACGCTAATCGTTGAATAAGGCAACTTCGAGTAATTCTTAGCAATTTATCAACTAGGCACAATTCCTGATTCTGGGCACTTTGCCCGTGGGAATTACACCCAGGACTTCATGTTCAACCGCAGCGCTTGCGACCACCGGACCAACAAGACAGCTGAAAAAATCTGATAAATAAAACCGTACGAGCTTAACTTTTTACTTGTTTTTTTAGGTACCTAAATCAAACTCACAGTATTTATTTCAATTAGACCATCAAAGGCACTTTTGATTGTCAGAAAAACAAAGAAAGCAAAGCTGTATTCACAATAACAAGGCATAATAACTTGTGAAAGTACTGTAGTTGCCCATTACAAACCGTAGATCTCTATGGAGAAGAATGGGCAAGAAACTCCATGGACTATATCAAAATATTTTTAAAACTCTTGGTTACATAATTCAAGTTGAGATTAAACGTACATATGTGTGAGAACGATATATAAAGACGCGAAAGTTAAGAGCGTCCAGAGTAAAAAGATATATAATCAACAATTCATAAAAAAAAATTAAACCATGGCAGCTAACAGATGACCAGTCCCTACTGACAGCGCCCGTTCACGAACATCCACATTTCAGAAAACAAAAAACATAAATGTTTACCAACAGCGCTTCCTGTCAACGTCATTCAAGCGCCAAAAAGCCCTGAAACATTGTAGGTACCTAGCAATCAAACGATTCACCCGACCACATGTCCCACTTAAGTACCTACATAACTGGTCGAAAGCTTCAGAGTGAGTGGTATCACTCACACTAGGTGTTTACCTACATGTTCGTAAACAATGACTAAGAAAAAGTGGTTTTTGAGTCAGCACGAGCTACAGGTACCGTCATCATTGCCACATGCACAACATTATGAATAATTTTGTGTTTTACCCAATTTTTTGGTTCTTGTTATAGATTTACTTAATATGCCTGTAATCCCTAAATGGTTGAGCAGAGGTGTACGTATATTTCGCCAGTTACGTTTAATTGTCATCATCTTCCTGCCCTTGTCCCTTTGTGGTCGGCGCAACACGTTTTTTTCTTCTATTTGCCTCCGTCAACCGTCACGCTATCATTTACTCGTCTATCTTTCATATCATTCCTCACACAATCCATCCATCGTTTCGTTGGTTTGCTTTCTTATGTTTATTCAGTCTCATGTAATACATAATTATGTATGTATAGAAATCCAGCCTATTGCTATTAACCGGGCAAGACTCCAAGCTATTACTGAGATATTTCTGACCCATTTCTCTTTCTTTTCCTGGTGCTGTGGTGGTGTGACTATAATCCCATTATTAGAGGTGATATCACTTTTTTTTTGGGCTGGGAAGTCATTAAATGACCCCCCCCCCCCCCCGCTCTGGGCGGAGCGGAAAGGAGTGTCAGACTTTTACTGACTAAAACCCATCCATGTTCCTTCTTTGCCCTTTGTGTTCCAGGGCCGCGGTATCTCTTTCGAACAGTCCCACAGCCCTGGCAGGCATCGGCCTATGCGGACCCCTACATTTCTGACATCTCTTTGAGGCGCGCGTGGAACACGAACGCGCCGTCGACACGGCCTGTCGTCATAAGACGGCCGGACGAGGTGATATCACTTGAAAGGTGTTTCCCAAAATCCTCACAAACAACCACTAACTGAGTCAGTACGAGCTATATAAACTACCTACAAGTCTCAACCTGTCTGCCTCGTTGCTCGAGTGGTCGCAAGCGGGAATACTGAGCATGGGGTCCTGGGTTCGATTCCCTGGTCGAGCAAAGTGTTATTGGGTTTTTCTATCAGGAATTCTCAGTAGCAGCCGTGGAGTCTGGATTTGTGCCCAGTTGATGGCAATAGCCTCGCCCTGATGACATGGAACTTAAACATAACTGGCGAAATGTGGGTGAACTATTAGCGATGGCGTGATATTATGTTATGTTACGAAAAGTCTCATCGTAATCGTCACATGCATAACAGCACGAACAGCTCCCACTGCTGGACTCTCTCTGTAAGAAGAGGCGGGCCGTTTCTGATTCACTAAGCGGGCCCAGTGCTGGTTGGTAGTGTTGTCACATGTGACTTTGATAGTAGGTTCTATCTAGGACATGCCACCTCATGATGAGTCGATGGAATGTGTCGTCACATGGCTTGTCATCTAACGTGTAATAAAAGTAGGTACTTATTAAAGCACTGACCACGACGTGTTTTCTAGCAAAAGGTAGATAAGTGAGGAACACAACATACATGGTATCATCGTCTGCCTAGCCTTTTCCAAACTATGTTGGGCTTCCAGTGTAATCGGATGCAGCTGCAGTATTTTACATGGAGCGACTGCCTCTCTGATTTTGTTGTGGACGTCAGATAGGCAGTCGCTCCATGCCTAGCCTTTCCCCAACCATGTTGAGGTCGGCTTCCAGTCTAGCCGGATGCAGCTGCAGTATTTTACATGGAACGACTGTATATCTGACCTCCACAACCCAGTTAGTACTGGCTGATACGATACCCCTTGCTAATACTGATTGTCAGACTTTCGGGCCACTGGCTGCCTGTAACGACTGCCAAAGATCTACAAATGACCTACAAATACAGGAAAAAGTAGTTCGGCTCAGTTCGTATTGCGTAGAACATGATTCAGCGATAATAGACTACCGCTGATCGACACGAGCCGAAGGCAAAGGATAAGTGGATCTTTCGTCGCATTGGCTTGTAAGAAACCTTTTAAACAATATTTGTGTCACTTGTTTAATTTAGTATTTTACAATTTTTTTTTTTTTACCTTTGTATAGATTCTTTTTTATCGATTGTTTATGAACGTGTGAACATTGTAGGCTTTGTAGATTTCCAGCTGCTTGTTAACTTTTTATTTTGTTCTACATTTTTTGTGTAGTAAGCAACGACTTATTTTCGGGCCTACGCTGTCCGCCCATACTTAAGTACAAATGCTGTATCCATGATAATATTGTAATACCAAATGATTTGAAAAGAGTAACCATGGAGTTTCTTGCCAGTTCTTCTCCATAGGAAACGACCAATCCGAACCGTGCACCTTTTTGTCGACGTTTTATAAGTGCCCATCTAGGCCTATGTGAAATATTTTTTTTTGATCCTGACACGTCACCACCCGACCGCGCGGATGAGCAGCACTCACCAGCTCTCCGCGCGGCGCACCGCACACTGGACCGAAAACCGGGTTTCGAAGACTTAGAGATTCTCAGTTTTAATTATTTTTTGGGCTCGAAATAGTTTCTGTTTTGTATTAGTATTGTCAAATATGACACTAGAAGTAATTTGGCTGGAAAACTGAGGACTTATAATTTATTTAAGAAAAAAAATGTATGGAGCAGTTATGAAAAATCATGGTTATAGTTCTAATTATTTATAATTTTTTGACATACTTTATATTCAGTACACCATTCTGAGCCCCATACATAGAATTTTTTCATCGGTTATTAAAAAAAAAAAAGCTGTTCCATAAATTTTGACCGTGAAAAAGTGTAATACTTATATTACACTTTTTTAGGATTTTTTTTTTATAACCGATGAAAAATTTCTATGTGGGGCTCAGAATGATGTACTGAATACGTGGTAACCGTTTTCGCGTCGTTTTACCTTCCACTCCGTATGACGCACTGACCTACATTGCACTTTTTTTATAAATATTTTTTTTTTTTCTTGTTTTCAAAGGGTGTCGTGGGAGAGTAACCAAATATTAGTAGTAGTAGGAATTACTAATTAAATTCAGGTCGTTTTTGTTGTTCGACAAATATTTCCAAATCGAAACTGAACAAGAAAGAAAATATATTTATTTGCGGCAGGGACATGACGTGCATCACACAAAATTACAAAAAAAAATAACAAAACACAAAAAAAACAATAAACTATAAATTCAACAGGACAGAACAAAAAAAGAAAAAAAATAACAGCTAAGCAAGCAAGCTAGCAAGTTTGTCTGAGGATTCATAAATTCATAACTAACAAATCTTGGGTCATTTCACCCTACTTTCCCTTCGAAGAAAGAGTAAATGCATTTAATCAAACCTGTCTAAAGTCACGTACTCCTTTACGACGCATCACACTTTGTCGTCATATCACGTCATGCCTTTCGTCACAATTATTTCACTATTTTATCCTTACACTGACCCTAATAGTGACGTTGTTTGCTGTCATCATGGTTATCAGGAGGTAATAATATTAAATAATGTTTGTTTAATAATATTTAATAATAATAAACATGGATTCAATCACGTAGGTTTAATCAATTAATTAATTTTCTAATGAAAACGGCTCTAGCTGGTTTCTAGGTATTTATTACATACCATTTATTTTATAAAATTCTCCTCAGTACTGTTGGTTTTACAATCGGTAGATTGAGCAACTAAAAAAAACTGCGAACGCAATACTGCAGGAAAAATATAAAGTACGAAGGTGTTCAACTTTATAATAATCTACCGGCAGATATCAGGAACACATCTTTTTTCAACTTATTAAAAGCTAACTAAACTCAAGCAGTACGTCACTAACAACATAAAACTATTAAGTTAATTATATAAACTAATCTTTCACACAATAATATGTCGACATCGGATCAATCTACACAAAAAAAAACAAAACTGTTACCTAACTACTGGACTACACTTTACCTTAGATAAGTATTTATTCGATAAGTGAACAATGTATGTTCTTTTAGATTAAATAAAGAATCTTTAACCCCAATACCAAAAAGGGGCTGAGCGATTGACTGCTGCGCTGCGTCTCGCGGTTTCGATCCCCGCACGGAACATATATTTGTAAGACCTACAGGTAATTGACTCTGACTGTTTGTGTATGTAAGCTTTAATGTTTGTAAACTCACCCACAATACAGGAGAAATTCCTAGTGTGGATAAAAACGAATCACAGATCTTGTTTTAATAAAATACATCCATTCATTCGTCGACGATACATCGTTATCATTTTCTCAAACGATTTCAATGCAACTTTATTACCCGACTGCGGTAAAGCCAAAAGAAGAGTTATGAATTTACCAGTACTGTGTGTACGTAGGTTTGTTTTTCACTTTACTATATATTAAGCAGAACTCAACCCAGTTTCCTTGTAAATACGGATCAATTTAAACTGAAACTCAACTTACATTTTAGAAACTTCTACACGAAGATTATCAGCGTAGTTGGAAGTTCTTACGTAAACGAATTTCCGAGCAACACCATCCAAGTTTCAGAATAATTTTCAGATACGCAATAAGTAATTATTACGTACATATAAACATAAATACAACCATACCAACCACCAACCAACCGACCAACCAACTACCAACCAACCAACCACCAACCAACCAACCAACCAACCACCAACTATTAACCATGTGTGAATTACGTCAACGATGGTACAGTCGCCAGCGCATCAAGTTACTACAAACTGTCAAATTTTCTATATTGAACTTAAGCAACATTTTATGGTTTTAAATCTGTGGCACGTGGGCCTTTAATTTGGAGTAGTGAACTGTATGAGATCTATAGAAGGCTTGAGAAATGCCTAATAATAAAAATAATTATGGTGTAAACTGGCTAAGATTCAGAAACTTGACTAGAACAGGCAATTTGACTCCACTAACTTTTAGCTTCACCCTAGTCCTGGCTTGGATCAAGCTTGCCGATGCAGCTCGCTGCCGCGTGGTAGGATGTCACGTCACTACGGGCTTCTAGAAAGTCTTTCGGGATCCGAATAGTAGGCACAAACAAATTAATGTTCTAAGATTGTTCAGATACGATCAGAAGACACTATATCACAATAGTAGACGAAAAGTCAGGTTATACAATGTGGTAATCGACACATTGGCGTGCATGTCAACGCGATCCTGCTTCCCTTTCGGTAGTCGAACGTCGACTCAATGCAGCACCAAGATGGCTGCTCATCGCGGTGACTTCCCTAGAAGTGAGGGTAAAGGTGTAAAATTAATAGAGCTTAAAGGTGAACGCACACTTGTCCGCGCCGAAAGAATCGACCGCGCCGAACTAAACATTCTGTTATACGTAACGACGTTATCTATTCGTCGGATTCGGCGCGGATAAGTATCCGAGGATATACAACATTATTTTTAGTATATGCGAAACCTAAATATAGTTTGTTCAGAATAAGTAACTGAATCGATTCCAATAATTGTTAAACCATGTTATATTTTTCCCAAAAATATTTAAAAAAGTTAAAAGTTGGACACCGAGTGACTTTGAGTGCCTATCGCAATAATTGAGGTAGCTACTGCCAAATTATTATTATCAATGAGCTCAAGACGACGCTGGAGGCGCGCACTGCGCGGTGACAACGTTTTTGTGCGGACAACTAGGTAGCAGAACAAGCTTATAACTTTGAGATTTTTCATGATACTGTTTTGAAATTTTGTATATAGATTCTTTACATAAAAATACTAGACAAGTGTATCAGGTTTCGCATATACTAAAACTAATGTTGTATAGGATTTCATATAAGTAGTTCTAAAATTCGATTCTTTCGGATTCTTCGTTTCCATCGTGTTTGATAAGTGTGCGTTTACCTTAAAACTAACTTAAACTAGACAAGGATCGAACAAAATCATTTGGAGAAATTTGACAGTTTGTGATAACTTGATGTGCTGGCGACTGTACATAATGTATAAGGAAAGTCTTATATAATTTCCAGTTAATATTTTATCAATATACGAACTACGTAATGCCCTTGATGTTAATTGTTCTTGGAAGGTATGTTCCTGGAATTAAAGACTTCAAACTCAAACTCAAAGCATTTATTTATTTAAACTTCATGTACAATAGTGGTACATAGGCGGACTTAATGCCACAAGGCATTCTCTACCAGTCAACCTTTGGGTTAAATAAGAAAACATTGTGATAGGGTACAAAATAAATATATAAAAAATAACTTCTTGGTTTCGAAATTTTTTAAAAGGCACTTATAATGATACTATATAAGGTCTAACTATTCAAACACGAAATATTTTAAGAGTAACTTCTATAAGTCGTAAAGTTACCAAAACAACGAAAAAAAAAAATATCTGAATTATTATAATTCTAAAAATTTTTGAGACTTTTTGCATAAAATCTTTACTCCCATATTCTAACAATGACACTACGTAGTAGACTATACGACGTAGTAAACTAGCGTAATGGATGTTTAAAAATAAGGAGCTAGTATTTATTTTGTGGGTCAAGTAATTTTAAATTATTTATTTTTATAAAAATATACTCAGATAAAAAAAAAATAATCCCTTGAAATGGCTTCGTTATAGCCGTTAGATGATTCCCTGAAAATATTTCGTGTATGCATAGTTAGACCTTATATACATATATAAATAAAATAAAGTAATACATATTTTAACAACTACCAAAATAAAAAATGAGAAACCTAACAATAATTACCATGACTCGACTTCTAATAGAGAGAGCTATTTATTCTGACTTAAATAGTTTTTACTCACTTTTCTTTTAAAAGTGAATTTACTTTCAGCTTTTTTAATGCCAAAAGGTAGCGCGTTCCAGAGCTTTATAGTAGAGATAGCGTAAGAATTTGACATAAAACCGGTGCGGTGTGAAGGAATTTGAAGAAGTAGATTTTTGGAAGCTCGAAGGTTACTACTGTGAGAACTGACTAACACTTTGAAATAAGTTTTTAGATAATCGGGAGCACATTGGTCGTGAAGAGCATGCAGAGAGATCTAAGGAATCTCCTGAGTCAGATAGGCAACCATTTAAGCTGAGAACGGAAGGAAGAAATGTGATCGTATTTACGAAGGCCAAAAAGAGAAAAGAACCAAGGCGAATAATATTGTTGAGGAATATTAATACAGTACACGTTTGAATTGTCAGAAACAATAAGATAAAGCGATATGGCTTGTTGCAAGTACTACGTACCTGAACTTTTTGAAGAACATAATACAAAACGACTGTCAAAAATCTACAATTGACAGCCGCGACCAACATTGCCTTAGGGTGCTTACATAAACAAACAGGTTTCCGGTACGGGCGGGTCGGTACCGTTCGGTGCAGGTATTAATTTTTATGTTATCTTTTGTGCTCACTTATCAAACTTGTCAGTGGCGACTACCTGGCACGAGTGCGACCTATCTTTAATTTAAGAACTGTATTCAATACCTATGTTACACAAATAATAAATGATTTTGATTTTAGATTTTTGAGTCATACGGGTTCAAGTCATATAGTCAATACGGAAAAATTTACCTGTTTCTATATGCAAGTTAACCCTGCACCGTTCGGTACCGACCCGCACAGATTTGTCTGTACCGGAAACCTGCTTCTTCATGTAAGCATCCTTAGATCGCCCACAGATCGAAACCAATCCATTGTAGTCACTTAAGACTGAGAATTTCCATATGAGATCGAGCTTAGAAACCCACGATCCGTAGACAAGCGACGTCATAGTGACCACGAGACACAGAGAAATTAGAAATTTTCCTTTTAAGTAAAAGTGATCTTTATATTAAAGGTTCTTTCCCTAGCTCTGGGTTTCCCATTACGTGATTTATGTTGGCAGTACTTAGATCAGGTGCGTCCATCGGTCTATAGATTTACCTGTGTTTTATTTGTTACTCATTTGTTGGATTATCAATGCTTATTACCTGGAATGAAGTAGGTACAATCGAATATGGTTTTTATGAGCCACAGTCTACACCTCTACTTATCAATTATGGAATAACGGTTTATTAATATTCTATTAATAGTCTTTTATGCAAGGTATATGGTTTGTATAAGGACTAGGCAAAACCCGCGATTAAAGCTTCGGGATGAAGTATATACTATTTGTGTCAATATTCATACTAACTATGTATGCGTGATCATCATCATTATCTGCCTAGCCTTTTCCCAACTATATTAGGGTCGGCTTCCAGTCTTACCGAATGCAGCTGAATACCAGTATTTTACATAGAGCGCCTGCCTATCTGACCTCCACAACCTAGTTAGTACTAGGTAATACCATACCCTTAGTAAGACTGGTTGTCAGACTTTTTGGGCCACTAACTACCTAACGACTGTCAAAGATCTACAAATGACAACCGGGACCAACGGCTTAATGTGCTTTCCGAGGCACGGAGGAAACTCGGTATGTAATGGGTGGTCACCCATCCACAGACCAACCTAGGCAAGCACGGCTTAACCTAAAGATCGATCCGAGCGGCTGTTATTATTTAGCCACGAGCTCCTTCGTACTTAGTCTAACTGTAATTCTATTCATTATTTACAAACTATAAAAAGATTTAAAATATATAATAACGCAAATACATAAATGTACAAGTATGGGGAAAAGAATTACAGGGCGTCATCAAATTTGTCTACATCGCTGTCAGTAGGAAAAGTCCCCAGAAGGCTGGCAGCATTGCCACGTTGGATGACAATGCTGAATCTTTTGCCAAAGGCCAGACCTTAAAACATATATTTATTTCCATACGACTGCCTCTTTGATCTGGTGGATGCAAGCGCGACTGCTGAACATGAGGTCCTGGGTTCGATTCCCGGGTCGGGAAATATGCTATTGGGTTTTTCTATCAGGATTTTCTCAGTAGCAGCCACGGAGTCTGGATCTGTGCTCAGTTAATGACAATAAGCCCGCCCCCCATTACATGGTACTTAGAAAAAACTGGCGAAATGTGGATGTACTATTAGGCAGACCTCTGCCTAACCCTTCGGGAATTATAGGCGTGATGTTATGTTACGTATGATTGATCCAAAATCCCGCCACGCCACCAGTGAAAACGTCATTACACACACACACACACAATGAACCATAATTAAAACAATTGACTGGCAAGTCAACTATATTAGTCATAAGGTTAATTCCCGTCTAATATTATAGTCCCTTACAACTGCATATTTATTTAGTCATTATAAATAAGAATATTAAAGAAATTGTGGCAAGCCTGTACTTAGCTTTAGTAGGGAAATAACCTTCTATTGAATAACAAGGGAATTTCTCGAGATATGGTGTAGTGACAAACGGCTATACAGACTTTCTCGGTGTTGAAAATGTCCCGTTATGCACACTCACACGCTTTTTTTTCGGGTAGTATATAAACAAGCAAAAATCAATTCTAAGTGGACGACAAACAGTGAGCGAATATAAATGTTTCAAACTGCGACCTCGATGTAGCTCCGCGGCCCGGGGCTCCTATTACTGTTTGCAGGGTTTAAAGTAACCTAACACAAAGAGGATGCCGGGGTCTTACCCCGCCATCCCCTTCGAACCTAAAAGAGTCCGATTGGGGGCCACAAGTCTCAAGCTCGCTTCGCTCACTCTTGCTTCCTATGTTCTCCTTGCTGCAATGACCGGATAAATAGTAACATACTTGCTATAATACTGAATGGGAGACATTCAGTACATTAGTCGTCCATCCAGTATATTATTCACCCGATTAATAATTTCCCTTTTTTTCTAATAACCAACGGAAAACTACAGCGGTGGGTCTAGCTAGAAACATGTACTAAATCCTAGGTAAAGTATATGTCACTATGTCTCTTACGTGTATATTAACAGACGCAATTCTGATTAAACTAGGTTCTAATTAATAATTAAACTTCCATCGTGTATTTTTCCAAAGAAATATTGTTACAATAGACAGGTAACTTGTGGTTAAGCGTGTGTATAGGTAATATTAGTTAGACATGAATCTGGTAGATGGAAACGTTCAGTGACATATAAATGCTTGTGGAATGTCGGTTTTCCTTCTAACGGTATCAGAGTTCCAAGGAATTTGTCTGATATTCAGTTGTACGAATTTAGAAGGGTTTGACGTCTATGGCCCATTAGCCCCTAATAAATCTTTTCCCGACTTATCCTTTAACTTTAACTGTATCTAACTGGAAAATGCAGAAATGTGCAAGAGGCGATACCTCGCCGCAAATAGTGCTCATTGACTTATGCGGATGTGTATCGATAGTTTTTAAGTTATATTAATATTGTAATTAAAAGAACGCTCGCGGCTCCTATTTTACTACTATTAATTTGGAACGATACTCGGTTTTAAGGAAAAAAAAGTATATAAATCTTGTCAAAAATTAAGTACCTAAATAACAAACAAATCAATATTATTTTTGAAGTACTTATTTCAATGTTAAGTTGCACATCTGCACATTGCATTGCATTTTGCACTTCTGTTGCATATTTCGAGCGTTTATGCTTGTTATTTGCATGCATATTAAATACACGTTGCATTTAATCCAATCTAAAGTTTTTAGACACTTCGTTCCTCCCCTTCTTCTCCCTTTACGCCGAAATGATAGAACGCCAAATGAATCACTAAAAATAATAGAAAGTGGAGCCCCTGTTTTCGGCATTACCACCATGCTGTATAGCTTATAAGTACTTTTGCCGCGACACGAACTATTTTAAATACACATAATTCGTGAGAAGAATCACACATACAACCAATTAATCCAATTACACCAAAATACCACAACAATTATTTACCACAGTGGCAAAGCCCAACTTTCAACTCAACCTCTCAACCTACGTCAATGAACGCTTGGTATTGCTCGCACGTGCGACTGAAGAATCTTTGACGTTATTAAATGTACACGGTAGTTCAGTCAATGGGAAATTGTTCCTTAGGGGTGCTTACTTACATTCGAGGCAGCATAATTTGGCACAACAGGGCGCAAGATCGGATAGAGCCGGCCAGCTTAGGTTAAACTTTGGCGAGGCTACTCAAACGTGATTCTGGTATCGTAAGCACGAGTCGTATGAGAGCCTAATGTGTAGTGAAAATACACACACTCCACACCACATGCACTCACCAAGACACACACACACATACACACTCGCACACATACACACACACACACACGCACACTAAGACACTTAGCATATTGTTTGCTCTGGCTTTGTTCTCAGATAATAGTAACCTCAAATGTGTTGAGCAGTAAACGGTGTGGCATCCTTGACTCCTTCAGTATGAAATGAGAGCACTTGCACGGGAAATAGACGCGCATTACGAGATCATAGGTCATCGGAGTGCGTAATGTTTTCGCCCGCAAAATGTTCAGGATGAAATTCTGGGCAGTGACGTCGTGTCTTTGAGTAAACAAAACCATATGTTGACGCGCAGTTTTGTGATAATTCGGAAGCTTTAGGTGTTTTTAAATAACGAGTAGTACCTACTTAGGTTATTCATTTTCTAATCTTTATTTGTGTTCCATAATGTAATGTAAAATGGGAGGAGCTCGTGGCTAAATAATAACAGCCGCTCGGGTCGATATTTACGTTAAGCCGTGCTTGCCTAGGTTGGTCTGTGGATGGGTGACCGCCCATTACAAACAGTTTCCTCCGTGCCTCGGAAAGCACGTTAAGCCGTTGGTCCCGGCTGTCATTTGTAGATCTTTGACAGTCAGTGGCCCAAAAAGTCTGACAACTATCATTACAAAGGGGTATCGTATTACCCAGTACTAACTGGGTTGTGGAGGTCAGATAGGCAGTCGCTCCATGTAAAATACTGGTATTCAGCTGCATCCGGTTAGACTGGAAGCCGACCCCAATATAGTTGGGTAAAGGCTAGGCAGATGCTGAATGTAATGTAAAATGGGCTAAAAGGTTGCTGTTTAAACTATAAGGCGGCTCTGAAGTTAGGTGCGAGTGACGGTCTGCGCATTATGCAATCAAGACGATGCGTTATCTGCGCTGATACCTAATATTGTGTTCTGCGCAGCTTTACGTAATATGTTCCGACCCGCCACAAGGTTTGAACCGTTATACCTGCGCAGTTTTCCTTTTATTACAAACTTAACATCCGCGGATGAGTCAATTTACAAATAACTCAACCTGCAGGTGTACTATAGCTTTAGTTATTATTTAAGATAAATGTATACTGCACATCGATTATTATTTTCAATCATTTACCGGTAAGTTTTGAAAACTATATGGTGACAATGTTTAAAAAAATACTTTTCAAACTCTTACTATTTAAAAGATATTATACCGTTGAAGACTACTTAGAAAAGTCAATAGAATCTGTAATTTGTAAGTTAGATTAATTGACATCGCTTATTTTTTCTTTTAATGTATTTACAATTATTTCTCTCTCACACGCGCGCGTTCCAGCTGTTTTACGATGGTACATGTCTTTGTTTCCTTGGAAGACAATATACGGTAATATACTGAAAATATACGGTCCACGAGAACACTATGTGTATTTAAAGCTAGACTAAAGTCATTGCTCTTAGAAAAGTGTTATTATACTATCCAAGAATTTATGGAAGATAAAATGTTAAAATAAAGTTCAAATATATTTATGTACGTGTTCCTTTTAATACAGGTTCTTTTTTATGTCAAAAAGCTATTTGTATTTATTATTTTATGTGACATGTTTATTGATTTTGTTGTGATTTTAATTTTATTAATTTTCAAACTTATAGTTTAATTAACATAATGTTTAAATGTGAAAGTTCCTAATGATCTCTGTAAGTCATAATTATTAGATAATACATACTCTGCAATATTAGTTTTAAGTTATCTTGCTGCGCCCTAACAGGGTCATGTACTCACTAGTTTAAGCTTAGCGTGTAAAACTGGTTGTGTACATTGTGCATTAAATAAATAAATAAATACGATGGGTAGGCCTTTGGTGTGGAACGCAACATTTGTCTGTGTGTGCTGTGCTGGCGCTGCGGCTGCGGCTGCAGAGAACCTCATGCGGCGTAAATATAGTAACTTTTAAACTCTGGGTCGTGGGGAAAATTTCGAAACGTCTAGTTACCGCTTTCCGTGATCCTAGGGTTGGCTTTTACCTGCCAGAGTCAAAGCGTTGCCTGCCATACAACGTGGCAACGCTGCCAGTCTCTTGGGCACATCACCAGCTGATAGCGTTAAGGATGGATTTTTTGATGCCCTTTTATAGTTTTATTTGTGTCCCGCAGTTTCACCTACCGCATACATATGCACGCCTTGTTATGGCAGGATATGCTGAAACAAATTTACTGTAACACCTTATGTACCATATTCTAGCAAATAAATATTTTGATTTGATTTAGTTGCTTTTCGTATCTGTCCGTGTGTCCGCTTAGTTCTCCTAAATTACACAATTGATTTTGTTGCGGTTTGCACGATCATTTAGTACACTTATTTGGACACAGAATTCTCGATATTTTGACGTCAATGTTTCAGCCGTCACTAATACGAAGTAGGGACTCTAGTCTACACTAATAAAGACGTAATGTTTGTATGTTTGTAAGTTTGGATGTAGGGGGTAATCTTCGGAACCAGTGATCTGATTCCGTTAATTCTTTCACTAATAGGAAGCTTCATTATCCAACAGTGTCGTAGGTTACATTTAAAATGTTCCTGTCGGATAATTCCCGACCATAACGCGATCAAAGCCGCTGGCGAAAGCTCGTAAATATAAAGACATCTACGTAGGTTGACCTGCCCATGACTAACTCACAACACGAGCCCACAATTGAATGTTAACTACCTATTAAGAGGCGCGACCCGCGACACGCGCGGGCGCAACCACTGACATACCTACAAACGTTGGACAAACCCGTAGTGACGTAGTATTACTTGACCAACATAACTTAGAGATATCAGGGCGGCGTTGCCTGCTAAGAAAAATGTCTTCAATCTCTCATTTTCCTTCCATTTGAAAAGTAGTTTCGAATTTCACCGCGTGTCTAGTTATGATGTACCGTTTTGTGAAGAACCCGCGGCTCGTGCTAGCTTGCCTAATAACAAATATATGAAATCACGAATGTATTTTACCGTATAGTCACCAGGTTAAAAAATATGGACATTGCGCTGCTACTGAAAAATATTTGCATTGCCGAAACCAGGAACACGAGAAAATAAAATAATATTTTAAAAGCTGTTATTTTTATATTATAAAATGATATACAAAAACAAAAGTAAGTAAATTAACTACGTCTATCTTTCAGAAGAAAAATATAGATTTTTCATCTTTTATCTGTGTGAAGAATGATATGGCACGAAAGGAGGTGTCTGATGAGATGACGAGTAATAGAGAAATGTGGAAGAAGAAAACATGCTGCGCCGACCCCAAATGAATTGGGATAAGGGCAGGCTAATGCTGATGATCTGCCTATAGACCGACCGATTGGTTATGGTTATTTTAAAGCAAATAACCTGTGGGATATTGTTAGGACTTTGCTTTGGCTTAATGTGCTTTTGATGGGGCAAGGCAGAAGACTCATTAAAGCATAATTCATAATTCATTTAATTATTGGTGCAAGCAAGCGGTCGGTCTATAGTCTTTTCCCAACTATGTTGGGGTTGGCTTTCAGTCTAACCGGTCGCAGCTGTCTATTTTACATACAGCGCAACCCAGCGATACCCTTAGGTAAGACTGGTTGTCAGGCTTTCGGGCCACTGACTACCTGTATCGACTGTCAAAGATACAAATGACAGCCGGGACCAACGGCTTAACGTGCTTTCCGAGGCACGTGGTCGCCCATCCGCAGACCATCCTAGGCAAGCGCGGCTTAACTTAAAGATCAACCCGATTATTTAGCCACGAGCTCCTTTATCTTTCTGATACCTTGACACATAATTTCTTAGCTAACCTATGTCTTGATACCTTGGCGAATTTTTTTGATCCTAAAGTGCAGTTTGCCTTTTTTTACGATGGGAAATCATCAAATGACCCCTCCCGTTCTAGGCGGAGCAGAAGGGAGTGTCAGGCTTGTACTGACTAAAACCCATCCATGTTCCTTCTTTGCCGTTTGTGTTCCAGGGCCGCGGTATCTGTTTCGGACAGCCCCGCAGCCCCGAAAGTCTGAGATTATAATAGCGTCACAGGAAATTCAGTAAAGGCGGATGTAATACATTATTATTTCACTATTTAACTACTTAGTAAGTATGTATTTTACTACACTAAGTACATGGTAATGAAGAAAACGTTGAGTATGAATGGCTATAAAAGTAGAGGAAGACCAAAGAAACGATGGATGGATTATGTGAAGGATAATATGGCTAGAAAGGAGGTGATCGCTGAGATGACGAGTAACAGAGAAGAAGTATAGAAGAAGAAGTCATGCTGCGCCGACATCAAATAAGTTGGTATAAGGGCAAGGAGACTGGTGATGATGATATTTATACTTGGTAGACAAAACATAACATCACGCCTGTAATTCCCGAAGGGTTAGGCAAAAACAGTCAATGAAACAAAGAACTCACTGATTTTCGAAAGTTAAGCCATTTTCAGTCTTCTGGGCACGTTTCCAGATGACAGCGATGCGGAGGAATACTTTGACGCCTAAGTGTCCTATTGTCGTCGTTGTTTAGATGTTTATATTTTCTTACTTTTAGTCTTATTTTTATCATACTTTAGTTCTTTTTAGTCTGTATATAATGTACATAATAGATAGAAATTTTGAAGATACCAATAAAAAAAAATATAGTCATTTTCCGCTTTTTAAAGTTTTCTTTGGAAGTCACATGTGTTTTTTTGGAAAAAAGTTTTTTTATTCAAATTCTTGTCATGTGTTCCTTTTATCTAGAAGATATTAGGATATCATCAACATAGACGGAGAAGACAAAATACCTACGTATTATAGAAGCTAACTCATAAACTACCAAAACAAAGTTTTTTTTTTTTTTTTAATCACCCTGTTCTGTCCCACTGCTGGGCAAAGGCCTCCCCCATGGCTTTCCAATCAAAAAACAAAGTTAATACAGTAATATACATACAGCCTCACCGCGCAAGCTTTCTCTACCATATGAAAAAATAATCATGGAAATAAGTTAAAAAAAAAATACAGCCGCTTGCATTTAGGAAAAGTGAGAAAAAATAAAAACCGACTTCCAAAATACACAAAAAATATGAAAAATAATTTTGCTTTCGGAAGTCGGTGACTTTGTTTGTTGTTGTTATTTGTGAGTGTTTTTTTATCTATTCACCATTTTTAGTTGAGATATCCTACACAAATTCTTGTCATATACAGATAAATTTTACTTTGTAACGAGAACTGATTATGACATTATCATCAGGACGTCATCAACAATAAAGAAGAAGAAAAAATACGCATCGCTTCCTCTACCAAATGAAAAAAGAATCACGAAAATCAGACCGGTAATCACAGAGAAATCGGTGTGCATACTTTAAAATAAAGATGCTGGTGGAATACATTTATAACCTCTTCCTTTTTAACAGTCGGTTAAAAAGGCCTTTGCCATACATTCGTACAATGACCTACTGCAGTCAAGGACACCTATACCTAATAATGGAACGTAATTTGAAATTCCATAAACAATTGATTGCACAACTATTGGTTTTCCCCATTCCGCATCGAGTCGCGTCGGTGCATGTCATAGGTAAACATCAAACATTGAAATTTAAACCTTACGCCAACGACATAAATCATAAATCATATTTATTTCTGTAAATTGGTTTACAAGACTCTTTTAATGTCACAACATGTTGTTTTAAACTAGATGGGGCCGGTGTTTCGTACCTGACTACTCTGAGAAGAAACATCCGAAACAAACTCAGAGGTCACAGTCTCTTTTAAAGCCCAGACATTGCTCAGGTCATATGAGGGCCAAGTAGATTAATGTCTGAGATGGTATTTTGAAGAAATAACCACACAGAAAAAACCACACATAAAATTTACATGACGATAACTATACCTAGACTCCTTTATTAACACTTAGCTTGAGAATTATTTTTTAAGCATGTCCCGCGAAATGTATTTAAAAAAACAGGCCTTAAATAACGTTATTTAAACCTAATACTAATGACGTAAAGCTCACATGACGATAATACCCAGATTCCTCTAGATACCTAATTTAGGCATAAATTCGGATATACATGACACGTGGTTGAATTTCATAAACAAATCAAAATCATTGCAATTTAAACCTTATGCCAACGACATAGGTAGAAGTTACATCACGACGAAACGACTGTACCTAGACTTCTGATGCGATGACCTGTGAATTACTTGGGAAACACCATGTTTCATTATTTTGACGTCACGTCAAAGTGAATGGAAGTGTAAAAGTGGGAACAGAAAATGGATCACCCATTTCCGCCTTTAATTAATTTTTTTATGAAAAGACCACTCCATTACACAAAACAATGGTCAAATATTGAGAATTTGAGTGGACAAATTAACAGCTCAAATCGACAAATTTTTAGTTTGAGTTGTCAAATTGAAAACTTTTGTAGCCAAACTGACGAGTCGAGTTATCAAATTGATAGCTTGAGTGGTAAAGTTGATAGGACTAACTTAATAGGTCTTGAGGTCAAGTCCTCGTGCTCGTGTTGTCAAATTTTCGTGATTTTTGTGAACTCACTCAGAGAACAAGTAAAAAGATCTATGCTGTCTGCTACGTCATTAACTACACGCAAGGTACGCGTTATAGCGGCTTTACTCAGTAGATTGGTCCTACTCCTGGGCACCGCCAATAGACGTGGCCGTCTCCTTCGCAATAAATTAATCACTCAACCAGCTAAATTGATAGCTTATGTAGTAAAAGTAATAGTATCAGTGGCCAAAGTGAAGGAATGAGTTGCCAAATTTAAAGTTTGAGTGGTCAAATTGTATTATATTTAATTAAATTGACAGTTCACTTTGATAGTGGTTATAAATGAGCTAATAAATGGTGTCACAACAACGATCACATAATAATTATGTACCTATTTATCTAAAGTTATGTAGGTTAATCCTACATGTACATAAAAATCCCACATTATTATGACCTTTTTCCTATCATTAGATAAATCAAACAAACAACAACTGCAGGTTTTGTAAAAGAGGAAAATATGAAATCAAAACAATAAGTCGTGAAACAAAGTCTTGATGGTTGGCAATAGAGGATGGAATCAGACATTCCTTCAAATTAATGTTTAGGGCTATGAGGATCAGGGTGTAAAGGTCCTCAAACTCCATTGAAAAGGGGGGATTCTCCGACCAGACCGGTGGTGTCTGGTGGGCTACATCCAGACAGTTAATATCGGGTTTTTATATACAAGGTGTAAACGGACCCTTCATGAAGCCATCAACCAAGCATTCTGGACATCAAAGTAAGGAACTCTACGCAAAAGATGTAGCAAATGATTTTTTTTTTTGGGATAAAAAGTTTGGATTCACGGTAAGACTCAATGAAACGCACTCAGAACATTGTGCTGGTGAATAAATTGAATAGTACGGAAGTCGTGGAGGTATTTAAAATAAAGTTTATAACATTAAAAACTTGTATTAAAATAAACTTTTAGAAAAGTTGAAACTTTGACCCTTAATATCTCCGTAACTAGAAGGTCCCCAGGTATAGTCTAGAACATAAAAATCGTTGTACACAACAACAGAACAAGTGCCTTTCGGCTTCGTTAAGGGTAAACTCTAATAGCGCGATTCAGAATCTAGATGCTACATTTTCATTTGCGTCATAAATGTCGCTGGTGTTTTTTTGTCATATTTTATCTGGAGTGACTGCTGATCTGATTTTTTTTCGCATAGCTGAATTCTGGGCCAAATATGACACGCGACACGCTAAGATGAAGACTGTGTCACATGATAACTCTTGGTATAACATTGTTCCATTCACCGTGTATATAAAATACCTTTCCAGAACGGGCGGATAAAAAGAAATAGGCACTAATTGATTTTCCTCAGAAGCTCTTTATACTATGACCTCATTGTCTAATTAATACTGACCACATCAATTACCTGAATAGGTTATTGGAAAATAATTAAATAAAGAAGGCATCATCAGGAATCCATATAAGGCCATATAAGTTGCGTCAACATGAAATAGTTGAGTATGAATAATCATTTTGACAACTCAAATTATTTTAGTCAGGAAAATCGTGATATTTTCGTTTATATACCGAAAAAGACAAATACGGAAGGATTTTTGAGAATTAAAGAGGTTCAAAGTTTGAATATGAGTTAGTCATTTTGCCAATGCGCACAGGTTGTCCTTACTCAGTCATCATCTGCGTAGCATTTTCCCAACTTATATTATTTAGCCACGAGCTCCTGGTTGTCCATTATCGAAAAATATCGTAATGAAGAACAAGTGCCTCTTGGCTTTATTTAGAGAATTTTGACACCTGTAATAATGAACCGATTGTTGAAATTCAATTCAATACAATTATGTAATTTTTGCAGAATAGCACCATCCCATATCTTCCCGTGGGTGTCGTAAGAGGCGACTAAGGGACTTACCAGAGAATGGGCAGCAGCGTTCTCTGTGTTTTATAACAACCATACTGCGATCGCCAACCCGCCGGCCAAGCGTGGCGATTATGGCAAAACCCCCCCTTCTTGGGGGAGGCCTATGTCCAGCTGTGGACGTCTTTCGGCTGAAATGATGATGATGATGTAATTTTTGAAATTTGATTTCCCATGGGCGCATCTTGCCTGAAATAAATTCATTTTATTTTTATTTATTTAATAGTAGCTCTCGTCTAGCCTCGGTGCATCGCTTGCTCCCCGTCCCGTGTCGGTATTTTTGCGAGATGTCTCGGGAGAGATAAAGAGAGAGCTCTCGGTCGAGAGTGTACAGCTATCATAAAAAACCTCGCCGAATAGCTACAGGGAGTCAACGCCCTAAGTACGAAGTTCGTCGAAGTTTGGCCGATGTTACGGGCGTTTTCTACTCCATAAACCTACGGACATAAGATTAGTTGGGGCCCGAACTAAGAATGAATGACAACACGATTGCACAGTCTGTTGTCCCTACTGCCTATTTTACTTTCGTACGGGCCCGTGTCGTCGTTGACGGACTTAGAGAGTCCCAGGCGGAAAAGTCATGCAGCAGTCAAATGTGACGTAGTGCGTATTAGTTCCATGTGAACGTGTGTGAATTTTACAGCGACACGTAGTTCAATAAATATACAGTCCTCCAACAGTTTTTTACCACTAGCTATTAAGTGTAGAACAATATTGCGGTAAATAAAGAGTTAAGTATGTATTTTTGTTCGAAATGTTGTCAAATATGGGTATAAAATGAAAGGAAAGGAAAATTCTTTCCCCGAACATATTTGGCATATCAATTGATTTTATTAATACTTGTCTACGTATTGTTTTTGTACTTTGGTCATTTTGGAAATGTAGGTAGGACGTTACACAAAATTTCGAACAAAAATACATATTGTCCGGTATGTATTTTTGTTCGAAATTTTGTCAAATATGGGTATAAAATGAAACGAAAGGAAAATTCTTTCACCGGTCATATTTGGCGTATCAATTGATTTTATTAATACTTGTCTACATATTGTTTTTCTACTTTGGTCATTTTGGAAATGTAGGTTGGACGTTACACAAAATTTCGAACAAAAATACATTTTGTCCGGTATGTATTTTTGTTAGAAATTTTGTCAAATATGGGTATAAAATGAAAGTAATGGAAAATTCTTTCATCGAACATATTTGGCGTATCAATTGATTTTATTAATACTTGTCTACGTAGTGTTTTTGTACTTTGGTCATTTTGGAAATGTGGGTAGGACGTTACACAAAGTTTTTTCCATAATAAAAATAAAATACTAAACGAAGTCATACATACAGTCTTCAATGAAAGTTTGCACGGCTAAAATTTTATAATAGGTACACTGGTGGTGTAACCGTACAGTATGAATAACATGGATGGCCAAGTAGTTAATAGGAACTATAGCAGTAAGTCGTGGGTTCGAACCCAGGCAGGCGCAAGTAGCGCAGTGTAATTTATTTCATCATCACTGCTCTTAAAACGGTGAAGTAAAACATCGTGAGGAAACCGGCATGTCCTAGAACTAAAAATTCGAAGGCATGTGACATCTACCAACCCGCACTGGGCCCGCGTGGTGGATTATAGCTCATTCCCTCTCATAGAGAGGAGGCCTGTGTCCCAGCAGTGGGAACATTATAGGCTTATTATGCTATTATTAAAAAGCACCTTACAAGGTTGGCCAGATGGTTGATGGAACGCAAAGTCTTCAGGCCCTCAGACCAGCAGGTGACTTAGATTGATGAAATGAGAGAAGCACATGTCTGGGCGTTGTGATGATGTTTTCCCCTATGTCGATTCGCGAAACAAATGATATCTGTTTTGAAAAGATAATGCTTGACCTCGATCCAGAAGTGAGTCAATTGGCTGAGATTTGAGGCCGACAACGGAGCGGAACTTAGAGGAGACGTGCAAGAATCAACCAATCGCATTAGTTGAAAACTATATCACGTCTATTATCTGTTCCTGGATTGGTCGAATTTGGCACGTCTCTTTCCGCTTCGATCTTCTCGCCTTTTTCCTCATGGTGCTTTATAGGCCAAGTTTTCACCTTTTGACCCTAAAAAGTCCTGTCCTAGAACCAAAAAATCGAAATTGTGCGACATCTTTCAATTTATTGACACGGGGTCAGCTCACTGAATCTGATTGGTCTAGTGGTCGAAGCGCGACTGTTGAGCACGAGGTCCTGGGTTCGTTTCTCAGGTTGGGCATAGTGTTATTAGGTTTTTCCATCAGGAATTTCTCAGTAGCATTCACGGAGTCTGGATTTGTGCCCGGTTGATGGCAATCCTCCTCTGCCGAACGAACCCTTCGGGGTTTACAGTGTTATGATATGAAGCTCATAGAGACCAGGCCTGTGTCCCGGCAATGGGAACAATATAGGGTGAATGTACTATGGGCCTCACAATAATATCCGCTTCTTAGTTGCAATAGCATCGGTTGATATGTCGATGTTTGGGAGAGGCCTATATCCAGCAATGAACGAATGATGATGAGGATGCTCAACATATAAAACTACCTACTTGTTACGTGATTGTTATGTTGTATTAAACAATTAAACATATTATGGGAAATTAATTGTTTTTGATTAATGACGTACGGACGGACGGTTGCAACGGTTGTAAGCACGAGTCGGAGTGTGATGGGTTTCCCTAATTATTTGCCGTACGCTGTACCTATTTCTCGTTTGTTAAAGCAAACATTGTAACGAGTAAGGGCGTGTCAAATAAACAGAGGGCTTTCAATCTTCAAGGTTAAGCAACGCTTGTTGAGGTCATTCCGTGGATGGGTCACTATCCATTACATAGCGTGTGGTGAATTACGGGTTAATGCGGACCACAAGAAGGAAGGTCTTGGTCCCAGCTGTGGGAACATACAAGGTGTAAACGGATCCTTCACGAAGCCGTCAACCAAGCATTTTGTACATCAAACTAAGTAACTCTACGCAAAGATTATTGCTGAGAAACGACTTTTTTTTGGGTGAAAAGTCACATTTTACGGTAGGACTCTGTGTAACGCGCTTAAAACATTGTGCTGATGGATGCATTGTATAGTACGGGGGTCGTGGAGGTATTTAAAGTAAAGTTATAACACTAAAAACTTGTGAAAATCTTAGAACTTTGACCCCAAATATCTCCGTAACTAGAATGTTCCCAGGTATGGTCTACAACAAAAAAATTATCGCAGTGATGGGGAGAACAAGTGCCTATTGGCTTCGTTAAGGGTTCTTTTACACCCATTATAAGCTGACTAGTCGCTCCTATTGGTCATAGCGTGATGTTATATAGCCTATAGCCTTCCTCGATAATTGGACTATCTAACACTAAAATAATTTTTCAATTCGAACCTGAGATTAGCACGTTCAACCAAACAAACAAACTCTTCAGCTTTATAATATTAAGTATAGATTATGGTTTGATAACGATGGGTTCATGTCCTGGGTTCGGCACCTTAATCATACACAGTTGTACTGTGTATTTTTGATATTCTTCCATGTTATGTTTAGGTATTGGTGTGAGGACTGTAGCAGCTGGCGTTCGTTTATTTCTGGTAACCCCCATGGGGGAAAAGGGTTTGCGTATGTATATTTACTAACTGTCATTATGTAACCACTTTCGTCATGAGAATGACGTCTGTCTATTACGCCACTACGGAGGTTATGTTTTCAGCTTGTATGTATGTATGTTCATCTGTTTCCGCATAACTTCTAAACTACTTATCTTATGTATAAAAATAAGTTATTGTTAGGAGCGTCTTGATTGGATGCTGGGGATGGGCTATGTGACGTCACACTTAATTCAAAATACATAATGCGCCCTCTAGAGGACATAGTCATCTTCTTTACAAAGTATAAAACAAAATCGCTCCCGCTGTTTGTACGCTTAGATCTTTTAAACTACACAACGGATTTTAATACAGTTTTCAGCAATAGATAGAATGATTCAAGAGGAAGGTTGGTAGGTATGTATATAATGTAAACTGCACCCGAACGAAGCCGGGGCGGGTCGCTAGTTTTAAATATATAAGGCGTAAAAGGACCCTTCAAGAAGCCGCCAACCAAGCATTCTGTACATAAAACAAAGTAACTCTACTCAAAAAATATAGGAGCTATTTAAAATAAAGATATAACATTAAAAATTGTATTAACAAAAAAAAAAAACTTTTGTAAAAGTTGAAACTTTGACCAAGAAGATTCCCAAGTATGGTCCAGAACAAAAAAACAATCGTAATGGCTTGGAAACAAGTGTCTTTTGGCATCGTTAAGGGTATTATTACACCCATTATAGGGTATGATTCGCTGTAGATACGTTCATTCATGTTTCTATCCGAGCCTGATACGTTCATGGCACGGTCATGGTATGGTACGGTGTAGTGGGCAGTGAGGTCACTCTCTTACAATAACAATAACAATTCGATGATAAACAAACAAGAACTGGTAGTTCTTGTTATTATTGCTTGTTTACTATTCATAATGTTTGTAAACAAAAACACTTTGTTTGTATGAATAAAGTGAGCAAAACCTTTTTGTCTTTTGCACCTTTAGGACATTATGAGGTTGAAAATTCGACCTATAACGAAGTAAATAATTATCATTAACACTGAAAAGGGGATATTTACTATGTTTAGTATTTGTTTTGAGTTCCCGATATTTCGGCGCTATTGCAAGCACCATGATCATGGATAAACTGAAGTTTTTGAGTTTAGGTGTTTCATTATCATCTTCCTGCACTTGTCCCATTATATTTGGGGACGGCGCAACACGTTTTCTTCTTCCATTCTCCCCTGTCAGACGTCACGGCATCATTTACTTTTTCAGATTCAAATTCATTTATTTGCTTGAAATATGGTATTTTACAGATTTTATAACACACAGGTACACAATAGTTCAGCATATTCCGCCTACTTAATTCGGCAAGCAAATTTTGTGACAAAATAATTAAATTCCAATGTCAAAAATACAACAAAAAAGTACTAAATCAAGAATTGTCTTTAATTAAAATATCAAATTACAAATGTCAAAAAAAAAATCATTATATTACAAATTTTCTAAATATCAACTTTCAAATAACAACCAAAGAAATTAAATTACAAATGTTAATAAATAAAAATAACAATATCAAAAAAAAAGTACAAACTCAAGAATTATTGTCTACATATCAAACTACAATGTCCAAGAAAAATAATTAATTATTACAAATTTTCTAAATATGAACTTTCAAATGACAACAAACGAAATTAAATTACAAATGTCAGCTTATAATAAGAATGTCAAATTTAATTTTCATGTCATGCACCTTTGATTAGTCCTAGAATTCATAAAGTCCTTAATAGTATAGAAATAGTTTTCGATAAGCCATGCCCTGAGATGTTTTTGAAATAAGCTGGTTCGCAGTTCTCTAATAACCTTCGGTATATTATTAAATAAAAACTTTCTATTTCATGTTCTTGCGGGTAGCTGTTTATGCGCATATAAGTAAATAATTATTTACAAGAAGTCATGAAACACGTCATTGTATTAAATTGTAAACATACAGGTACTTTTAAACCTAGCCTTTCCTTAACAAGACTTTCCTTGTTTTATATTACTTTGACTTTTATTCAATTTAGATTGCCATCGACACACTAAGAAGAAGACTGCAAAGACCTTCCACAGGCACTCAGAGATATAACTGTCACTATATTATTTAAAAAAAAACTAAAAGAGTATTTAGCAGCCAAATGTTTCTATAGTATTGCTGAGTTTCTAATGGAGAAAACATGCTAATTCTAATCTAATTCTAATATGGGGGCGATGTTTGGTTCTGTTGACTGTTGTTAGATTTTTATCCAATTTTGACATCTAAATTATTATTATTATTATTTTTCATTTTTTTTATAATTGGTCTTCTTATTTTGTTTAATTGATATTTCAAATGCTTATGCTGTACCTATATTATATTTGAATGTAATTTAATGCAATCGTTGACAAATGAAGTTCAATTAATTTTATTTTTTTAATGTGTTTATCAATTATCAGTTAAAATTCATTTTATATTTGATCAAATGTTATTATAATACATATTTGTACGCCGTAAAGGTAAAACATGACTGTGATCCATTCTGCAATGTACTTAACATCTTGCATGCTTTGTGTGTGCATACTCATGTTTCTGACAAATAAATGAACTATGAACTATGAACGATTTATATGCATTTTTTTGTGTACACACGGCGGCACATAAAGCTGTACATTTCCAGTATAACTTAGCCTCGCTTTGTATAAATTTCCTATACAATGAGAGATCCGCATAAACTGGATTTGTATAGCTTGATTGGCCGTCGTGCGTACTATTAATCATCTGCTTAGCCTTTTCCCAACTTTGTTGGGGTCGGCTTCCAGTCTAACCGGATGCAGCTTTAGATGGAGCGACTGCCTATCTGACCTCCATAACCCAGTTAGTTCTGGGTAATACGATACCGATAAGACTGGTTGTCAGACTTTCAGGGGACTGACTACCTGTAACGATTGTCAAAGATCTACAATGGACGGCACTGAGGAAACTCGGTATGTAATGCGTAGTCACCCGTGCACGGATCAACCTAGGCAAGCGCGGCTTAACCTAAAGATCGACCCTGTTATTATTAAGCCACGAGCACCTGGCTTTTTTGTGAACGATTAAGGATTAAGAATTATCTGCCATGACTCCCACAGTCCCACTTCCCGACAAATCTTGCTAAGATACGTCAGACGTACGTGCAATCGACACTTATGAAGCTATTTTAATACAAGACTCGTTAAGAACAAGATATCTATAAATAGATAAAGGCTTGCCGTCTACGGAGTAAAACTGGTTATCTGACGTATGCATCAAGATTACATTCAAGTAGTCATGATGTATGACGTAGAAACATACGCCTTGTTGACCCACTACGGTTTTACCAAGTTATTGGCATCTGTGTGTGTGTCTAAGACTAGCTGCTAGATAATTATTCACCGGCTTGAGCGACTGGAGCACTCTTTGGTGTATTGATCGCAAATAGCTGACTAGCATGGCATTCCGGGGTACCGTGTGATCAGGTTTTTCCACCATTTATCAGGAACAGCAAAAGAATCTGGATTTGAACGGTATGTATCCAGTGTAACTCGAAGCCGACCCCAACGTAATTGGGAAAAGGCCAGGTAGATGATGATGATGGCAATGGTAGGACACTGCCTTACTCTTCAGGGATTGAGGCGTAATGTTATGTACCAAGATATCACTCAAGTATTCGCGATGAATGACGTACAAACTATACGTAGTAGTTGACCCATTATGGTATTTCCAAGTTATTGGCATCTATGTACCAGAGCTATTAATTAATCACAGAGTCTACCTCAACGTGAACATCAATGAGACTAGATTAGTAAATTAACCACCGTTTTATCGCATGGAAACATATGACATAACATCACGCTTTGTAATCATAGAAGAGTTAGGCAGAGTAGTGTGCTTAACAATTACGCCTACATTTCGCTAGTTATGTTTACGTCCTATATAATAGGGGGCGGGACTAATGCCATCAACCGGGCACAAATTTGTGGCAGATACTGAGAAAATCCTGATGGAAAATCCCAATATCACTTTGCCCGACCCGGGAATTAAACCCAGGATCTCATGCTCAACAGTCGTGCTTTCAGGGACAGTTTCAGGACATTTCGTTGTAAATTAATCATCTGCTGCATCGACTGGAAGACACTTGCATATTCTGATTTCTCTAGTACTACTCCATCAGTGCTATCACGTGATATGCTGTCTTCAAAACGTGCTAAGTAGACATAAACAAAAACACTTAATTGATTCATAATTGTATGTTTTGCTGTTTACTGTTTACTTCTAACTCAATGCAATTAGTGGTAGGTAAGAATGAAAATTAATGTAAATAAATGTGAATAATCGTAGTGTTAAAGAATCGGTATTTGATCTACACGTGTTTGGCTCAGGTTTTTTGCGGTTCATTACCAATTTCTGCTGAAAGTCTGATGACTAGTTTTACCATGGGTATCGTACTACCCAGTACTAACTGGGTTGTGGAGTCACTCCATTTAATATACTGGTACTCAGCTGCATCCGGGTAGACTGGAAGCTTCTTCTTTATCGTGCTAACTAATCTAACCTAACCTGGTGTCAGAGTATTTATGACATAAAAACTCAGAACTCTGACGTCTGATCCTAGTTTCCTCACGACGCTTTCCTTCACCGAAGCAAGTGATAATTAGATAATACGTACATGAATCCCACAAAAACAGAGGTCCGTGTCTTGGGTTCGAACTTGAGGATCATTCTCACTAGTTCCACCAGCAATTAGCTCCATGGACTTTGATAATGGAACAAATGCAACAAAACTTAATCGAACTTGTGAGATTTTTTTTTCCCAGTCGTTCTATGGGTCTTCTTAGCGGAACAAGTGAAACTAAAGTTAATCAACATCATTCTCATTAGTTCCTTTTTCAAAAAAAATATTATCAAATATGAATAAAGGAAAAAAACGCATAAAAAATATTTGAGACCTAGTCTGTCACTGCTTTTACTGGAAGATGATACCAATATAGGTTAGTAGGCAGGTGATGGTGAGACCTTGTTCTATTATGCGGCGTACGTTTAGTCGTTAAAGTTCTGATAAACACTGATGACTATAATTCTGGTTACTAAAAGCACGAAAATGACAAAAAAGCTTGCAATTGCCCTTAATACTAATTCTTGTTACAAGATGTGCTTACAATTGACCACATGCTAAATGCCCGTTTGGGATAAATCACGCCTTTATTTCATGGGGCCAGGCAGGAACTATAGAACGCTACCTGCTACGATCCTTACATACTTCTTTTGCTTCGTGCACTATCATACGATAGCGAAGACCATCAGAAAAACGCTGAGGGTATGAAGATCGATAAGTCCCGGAGTAACAATTCAACTGTTTGAATTCTACAGCATAAATCCCTCTTTAACTCACTTTTATTTTGAGACAAGTGCGCCACACTCTTCCTAACTACTGAAATCCAGAATCGACAGTGGTGACCACCAAAAAATCGCCGGGACAATGAAGCTCGATGAAGACCCAGAGAAACTTTACAGAAAAGAATAGCGGAGGAGTAGAAAAAAACATGATATCCACTTCCCTCCATATATATCAAGCAGGAGACAGAACAGAGCAAGGTCAATAAGATCAAAAGGACGTTTGCAACTGAGATAGTTTCCTGTTTCCTGTCCATGTCCGACTTGCTGAGCTGTCCAAAATGTCCCTACACCTATACTAGAGGACTTAAAAATGCTACTAGTGCTTCGATTAAATGCCTACAGGACCCAAGTCATTTGGTATGCCGTATCATCGATACCAAATAAGGAGAAGAAGATTGAAAATACTATAGTATTATAATTCAAGTACTGTTTGTTTTATTTTCTTATTTATGTATGCCAAATATTGTATATGTATACAAATATACAAAAAAAAACTTGCACATGTTGTTCATTGATCTGGAGAAAGCGTATGATAGGGAACCTCGGGATGTGTTGTGGTGGGCCCTGAAAGAGAAAGGTACACCTTCGAAGTATGTAGAGTTAATTCGTGCTATGTACAGTCAATCTTGTACCAACGTCCGGTCAGCTGCTGGCAACACCGATGAGTTTAGTGTGGCTGTAGGCTTGCATTAAGGGTCGGCTTTAAGTCCTTACCTCTTTCTGTTGATTATGGACGCTTTGACGTCGGACATACAGGAAGAGGCACCCTGGTGCATGCTGTTTGCCGACGACATTGTTCTTGTCGGTGAAGATGGACCTGAGATCCAGAGCAGATTGGAAAAATAGCAACAGAAGCTGAAGAGAATGTTGGGTTGAAAATCAGCTGAACTAAAACGGAATACATGTTCTGCGATTTTGGCGGTCTCTCCAGTTCTGAGGCCATAGAGCTAGATGGCGCGTTTCTTCCTGTCTGCTCCGACTTTCGGTATCTCGGTTCACTCGTGCAAAGTGATGGCGAAATAGATCGTAGTGTAAAGCACAGAATTAACACGGGATGGATGAAATGGCGGCAGGCCACGGGAACAATCTGCGACTCCCGCATTCCCCGCAAACTTAAGGGGAAGATTTATAAAACAATGATCAGAATGTTGGACCACAAAAGGGATGAATGAAAGGCATGTAGCGGATGGATAAAATAAGAAATATAGAGTATATAAGAGGAAGTCTGAAAGTGGCGCCGGTGACTGAAAAGTTGTGTGGTAATCGGTTGTCGTGGTATGGGCATGTGATGCGGAGGAATGAGGAATATGTTGTGAGGAAAGTTTTGAGTATTAATGTGCATGGGTATATGAGTAGAGGAAGAGCAAAGAAACGATGGATGGTCTGTGTAAAGAATGATATGGCTAGAAAGGTGGTGTCTGATGAGATGACGAGTAATAGAG
Organism: Noctua fimbriata; assembly: GCA_905163415.1. Lineage (NCBI taxonomy): Eukaryota > Metazoa > Arthropoda > Insecta > Lepidoptera > Noctuidae > Noctua > Noctua fimbriata. The sequence goes on along the minus strand of LR990945.1, from coordinate 12,172,632 downwards.
AAGTATGGAAGAAGAAGACATGCTGTGCCGACCCCAAATGAATTGGGATAAGGGCAAGAGAATGATGATGTATACCAAAAATTTATGCTGTCTTGGCTTCCGTACGTTTTTTTCTTGAGTGACCACTGAAAACCAGCGCTGTGCTGTTGGTCCCCCAGGGCAAAGCGTCATGTTGAGCTGCCAACTATTTCTGTTGTATTTATAAATATTTTTTATGCGTTGTATATATTTTTTTGTCATTTTGTATTTTGTACGCACGCCCCACAAATATTATTTTTTCTTTTTTTTTTCTTTTGGTCTTTTTTGTAATACTTACCATCGATACGAAGGAAAAAGAAGAAGATAACTTTCCTCCTTGTCAAGCAGGAGAGAGAACAGCTAATAGACTCAGTCAGAACGTTTACAACTGGGCAAGCCAAGTTTCAACTGAATAAAATTGCTACTGTAAATTATTATGCGCTTGTTTTTTTTATTAAATCTCGGATGAATCTATGAGGATAAATGAGAATATGTGAAATCGATATTGATGTACTCTTATCAAAACAATTTAATAGCAAAAAAGCCGACAAGAAACCAATTACATCATTTATTTGTTTTAATCATGATATATACACTTTGTTTTAATGTACCGCCTTCAGTCGCATCGCATGATATAAAATATCTTGTCATACCTACTTTCGACGACTTGTTTATATATTCTCCGGTTAAGGGTTTCATGTCTCAGTATTTATTTGGTCGTTCCACCGGTATTTTGTGGGTGTATATTGAAAATTATTGCGCTTGGATTTTTATTGGATTTTAAACGTGCTCAATAATTTTTCGATTTTCAAAAGTATTTTTTAAAGGTGACAGTGGTTTTTAAACTCTTTGAGGGACTTTTTTGTGAGTATTATTAAAAGTGATAATTTTAATTAGTGGTTTTAAAAATAGTTTTCATTTAATTTAAAAATTTTAAACATCCAAACTTTTTAAAATTTGTGAAATTAGATTACGTAATAATTGTTTATTGATAATAAAATTACTCGTAAGCATAAATCACACACGCATTTTTCGTGAACGTATGTGTTTACATAAGGAAAAATCAATTCATTAATGCGCGAGCGCCGTTTAAATACCCAGTGTACTAGGGTACAGTGCTCATTCGCTGTTCGCACCTCAGATTGTGCGGTCAACTATACAAGGGTATACACCTTGCAGTTGAACCGGCAATCTCCTTCAGTCCTTTAGCCTTTTTAAGGTCCAGGATACTAAATGTTCCTACATTTTAAATGAAGTAGATTTTTTTAAGATTTTTTAAAAATGGCGTCCTGTGTTTTGTTTATTGTGCTGTTGTGTGCTCTGTGTACTGGAGTGAGGAGTATCAATTTTAAATCGTGGTGGAATAAAGGTTTGTATTATTTCTTTAATTATTAAAACCAAGTATATGTTTAAAAACTTCTTTTAAATTTTTAAAAAGTTGAACTTAAATGTCACTTGAGAAAATAAGTTTTCATTCAATTATGGGAGATTTAAGTTCGTTTATAATACTCACCCATTGCTTTTATTTCATAGTTTTGCATCTATTAAAGCTATATTGCGTTGAAAATGCTGTGTGTTAATATTTAAAAAAGGAAAGTTTAGAGAGATTTTAAAACCAAGCAACAACGGGTTGCGTTATTATAAACTCGTTGTCGTCGAAATCTAATTTAAAACTGTATAGAACGTTTAAAGGTAGATCATTCGTCTGTCAAATAAAGAGCCAAATATGAATCAACAAAGATGCAATAATGATGAAACAATTAACGAAGATTTTAATAAATTGCTCAATATAATGAATAATGTTGCAACATTGATATTGTCAATCTAGGTGACTAGAAAGAGATGGCGCTATAATACAATATACTAGTGTGAAAGAGACAAATAGTATCTATCAGACACCTTGTTTTAATGTTGTGATTAGAAACTTTATCTAAAACTTTTGTTTCATCATAAAAAAAGTAAACTATGAAGCAGGCCAATGATTCCTTCCAATTTTATGACGTAATTCAACTCAAACGCTGATTGGACCAATGACAGCCAATCGCGTCTTGTTTTCGTAAACGATTGTGTGAAACCACACCCTAGATACAATTAAACAAAAGAATACGTACATACTTCTCTTTTCTATTTTTTTTTTATTTACAATAATCGAAAAAGTATGACTTTGATGTTAAATTTTTAGTTTTCAACATTGACGAGCCTTATAGCCAAATACTACTATAATATCATCTATATACAAAACAGCACACAAAACAAATCAGAATATACAATAGGTAAATTACATAAATATATTGTAAATTCCCTCATCAATTTTTCTCAACATTTCCTGTCCCAATGACGCAGGTCTGTCGACAATTAATATATGTGGCACGCGTTTTCCTGTGTTTGGTCTTTATACATCGCGAGTCCAGTAATTGATTCTGAGAAAAGAAAAACCACTGAGTATGACAAATGAAGAAATTTTTTTTATTTATAACAAAAGCGAAATGGAAATGGCCTAAAATCGAGAGCTCTTTCTTTCTATTTACATTAATATTATAAAAAAAGTAGTTTGTTAGTTTAGATGTAGGAGGTTATCTCCGAAACTGCTCTCTCGTTTCCTAAAAGACTTTTACTGATTGAAAACTATATAATTGCTAAGTCAGTTAGAAGTCACGTGTAGAAGCTTGAAAAATAAAAAAAATATTATGAGTTCCAAAACAGTTGCTTATCACAATATAATTATGTCATTAATTATTTGGTAATAAAGTATTGAATATTTGAATTAGATTCGTGATAAATAGGTACCTATCTATCTACGTAACATACGTCAATGACGAAATGAACGGGAAGGAAGGAAATATAATTAAACCAATTAAAATATTAATTAATCACTGGATCAAGTTGTAAAACTGAACTGGTTCATTTGGCAATATATGGAGTTGCTTACACCACATATTGATTGACCCTTAGGTCATTCACAAAATTGACTCATTTATTCATTAACCAAAGCCCTTGAAAATTCAAATACGAGTTATAATTACATATTTTTATTTATTTAAGGTATTTCAATTGAAATTTGACATTATTTTATGCAAATACCTAAATAATTCTAGACGTTTTTAGTTCCGTCAGGCCGTCACCTAATTGCAAATAACACACTTATTGTATATTTTTTAGCAATCTTGTACTTTGATAAAGAAGAGAAATAAACAAGATCAATATAATGTTTCAACAACTTATATCATAGGATGCAATTTCTTTGAAAAATTGCACAATGTTCAAAACATTGTGCAATTTTATTTAAGGTATTTCAGTTGAATTTTGACATTATTTTATGCAAATACCTAAATGATTCCAGACGTTTTTAGTTCTGTCAGACCGTCACCTAATTGCAAATAACATACTTATTGTATATTCATAGCAATCCTTTACTTTGACAAAGAAAAGAAATTCAAAATAAACAAGATCAATATAATTTTTCAACAACTTATATCATAGAATGCAATTTCTCTGAAAAATTGCACAATGTTTTGAATGAGAGTATGGTTTTAAATCTTCAATAACAATTATTAATATTATTTTAAATAATTATTCTCAGAAAATAATGATGCTTGTTTATTTCACTTAAGTAAACAATTCAATATGACGTTTGGGGAAAATATTATGACATTTAAACCTTTTGTTACAATTTCTATAGAATCCATAGTGTCTTATTTTTAAACAAGGTAAATAATTTTCTCCAACATTTTATACCTATAATATAGTTGTAGACACCATAATTTAGAGACATTATTGAGGAAGGTTTAGATAGAAAAGATAAAAGGATATTTAACTCTTACGAAGCTTGCCGAGTCATTGATTAACATTAGTTCAATATTTCAAAAATCGAACCGTACAGAAATATACCATAATTCTTTGCTTGTTTCCATTTTACTTAAGAAAATTTTCTTTGTTACAGCCGAAGCCAAATGTGGCGTTGAAGCCAGCACAAACCTGGTCCACCACAACCCCTGGTTGGTCTACATCGAGTACTGGCGTGGAGATACTGATACCGAAATCAGATGCGCCGGCACTTTGATCGACAGCAAGCATATCATCACCGCTGCTCACTGCGTTAAGACTCTGAGGTTCAGTCGGTAAGCATCTTTTGAAATTGGACTTTATGTTTAAGCATCTTGATATTTAGTTACTGTGGGGTCAGGTAAACGCTCCATGTAAAATCCGTGCTAAATGTTAGCTGCATTAACTGATTTGAACAAGTTTTTGCTGAGCAGTTGTTCGGAGCATTTTACATACATGGTTTGCTTTGTATTTTACGCACGTAAATGAAACTACTATGCACATATTGACCGCAACAGACGTCTTTGTCCGCAGTTTCCTACGTAAGCGTAAAACCGCGCGTTTTAAATGGAAATGCGTATGTTAGTAATGTATGAAAATTATATTAATTTGACAAGCATGACGGTAAAATAACAATTAGCAATAATTGTCGCATTTAGGTAACCGAAACTGTCCCAAATTACATGACTGTCATCAAAATCTTCGCGGCAAATGCTAATGTTTTATTTTTCTCTCTTTCTAGTTTAGTCGCCCGTCTTGGCGAATACGACTTATATGCTAAAGAGGACTGCGTTCGTGGAGTGTGCGCTGACCCGGTCGTCAGGATCAATGTGGCTGATATCATCGTGCATCCTGGTTATGGTGACAAGATGCACGATATCGCTATTCTGACACTGGAGGAAGATGCTCCTTATACCGGTATGTATTTTAACTTTAAAAACTTCACTCAGATCCAACCTGTTCCTTTGCTGCCCTCCCCATCGTTGCCCTAAGCCAGGGCTCTTACCCCACAGAGGCTGCCCTTAGCGCTCTGTTGCTTAGTTTTTAAGCTATATGCCCCTGGCTGGAGGCCTTGCTCTCAAGGCTCCCACAGGATAGTCCGGTTAAGCAGAAACCAGCCTCATAGGTTGACCTGTGAGATGCCATGCCTAAACTGACCCTAAGTATTTACGCCCAGTGTTGAGCCATCTCTGTTATTTCGTATGTATATTGTAGTGAGAGAAATACTTTAAAGAATTTCTTAGAGATAAGTGCCATAGAAAATTTGAGCATTTCTTTTGATTTTTAAAACAATCTTGATTCACGGCTTCGGGATATAGAAATTGGGAATTTAGATGCCAATTACTGGCTAGCTCTGTCTATGAATCTCTTGCAAGTTCATTCACATCATAATCATAGAAGAATATTCCAGTACTAATAAATCAATAATTTGTTATTTACAGACTTCATCCGCCCGATCTGCCTGCCATCCGGAGACCTCCAACAAGACGCCGAATTCTACGCAGCTGGTTGGGGTGAAATCCCCAACAAAGGTTACTACGCCCATGTTAAGAAAATGATTCGTCTGCCCTACTGGTCCAGGGAAGAATGCCAGAAAGCATATCAGTACAATCACATCCCAGAACATGTCATCTGTGCTGGTGGCGAAGAAGGAATTGATACCTGCAGGGGTGACTCCGGTGGACCCTTAACCCTGGTGAAGGATACCATCGAATTGTGGGGAGTTACCAGCCATGGAAATGTCCACTGCGGAACCAAAGACTCTCCTGGCATCTATACTAATGTAGCTGAACATCTGGATTGGATTCAGACTGTTCTTGAATCTTAGTGGAAAATAATTGACCTAGGCCTTAATTCAATGGTTCTTTGTATGTAAATATTATTTAAATGACAGCAACGTGATAAAATGTAAAAAAAAGTTTTAAAGTTCAAATATTTTAAAAACTGACCAATGATCTCTTAATTTTAAAAATGTTAATATTTTTTATTTAAATTACATTTTATATAATACATTTAAATGTAGATTAATTTTAATTTAAATGAACTATTTGCATTTATTTATGAAATGACATTCCACGCTAAAAATGTAGTTTAGTTTTTTAAATGTCATAGTTTGTTTTGCAAATGTAATTACATTTAAAAAATGAATTCTAAAAAAAAACGTTGTTTCGGTTTTCTATTGTTTTTAAAAGTAAATTATGATTGACTTTGCTTTCACATAATAATTATGTATTTTTACAAAAGACTGTTGGTACTTACAAAAATAGTATTTATTCCACTAATCAGAGAGTCTGAAATTTAGTACTTATTGCCAATGTTCTTTGCCTCTAAATGTTCTCACAAATAGCTATAGTACATACACACATTGTTTAATAACTATAATTTATTTATTAAAGTTTTTCAACCAATTCACTGTCATAAGTGGGTTTACTATTCTTCTGTCTACCCCATTGTAGAATACAGGCGTGAATGTATTGTTAAACTTTTACAAAGCTAGACAGCTAGTGATTTTATTGCTTAAAATTGTGTACTAACACTGCTATAAAATCATCATTTATTTAAGTACATAATTTTAAATATTGTTCGTAAAAAGTACTGTTAACAAAATAAAAATGTATGCAGGCTATAGAGATATACTACGATTTTTAAAGCCTTCTGGGTGTATTCAGTAGTCTTTTTGAGATCAACTATTTATTTTATGTATGAGTGTTATGCAATTGGTGAAATCCATTGCCTGCATACCAAACTCTTTGATGTCTGTACTTTCAATTTGCATGATTTGTAATTGACAGTTGTGAATAACTATTCATTTGTGTTTTACATAAAAGAAAAAAAATGTAATATTCTTTTCGTAAATTCATGTCTTGCCTTTGCGAAAATTTTGCCAATCTGTAACAATTTAATATATTTATTTAATTTTTAATTTAAGAAGTACGGTAAACAAAAAAGATTCCTATCCACTAGATTTAGATTACCTTTAATAAATTATTTATTTTGTAGTTGTAAAAAGGGAATTTAAAATATTCTTGTCAGATGGGAATTGTTTTAAATTATTAAAAAAAGTGCCTTATTGTTATGTAAATTAGTTAAAGTTGTAATAGAAAATCATTCAATATTCAAAAAAGTACGACAATTGAAAATATACTGCGAATGTGACAAAGTTTTACCTTTTATTTCTAAATTAGCTTTTCCTATAAAATTATCCCATGATCATCACCATCTGCCTGCCTTTTCCCAACTCTGTTGAGGTCAGCTTCCAGTCTGTCTGCAGCTGAATACCAGTATTTTACATGGATCTACTGCCTATCTGACCTCCACAATCCAGTTTCTGGGTAACACGGTACCCCATGGCAAGACTGGTTCTCAGACTTTCAGGCTTCTTAACAGAAGATCTACAAATTACAGCCAGGACCCGAGGCATAGACGGGACTCAGTATATCATGGATGGTCACCCACACACGGAGCAAACTCGGCAATTCTGATCAAAGGTAGAAATGCGTGTGATGGGATAACTTCCCGTTGAGTATTTCCATAACCTCCTCTTTGCTTAGATGTCTGTTAAAAACTGTATATTAAAGTCATAAGGTGCTTGATACAACTAAAGAGCTCCTCAAAGATCGAAGACGAAGCTGATGTAGTTATCGAGTTACATTGCGGCAATCAATGCTGTACCTCCAGTGTGTGTCGTACCCCGAGGCAGGCAATAGGAACAGCTGTGTCGGTTCTTTCGTGACAATGACGTGAACCAAGCATTCTATACATCAAACTAAGTAAAAACTTTTGTGTTGGTGTAAAAAAATTACGGTTTATTTAATGCAACGCATTCAAAACATTATGCTGGTGGATGCATTGAATAGTACAAGGGTTGTGGAGGTATTTAAATTTAAGTTATAAGTTTAAAACATTCAAAACATGTATTAGTAGAAAGTATGAATAAGTTGGAACTTTGACCTTAAATATCTCCGTAAGGGTAGGCTCAGATATTTCGCTGTTTTGATGAATTAATTAATAATATAACATAACATCACGCCTGTGATCACTCCTGTATACCTCTGCCTAACCCTTCGGGGATTACAGGCATAACTGGCGAAATGTAGGTGTACCTAATTACAGCGGGGCGAGCCAATTACCAGCAACTGGGCACAAATCCAGTCTCCGTGACTGCCAGTGAAAAATTCCTGATGGGACAATACACCACAACACGTCACCCCAACACCACCACATCACATCACAACACAAAACCACGAAGTCTTCAACTATTGATGGGAAAAGACTTTTTTTTTTGGGGGAAACATCACGTTTTACGGTAGGTCTCATTGTAACGCACTTAAAACATTGTGCTGATGGATGGATTGAATAGTACGGGGGTCAAGGACATCTTTAAAGTAAAGCTTTTGTATTAAAAAAAAAAACTTGTGAAAAAGTTGAAACTTTGACCCCCAATATCTCCGTAATTAGAAGGTTCTCAGGTATGTTCCAGAACAAAAATTATCACAATGACGGGGAGAAAAAGTGTCTTTCGGCTTGGTTGAGGGTATTTATAAACCCATTAGTTGAACAAAGATTTTTTACGTGTGCCCAAGAGCACCACTTATGCCAAAACATTATCAAAACAGTTACACGTTTTTTTACCATCATCACCCCTGTGATTCTGTAAACGTCCCGAAAGAGACATTAACATATTTAGTTTTATCTTTTAGGTTACCATGGCAACAAATAACAGTACTTACAAAACGTTATCGCATTTATTAAAAAAGTTCTAAGAACGGCGACACACGCGACCACGAGAATAGTCACGTTTTCCTTAATTATAAATATATTATAGTATCGTGAGGCAGGCACAAGAGGAAGTCTTATCGTAAATCACGTTTAATATGTCAAAATGACGTTTCTTGACCATGTTCGTTCGAACAGGGAAATATGTGTATAAATTATATCTACTAACTAAAATTTAACGGTTTGTTAATCTACACTAATAGCAAAGCGGTAAAGTTTGAATGAAGGAGGTTATCTCCGAAACTAATAAAAAAATATGAAATATAATTTATGTATTATAATATAATTTATATTATGATATATATTTTTATTTTTTATTATGTCTTCGCTGGATGCGAGTCGCATGGGACCGGTCAAAGTGGTGACACCTGGGGGAGGCCTATGTCCAGCAGTGGATGTCTTTTGGCTGAAATGATGATGATGATAATAAATATAATTTATGTATAAATAATATTACAAAATATCATCATCTTCCTGCCCTTGTCCCATTCTATTTGGGGTCGGCGCAACACGTTTTCTTCTTCCATTGTTCCCTGTCAGACGTCACAGGGGAGAATATAATTTATTAATCATTTTATATTATAAAATAATAAGTAAATTATATTACAAAATAATTCATTATTAATAAATTATATTATAAAATAATTAACTATTATTATATTATTTTTCTGTCTCGTTTACTGCTAGTGTGTGTGTTCTTTCTCTCTTCACTTACTTTATCACTTGACTTATGTATTGAACACACTTTGTCCATGGATCCTTTTTTTTGTTTTTAAGCATTTTTTTAAATTTATCTACTGACTTGTGTATTGCTCGCACTCTGTCTATGGATCCTTATTTTTTGATTTATTTTTCAGAAAAAAGTTTTTGTTGTTAAATTTTTTATAATTATGCATTCCCTTTATTTCAACATAAATTCTACATCTCGGATTCTGAAGAGTTTTCATCATCATCTTTTTTAATATTGCACAACATTGCGATTCTAAAGTATTACTGTATTAGTAGTATTTTAAGGAAAAGGGTCGGATGACTCGAATACTTTTATAGAAACTTGTTTATTTGTTATGGCATATTGTTTTTTTACCTTAGCTTAGTATAAAAACATATACCTACAGGCGACTTCGTTTATAAACAACATAAAAAACCCTCTCTGAGTGTCTAAATACGCGCAGTGTAGAGTTAAGCTATTATGTGTATTAGATTTTTTTTTTAGTTTGAGGTTGTTGTTAATAAATTGATTTGAAAGACACTATATTTTCCTGACTAATTGTACTTTTTGACACGCATACTGATGACAAATCGGGAGCATCAATCATCATCCTCTGCCTTGACTTTTCTCAACTATGTTAGTTTCGGCTTTCAGACTAACCGTGTGCAGCTGAATTTGTATTTTACATGGAGTGATTGCCTATCTTACCTCGACAACCCAGTTAGTACTGGTTATGGGTAATACGATACCCTTTGGTAAGACTGTGGTTTGCCAGACTTTCATGCCACTGACTACTTGTAATGTCTGATAAAGATCTACAAATGACAGCCGGGACCAACGGCTTAATGTGCTTTCCGAGGCACGGAGGAAACTCGGTATGTGGTCACACACAACGATATTATAAAGAAACATACGCTACGTTCATACTGAGCGGCGTTCAAAAATCATTGCGTTGTTACGACTGCGATAGATAATACGGAACATATGATACAGAAAGAGATAGCTATTGCGCTTGAAGTACTTAACTTACGACAATTGTCTGAATTTGTCTGCAATAATTTGCGCGCGCTAGTGCGATTTCTACCTTTTTTCATTAATAACATCATGAGCGGCTGTTATTATTTGGCCACGAGCTCTTCTTAAGTGTAGGTAAACTCTTTACATTACGCAGTCTTTAAAAGGTAAACAAATTCTGTGACGCACCGTCTATTTGTTATTCGGGTAAAAATATTACACAAAATAAAAGCATAAAATAGTACTTACACATACTTTCACTTTAATTTACAGGAAACGTCCATATAAGGCTTCTTGATGAAAAGGAAAAATGAAATTTACCACAATAACATAACACTAAATAGAATAGGTATGTTTCTGCGGTGAGTTCAACGTCATTGGCGTCGATGGTTGTTTTTCTAAGGGCGTTTGTGCACTACAAGGAATTTTACTGTCCGATTTTTTACGGTTCGATATAGCAAGCCATACATGTATACAAGGTCTAAACGGACCCTTCACGAAGCCGTCAACCAAGCATTCTGTACATCAAACTAAGTAACTCTACTCAAAAAATTTCGCTGGGAAACGACTTTTTTTTGCGTTGGTTGAAAAATCACGTTTTACGGTAAAACTCAATCGGTAAAACATTATGCTGGTGGATGCATTGAATAGACAACCAGTTTAACCAAGGGTATGGTAATACCCTACTAATTGAGTTGTGAGAATCAGATAGGCAGTCGCTCCATGAAAAAAACTGGTATTCAGGACTGGGAAACTGGACTTCCAGGCTGCTGTAGCCAAGGACCCGAAGTTTGACAGTCATCACATACCTAGCCTCTTTCAACAATGTTGGTATCGGCTTCCAGACTAACAGGATCCAGCTGAATACTAGATATGACCCTTTCTGTCGTCCAAAATACAGTTTCTGAATAATATGATGCTCCTCGGTAAGAAAGATTGAATTGTTAGACTATTGAACTTCTAACTGGCTGTAACGACTGTGAAATATCTAAAGGGTGTAAATGTTCTAGACCTGGGAACCTTCTAGTTACGGAGATTCAACTTTTTCACAAGTTGTTTTTAAATACAAAATTTAAAAGTAATAACTTTACTTTATATACTTCCACGACCCCGGTACTATTCAATGCATCCATCAGCACAATGTTTTAGTGCGTTAAATTGACTCCTATCGTAAAACGTAATTTTCACTCGAAAAAAAAAAGTCGTTTCCCAGCAATATATTTTGTGTAGAGTTACTTAGTCTGATGTACAGAATGCTTAGTTGACGGCTTCGTGAAGGGTCCATTTACACCCTGTATAATTGCTTCCGTGCTCGGAAATTCATTTATTTATATATTTCATTTATCCAGTTGAACTGGAAGCAAACCCCAGATATGGGCAAAAAAAGACTCGTCTCCATTCTCCTGAAATCATACCGTAGGCATACGTCCCACATACTTAGTAGAAGTCACCCGTGTCAAGCGATTCACGAACTTAACGCCGACGTCAATTTATTCACCTTTGCCCAGTGATTCAGTTAGTCCGGTAAGAACTCATTCCCTTCGTTGTGTTGAATGACGTACAGACAGGCGGACAGTCCCTAGAGCCGACCTAATTTTATAAAGATGACTCGAACTACTAGACTGGTCTAGCGTTTGGTCTAGTCACTAAAGCTTCCGAGTAGGGATCTTGGTTTTTCCTTTATTATTTTACATACATCACGGACATCGGTGACTAAACGGCTCGTGGCTACATAATAACAGCCGCACGGCTCGACATTCAAGGTTAAGGAACTTTTGCTGATGATAATCTGTGAATGGGTGAGAATTCATTATACAACATTAGTTTTAGTATATGCGAAACCTGATACACGTGTCTAGTATTTTTATGTAAAGAATCTATGTACAAAATTTAAAAACTGTATCATTAAAAATCAAAAAGTTATAAGCTTGTTCTGTTACCTAGTTGTCCGCACAAAATCGTGGTCACCAAGCAGCGCGCACCTCCAGCGTCGTCTTGAGCTCATTGATAATAATAATTTGGCAGTAGGTACCTAAATTATTGCGATAGGTATTTAAAGTCACTCGGTGTCCAACTTTTAACTTTTTTAAATATTTTTGGGAATAAGTTTAAAAATTATTGGAATCGATTCAGTTACTTATTCTGAACAAACTATATTCAGGTTTCGCATATACTAAAAATAATGTTGTATACCCAGGTTTTTCTGTCCTAGCAATGCACGATATTGAGGAAGGGTCAGGGTAGCCCGCGAATTTCAAATTTTCTCAAGATTTTTTCAATTTACAGGTCAGTGTGTGTATGTTGATTAAAACATGATTCGCAACCGAAACAAATCTGGCTTTACTGAGTTATAGTCATTGAAATCATCAATACAACCTTCTAAGATCATCTAATTCCATTGAATGACTTTTTCATGAAATAGTCATAATCGCGTTTCCACCTTCAGCAGTCGTTCGCGGCTGTTTTTTGTAGATTTTTGACAGGTGCTGACAACCAGTCTTCAGTTGAACACCGGTGAACAGTCAATCAGCCTTCAGCAAGCATGGTGATTAATGCTTGTTCCTTCTACAACATTATTTTTAGTATGTGCGAAACCTAAATATAGTTTGTTCAGAATAAGTAACTGAATCGATTCCAATAATTTTTAAACCATGTTATATTTTTTCCCAAAATATTTATAAAAGTTAAAAGTTGGACACCGAGCGGCTTTAAGTACCTATCGCAATAATTTAGGTACCTACTGCCAAATTATTATTATCAATGAGCTCAAGACGGTGCTGGAGGCGCGCGCTGCGTGGTGAGCACGATTTTGTGCGGACAACTAGGTAACAGAACAAGCTTTTAAGTTTGTGATTTTTCATATTACAGTTTTGAAATTTTGTACATAAGTTCTTTACATAAAAATACTAGACATGTGTATCAGGTTTCGCATATACTAAAACTAATGTTGTATTTAAGAGGGCAACTTTTGTCTTTCAGTGGGACAAACACACCACACTGTTACCAAACCACTACAACTCCTGACAGCCAGAATCAACAGTGGCGACCACCAGAAAAGCGCCGAGACAATGAAGCTCGACGAAATCTCAGAGAAATAACTGTCTTGGATCCTGCAACGAAATTAATCAGAAAAGAATAGCGGAGGAGTAGGAAAAACATAATTTATGTTTGTATTGTAAACAAGGCCAATAGGCACAAAAGGACACTTACAACTGTGATAAGCCCAGTTGCCTAGCACCACGAATAAATATTATCATTAATAGGTCCTAAGTGGGGCAGTCCTCATCATCATCATTTCAGCCGAAAGACGTCCACTGCTAGACATAGGCCTCCCCCAAGTGTCGCCACATTGACCGGTCCCGTGCGACTCGCATCCAGCGGATCCCTGCAACCTTCACCAGGTCATCGGTCCACCTAGTGGGAGGCCTTCCAACGCAGCGTCTTCCGGTTCGCGGTCGCCACTTCAGAACTTTTCGGCCCCATCGGCCGTCCGTTCTACGAGCAATGTGCAATGTGGGACTTAAATATAATTAACGAAATGTGGGTGCACATCTCGGCCTAACTCTTCGGGGATTACAGTCGTGATGTTATGTTATATACGAAATGTTCAGTGAGTGTGTGGGACTGGCGTTGCAAAATACAACTGGCTAATTCTGGGTGTAACTTTTTCTTCTCAGCCTTTCGGCTGCTTTTATTAATGCAATTCTATACTCGAATGAACACCGATAAAAATATTTTCCTTATTTGGTCCTTCATTGATGTCAAGTTACGAAATCTAATAACGATGATGAATTGATTCACTTATGAATTATTTTTCAATTCAGATTCATTTTGTATTGAGAAATTTCACTTTTGACTTGCCAATAAAAAAAAACCGGCCAAGTACGAGTCGGACTCGTGCTTGAAGAGTTCCGTACCATTGGAGTAGGGGAGCCCCCTTTAATTTATTTTTATTATTTGTTGTTATAACGACAACAGAAATACACATTATTGAAAATTTCAACTGTCTACCTATTACGGATCATGAGATACAGCCCGCTGACAGACAGACGTACGGATAGCGGAGGCTTAGTAATAGGGTCCAGTTGGTTCCCTTCGGGTACGCAACCTTAAAAACGTGAGAGGTTATGAGTTAATCTACCTATGTATTATTTCGAGGAAGTAAAGATGATTATGTTTCGTGTTTTAAGTGTTACCAGTGACGTACGGTTGACTTTAGGTACTTTGACTCAAACGTCACCCGGTAAATAATTAGATAGGTAGGTAGATCATTTTTTCATGGAAGTGTACATTATTAAAAAAAATACTTTTCCACCTTAGAGGTAGGCAGTTTTCATATGAAAAGGTGAGTCTTCATATGACGATCGGACGTCAGGTAGACAGACCATTTCTGGCCTTTGGTGGTCTAGCCTTATTTTACGTATGTTCGCATGAATCAAAAACTTAGCCTGAAAATTATGGAGGAAATATTACACCAGCACGAAATTTCTTGGAAATTCACCGATGCACTTCCAAGGTGTATTGTGTTGAAGCAGTCATGCTAGTGAAGGAGATGGCGGGACGTGAGAGGAAAAGAGCCTCACGTCCCAGCCGCCGCGGGAGACGCCCTGGGCGTTGAGGGTCACGTGGTGGCTCCCGGCCACCGTAGGCGCGGGCCTGTGGACGGCGAGTTATGGGCTAGCTCGCCGTCCGGTCTTATGACGACAGGCCGTGTCGACGGCGCGTTCGTGTGCCACGCGCGCCTCAAAGAGATGTCAGCAACCACGTAGGGGTCCGCATGGACCGGTGTCTGCCAGGGCTGCAGGACTGTTCGAAAGAGATACCGCGGCCCTGGAACACAAAGGGCAAAGAAGGAACATGGATGGGTTTTAGTCAGTACAAGTCTTACACTCCCTTAATTGGGGGGGGGGGGTCATTTGATGATTTCCCATATTAAAAAAAATAAAAAATAATGTGTGTTACCTGTTAACTGGGTCGTGGAGGTCCGATAGGCAGTCACTCCATGTTAAAAACTGGCAGTCAGGTAGACTTTAAGTCTTCCCCGACATTGTGAGGAACAGACTAGGCATACATACATAAAATCACGCCTTTTTCTATCAACGCCACCAGCTACGATCATACTCCTTCCGCCTCGTCCACGTTCATACATCTAGTCACACACGCACACCGGTTGGGCATCCCCTCCCGGCATTGCCATTCACATCTGCCTTGTAAATACCTTTTGTTAGTCGCCTTTCACTCATCCTCTTCACAAGACCAAACCATCTAAGCATGCTTCTTTAAATTTTTGTCACAACATCTTCTTTTAAACCACAACGTTCTTGTATAACCTCATTCCTCAATTTATCATTCAGAGTTACATCACACATGCTAAGACTAGGCATATGCTGGGATATTGTCCCAGTTTATTTGGGGCTCTATTAGTCGTGATCTCCTTCGTCCAGGTCGACCTCTTCATTGTGGGGAAACATTTAGGTGATAATAATAACATGGCGAAGAACGAGAAGGATAAGCAAATCAAGTATCTTGTCTTGGCTCGCGAGGTTGTCGTCATGTGAGATGTGAGCTCAGCGATTATTGTGCCGATAGTCGTTTCAGCCAATGGCTTAATTGCCAAGAGCCTCGACCAATACCTGAGGAGGCTCTCGGCTCAAGGGCTTGATTCAGAAAGCGGTACTCCTGGACACGGCCCGTATCGTTAGGAGGTTCCTTCCTCTGGAGCCCTGACCGCTGGTAGCTTGGACCCTGTTCCCGATACCGGTGGGCTACATTATTTTTTTATTTTTTTTGTGATTGAAATATTTAAAAATGTAATTTGTATGTATAGATATGAATAAAGGAAATAATATACGGCAAAATTAAAATATTGGTGAAGTTATCTCATCCGCCCATTTCCATATACGGATTATTTCTCGTAATTTAGCAAACTATGGAAATGAGTTCTTAAAATTAATTATAGAGTAAGTTTTTAAGGATAAGTTTTTATTGGTACTGACTTATCTTATTAAATATGATTGTATTACGTAAATATTAAAGGTATTTGGTATGTTTTATGAGATAAGGTAAGGGAACAATATGCGACTTTCGCATTCCCCTTAAACTCAAGGGGAAGATTTATAAAACCATGGTTAGAACTGTCTTGTATGCATCAGAATGTTGCACTGAAATTGGCGCCGGTGACTGAAAAGTTGTGCGGTAATCGGTTATCGTGGTATGGACATGTGATGCGGAGGAATGAGGAAAATGTTGAGTTTGAATGTAGATGGCTTTAAGAGTAGAGAAAGACCAAAGAAACGATGGATGGACTGTGTGAAGGATGATATGGCTAGAAAGGAGGTGACTGCTGAGATGACGAGTAATAGAGAAGTATGGAAGAAGAAGACATGCTGCGCCGACCCCATATAGATTGGGATACGGGCAGGAGAATGATGACGATGATTAGATATGGTAAGTCATTCAATCAATGTTTTTATTCAATCTCTACTTATATTATAAAGGAGTAAAGTTTGGATATGGGAGGTATTCTGTAGGAGAAAAGTTTTAGTTATAATCTGATTACAGGAATTCTTTCACTGTTGCTGAAGCGCGGCTTCACCTGAAGATAGACCCGAGTGGCTGTTATTATTTAGCCACGAGTTCCTACCTTAGGTCTGACCTGCCAATAGCCCAACAACTATGGGTCTTGGACTGTTGAGTGCGAGGTCGTAAAATCGAACCTTTTTATTGATAAATACATGAACAAGCCAAAAAATCTGACAACCAGTCTAACCAAGAGGTATCGTGATACCCAGTAACTGGAGGTTGTGGAGGTCAGATAAGCAGTCGCTCCTTCTCATCATCATCTTGGTTTCTCCAATTATGTTGGGGTTGGCTTCCAGTCTACCCGGATGCAGCTGAATACCAGAATTTTACATGGGGCGACTGCCTATCTGACCTCCAGGCCCTTTAGTCGCTATACCTCCCCCCTTACTAATGGACAAAGACGGAGACACGGTGGAAGGTGGAACGCTAAAGGCTAAATTAGTAAAAATTTAATCAATCTTTTTTCCATAGGTTCCCTTTCTACTTTCTCCCGCCCCTCCCCTTACCCCTCAATCATGTTTCATCGACATGATAGCCAACCAATGTCGTCAATACTCCTCAAACGTATGAATGTGGTTTAGGCGATGGAGAACACGTATTTTCCTGTAAACGCCACTGGATATATAAACCCGTTCAGAACGACGACGCGAATCATTGCTAGAGGTAAAATTGACTGAAAATAACGTTATGAGCATTTTAATTGATTTAAAAAAATAATTTAATTTGTGGTGCGATTTTAAATTCATCTATGATTCGTTTATTATTGCTGTTATCATGTCTTGGAGACATTTTGGCTTTTAAATTGTTACACGGTAAGTTTTTTTTTTTATTGTGAAAGGTTTTTTGTGAATGATTTCACACGAAATGAAATTATTTTATTTTCACTTTCCCGTTTTTTTGCCTAAAATGAAAAGTCCTTTTTTTGTTTAGAATATTTTTTTTATTGTGTCCTGCCTATTTTTTTTTTTTAATTGTTGTCTAAACAATTTTTATTTTCTACCGAAAGTGTATATTTAACAGAAACGCGTTCCCCATTTTTTTACTAAATTTGTTTTTGTTTTCCAGGCCCTACCTGCGGTGAAGAAGCAAGTCCCAACCTGATCCACCACAACCCTTGGTTGGTGTACATTGAATATTGGCGCGGCGACCACCGGAACGACATCAGATGCGCTGCTACCCTGGTAGATAGCAGGCATCTCATCACAGCAGCCCATTGCATAAGGACTCCAAAGTTTACCAGGTGAATACCTTTTTAAATTATTTTTTTCTTTAAAAGAAAAGACTTCACATTCCCATATCAATAAAAAGTTAGAAAGAAAAGACTTTCCATTCCTCATCCGTTGCTAAGGGCCGAATTTGAAAGAGAAAATTGGTCCTTATTTATTTTCTGGTCTTTTAAGCCGATCTCTATTAAAAGAACTGGCCAAACAGGTGCTAACAGGCTTGGGAAAATCCGGGAAAATCCTGAGGAAAAAGTTATGATAATAAAAGCTAAAAAAAGAATGAATAATTGTTTGATAAGCCAATATCTGCGGTTAATGCGCGAAACTTTACGGGAAATAAAACAATTTCCGATTAAATGTGAAAGTAATTTTAGTTCTGTTTTTTTAGTAATTTTGATCTTTTAATCTTCTCTTTGTTTTTTTTTTTTGAGTTTGATTAAGTTCTTAAGACAAATATTATAAAGAGTTAATGCATCATTACAATCAAGATAATTACTATCCTTAAAATGAAAATGAATTACTTAATCCAAAATACAATAAAATAATCAAAATTACTGGATCACTTTTTATTTGTTGGTAATGAGATTTGTTTTAATTTCGTCATGTTTTCTTACTCACCGTTGTCAATTTCTTGACTCACACCCTTAAGTTCGATAACCTGTTTATTACTCTTACTTTAAGCAATCACGTTTTGAACAAACGTCATAAAATCACCTCCCGTAATATTACATCACTAGGAATTCCCTCATTATAAATATCGCATTATTATTGAATCATGTGGTTAATTCTTATACAATATGTATTTTATTTATTTATAAAATAGGTTTTGGGAATTCCGTATTACCTTAACAAAAATGATTTAAATACGGTTTTTTTTTAAAGTTTCGGTTGATTGGCAGTCCCCTTTTTATCTGTTCTTTTTATTATTTTAGTTTATAGAAGACTCGGCTTAAGAGTGTATTTTGAGTATTTTTCATAAAATGCGTCTTATTTGTGCTGAATATTTTTTCTTTCATTCTGTGCCTTTTAATTGTCTCTTGTCGTTTTTTATTACAAAAAATATTCTTTCTCTTTCTCTTTCATTCCTTTCTCTTGTACCTTACAAATCTTTCTTATTAAGGTAGATATCTATCCCCATCTCTATCTTGCAGCCGTAGATTGACATAAACAATTGAGCGGTGGTGACAGGAAAAACGTTTATCCAAAATACATGCGTAACGTTTTTAGATAATGGCCTCAGAACTTTATCAGTTATGAAGGTTTTCCGTGCATGACGTTTATAGACTTTAGGATCAGAATTCTGTCAGTTTTGTAAATTACCTTATTTCTATCGTTTAGATCTTCATTTAACGTAATCTTTCTTCTTTACAGGTTAGTAGCACGTCTTGGAGAATACGATTTAACTAGCCCTGAGGATTGTGTCGGTGAAGTATGCGCAGATCCGATCGTCAGGCTAGAGGTGGAGCAGATCGTTGTTCACCCCGACTACGATGGAAAGAGCCATGACATTGCTGTTCTGAGGCTGGCTGAAGATGTTCCTTATACTGGTAAGAATAGCTTTTAATTTCTGAAGATTTATTCAGCATTTGCCAAAGGACCATCATCATCCACCTGCAATTTTCCTGTTACTTGGGGTCGGCGTCACGTTTTCTTCTTCCATTCTCCACAATCAATCACTCCTCACGCAATCTATTCCACCCTTTCTGTCCATCAAAATGTATAATCACCGCCAAAGACTTTCGTTTTGTTAAAATTGGTCCTTTGATCTTAAAAAAGACATTTGACTCCTGTTGTTAAAAATGCAGATTGTTTTAAGTCTCTGTTTCTTTTCCCTCAGACTTCATCCGCCCAATCTGCCTGCCATCTGGAGAACTGGACCACAACACCGTTTTCGCGGCAACGGGATGGGGCGAAATTCCCCAAAAGGGGTACTACAGCAGTACTAAGAAAATCATTCCCTTACCGCTTTGGGGAAGAGCTGAGTGCGAGTCTTCATATAAATTCTTCAAAGTGCCTGATAATGCCATCTGTGCGGGGGGTGAAGAGGGCATGGACACCTGCAGGGGTGATTCCGGAGGCCCCTTGGTGTGGGTCAAGAATAGGGCCGAGTTGTGGGGCGTGACCAGTGCAGGGAACAGCCGTTGCGGGACGAAAAACTCCCCCGGAATTTACACCAATGTGGCTGATCATCTGCAATGGGTCGAAGATATCCTTTCTGGGAACTATGAGAAGCCTGAATACGATGAGTTTGATGTGCTTTAAGTTATTTATGTACCTCTGGTCAGAGGTCTGGCTCCTTCTTTGGCCAAAGAATTAGCTCAAAGTGGAAATGCTGCCAGTCCTCAAGACCCGTTGGCAGGAACACTTTGCCACCTAAGTGTCCTCGTGTCCTGATGTTGTCTTAGTATTTATTTAGCTTTATTTTATTGTAGTTTGTAAAAAAAACAAGAAAAATAAGTCTGAAACAAAAGAAAAATAGGATTAAGTGAAAAAAAAAGAAAAAAGCTTTAAGAAAGAAAAAAAGTAATTTAAGAAAAAATGCTACTAAAATTAAAATAATTTATAAAAAGAAAAAAGAAAAAAAAGCTGCAAGAACACAAAAAAAAAGTAATAAAAAAAAATGCTACTACGACCAAAAGGTTAATTTCAATTTAAAAAAAAATACACACAATACATAAATAACAAAAGAAAACTATATTAGCTCCATAGTTTATTTAAATATTTATCATTTTAAATGTAAGGACGATAAGTCAGAAAATATTCTTGTCAGTTTGGGGTAAAAATTATGTATGAAACTGAGATTTTGTCCATATTTATACCCTGAAAATTAATTTTATGTTTAATTTATGATAAGAGCTTGAAAATGTTCCTATTTTTAGCTCACTGCGTGAGCTTTTGAAATGTGCCAAAAAACGTTGTAAAAATGATGTTCCTATAATGTAATAAGTTATTTATTGGAAGAAGAAGAAAAAAAGTTTGATTTTAATAAAAACTTTTTAAAAACGTTGTTTTGGTTGTTTTTCTACATTTCCCTCCAATTGAACACCTGTTTAAAAAAAGCATCATGATCAAGTGCTCACACTATTTTACTGTCGTTACAAGGCATCATAATCCGAAAAAAGATGTCTTTATGACATCTTTAGGAACCGTAGCTGAACCGTTTAAAAATAAATAATTTAAAAAACTATTCCTGGCAGTCGTATTCTTACACCAGTATCTATAAACATGTCAAAGTGATTACCTAAGTAAAAGAAATTCCTTAAGATACGATTTTTATTCGTTAGTTTAGTAATTTATTGAAGTAAGAACTGTCAAAAGTTAGTATTCTTAGCTGTGCTTTCTTTGAAGGTTGTTACTTCGGTCAAATTCTTGTCTTTAAATGGTTGCATAATTAATTCTCTCTAATACTTAAAGTAATTACTAAAAAAAAAATATAAAAAAAAAATAAAAAAAAATTAAGAAAATGAAAGAATGATGAGAATGAGAAAATTGTATCTGTAGTCAACTACAGATAAATACATTTTTTGTCTACTCCACACAAAATTCATTTAATGTTTCTCGAAAAACTCATTTGTGAAAAAGTTGTTTGTGAAAATTGGCATAGACAAATTGTAGAAAGGGGTTTAATTAAAAGAAGATAAATAAGATAATAAAAGTTAGTAAAAAACAATATTATTTATCTAACATTTATTCGTTTCATATCTAGATCAAAATTGTATAGAAACGGAACAACATCTCGTTTAAAATGAATATTATAATCAGTCTTTTTGTAGATATATTTTTAGCAGTTATCGCTACAATTTTATAAAATTCGACTTAAAATAGAGGCGGTTCGCTTAAGAAGTGACGACCAATGCAAGCAGGCCACATTTGAGACCAACCGAACCTTAGGACCAAGTTTTTATACAATTTTTATGAAATGAAATTCTTTGAGAAAATTGAAGTACATTACAGATGGTCGCATTTTTCTTTACAGTTTCTCAAAAAATTGCTTGCAAAATTATTGAATACATTAATAAAATAAGCGAAGCTAATAGAACACTGACTTCTAAGTCACAGGTATTCTGTGCGCCTTTAAATATTGAGAACTTTAGCTAGATAGTAAGCATATTGTAAGGAATTGTATCAATAAAGTATTATTAAGTATTATTATAATTGTTAGGACGTTACAATTATTATTTTAAGAATGTCAATGATTTGTCATTTATAATACGTAAATGTCAAAGTGAAACTTTAAGGCTAAGATACTACACATAATAAAAATTATTGGCCATAGGCCATTTGAATAAAGCCGTCTTAAAACGATTGATTGGCAGTTCCCTAAATGATTTTGCTAGTTAATTATACCTCCGGTTGTCTTTATGCAGAGAATATATGAAAATACACCAATAAAAAAAACAAAGTTTACTAGGGTGTAACCCCACTAAACGACTCGGAATCGGCTTCAGCCGATCACACACAGCAATTGTCGCATTTAAGTAGTTGGCGGGGTGTCAAGTAGTTGTTCCAACTGAAACGAGACGAACGACGTCATTTTCGCTTTTATTACATGGAGATAAAGCTTTTTCTGATCAGCTCAAGCCGATGAATGTGATCTCTCTCTACAGACTCCCCTTATAGACATTAATCACAACATAACATCACGCCTGCAATCCCTGAAGAGTTAAGCAGATTTGTACCTTATAGTACACCCACATTTCGCCAGTTATGTTTAAGTACTATGTTATAGCGGACGAGCCTATAGCCATCAACCGGGCATAAATCCAGCCTCCATGGCTGCTACTAAGAAATTTTTGATGGAAAAACCCAATAACATTTTGCCCGACCCGGGAATCGAAACCAGGAACTCATGCAAATTAAATAAATAAATTAAAACACTGGGCAACAATTTTTTTTTTTTTATTAAATTTATTATATTATTAGATAATAGGAACAATTTTTCAGTACCAGCCACGGAGTCTTTATTTGTGTCCGGTTGATGACAATAGGCTCGCCCCTTATTACATGGGATTTAAAAATAACTGGCGAAGTGTTCGTATACTATTAGTTAAGTACAACTCTGCCCCGCCCTTCGAGGATTACAGGCGTGATATTATTTTATGTATAAAATAATGATGGGATAGGGATCTCCCTTCGATATTTTGGCTGGATACCCAATGTGCGTAAAAAGATTTGTTTTTTGATACTTTCGTCATATTTTGTAATACCAGGAAAAAAATTTAAAAAAAAAAATGTACCTAATAATATTATGTCAACACTAAAGAACAATGACATCATAGGAAAATAGTTCATTAAATCTTAACAAACATGCCTAGGTAACTGATTACCTTATATAGTTGATAAAAAAACACATAATAAATGATAAAAAAACAATATTTTATTAAAATGCGTTTTAAATCAAGAAAATCATGTATATTTATCAAATTTGAAAGCGTATACAAAGTTTCGTGTCCATGCTATTAACCGTTGAGGAGTTCTCTCGTGAGGAAATGATCCTGGCTGCAGAATCAGGTCACGTTCGTCATCAAAATGTATTGTCACTCGAACCAAAGGTGTGTGCAAAATTTCAGCTTAATCGGTTATAGGGAACTGGTTTAAAATTCAGTTTAAAAATTTTACCCTTTGAGACTAACTAACAAGGCTAGTTAAATAAATTCTTGTAATAAAAATCGGCCAAGTGCGAGTCGGATTCGCGCACAAAGGGTTGCGTTACACCAAACAATAAAGGGTGTAAATAGACCCTTAACATAGCCGAAAGGCACTTGTTGCTACCCGTCCTGTTGATATTTTTTTTGTTCTGGACCATACCTGGGAACCTTCTAGTTACGGAGATATTGGGGGCCAAAGTTTTTTTTTTAATACTTATTTTTAATGTAAGATTTTTACTTTACACACCTCCACGACCCCTATACTATTCAATCCATCCATCAGCACAATGCTTTGAGTGCTTTCCATCGAGTCCTACCGTAAACCCTGATTTTTCACCCCCAAAAAAAAGTCATTTCCCAGCAATAATTTGATTTGATGTACAGAATGCTTGGTTGACGGCTATGTGAAGGGTCTGTTTACACCCTGTATACTCGTAGTAAAAATATTTCTAATCCCACCATTACTAATAGATACCCATTCTGCAATTTTCAACTGTGTTACCAAGAGTCTCGGAGTAAAATGGACCACCTATGCCATAGAGGTGGTCCATTATCTTACTCTGCCATATAAGCAAGAAACCAAGGTAAAATTAAAATTATTGTCTTATTTATCAACATATGACCACGGTTTTTCAACCTATACCAGTTCGCATTAAATACTAATAAATCACTACGGTCTACCTTAAGCACCGCTCACGGCCAAAGGCCTCGAGTGACGCGCGTTTCGTCAAATGACACATGCAATTGTCACTTGTTTCTCGTGTGAGTGCCGTCATGTTTCTTGATTTCGTGGTATCTATAAGGATTTCACGAAATCCCCAATTTCCTCATTTCCCTGCGAGAGCTCCGTAAATCACGTGATTATCGTGGTATGCTCCAAAAAACTTTTTGTAAGCTTTTATTGTACTTGCCTTGTTAGTTAGTATGTATGGGTCAAATCTTGAAACTGATTTTTAAACCAGTTCCCCCCAACCAATTGAGCTAAAATTTTGCGCACACCTTTGGTTATGGTGACAATACATTTTTATGACAAACATGGCTTGATCTTACAGCCAGGATCGTGTCCTCACGAAAGAACTCCTCGACAGTTAACAGCACGGACACAATACTTTGATACACGTTTAATGTTGAAAGATGAACATGTTTTTTGTTAACTTTTAGTGCATAGTAATAAAAGCTTGTTTTTTTTTTAAATAAAAATATTTTTAATTTGTTTTCTACGCAAGTCGCGTGCCGCTTGAACGCGTAGTTCATGCCAAGAGTTTACAAACAAAATAAAGTTTAATGAATGCGATACATGTGAGTAGGAAAAGTCATTAAAATTAGTCTTATTTGCGATATCATCAGAAGTAGGAATGTTAGCACCTACTGGTAAGTACGTCATTGGTAGCGGTCGAGTAGTCACTTCTTACGCGAACGATCGTAAATAGTTAATACATGACTAGATACAGCGTTAATAAGACTATATTGACAATTATTTACAATGTTTTTTTTAAGCTTGGGTTTTAGAAAGAGCTTTGGATTTTTGGCTCAAATCAAGATCGTCTTGAAAATAGCTAGAAATTACCGTGATAAATGACAAAATGACGATGTCGGTCGTATGTCACTGGCTAAGACTCGTAAGATTTTTTTCTGTCCACTTTTCGTGTGCACACGCACACTTAGGCATGACGACCGAGAAGGGTTCCGAGAGCTTAGACCATAGACTTATTTTGGCCTAGATAGAGTGATATTCTATTATAGCGATAAGGATGGCCAAAAATTCAAAATATTCAATATCCAGTTGTAAGTAGTTGTGGGAGTGCCACCACCAGTCTAGGCTTTCAGAATCCTTAGACCCCTTATTTATTTACCGTATTTATTAATAGATCTTATCATCACACTTTCAGAAAACCCAAACTTCCAGCTTTTCTATCATCACCGCAAAAACAAGTCAATAAAATTTAGATCGAATTTCACTAATGAAACTGAAATCACTTTGACTGCGTCGTTGGTCTAGCGGTCGCAAGCGTGACTGCTGAGCATCAGGTCCTGGGTTCGATTCCCGGGCTGGGCAAAGTGTTATTAGGTTTTTCCATCAGAAATTTCTCAGTAGCAGCCACGGACTCTGGATTTGTGCTCGGTAGATGGCAATAGGCTCGCCCCTTATTACATGGGAATTAAACATAACTAGCGAAACGTGGGTTTACAATTAGGTAGACCTCTGCACGTTTATGATCAGTTTCATTGGTGATGTTCGCTCTAAATTCTTCATCAATGATCTGCGGTGGTGAACAAAAGGTAACGTACAGACAAAATCCACCAGACATTTCACTATATAAATGCAGTTAATATGTACATTACCCAAAGTTATATACTAAGCGAAGTGGCTCGTTGTAATTTATACTATATTGTATTGGTTTCAAGCTAAACTAAACTAATGAAGCTATATTATTGATTAAGCTGACGAATGTGGATAAAAAATTTCGTGTCTGGTTAATTTTGTCTGTAAGTGTAAATCTTAGATTATTTTTTACATTCCAAGGCATTCAGTTTGTATTTAAGAATGCAATACTTGTGGATTTCGATTCGATTTTGGTATATTACATTTTTGGCATGATTTCAAAATTTCTTGTAGTTTTTTAAGGGTTTCAATTTTGACATATTTAGGCATTATTTGGCTTGATTTACATCTTAAACACAATCAGGATACTTACAACAGTATTCATTAAATAAATAATAACGACAACTTTAAAATATTTCAAGGGATGGGTACAATAAATTCTTAAAATCTACATTCTATAAAATAAACAATTTAATAATATTTAACAAAACTCAACAGGGACTTAATTTTAATAAACATTTTTACTATTACATCCATAAGATGCTTTTTCGTATGCGTCTCGGTGCTTCGCTCAGAAAAGCCCCTTTTTGGCTCAATTAACTAAGCCTCGCTTAGTAACACTTTATATTGTCTGAGTTGCCTAAACCTCGCTTAGTAACACTTTATATCAGCTGAGTTGCCTAAGCCCCGCTTAGTAACACTTTATATTGGCTGAGTTGCCTAAGCCCCGCTTAGTAACACTTTATATTGGCTGAGTTCCCTAAGCCCCGCTTAGTAACACTTTATATTGGCCGAGTTGCCTAAGCCCCGCTTAGTAACACTTTATATTGGCTGAATTGCTTAAGCCCCACTTAGTAACACTTTATATTGGCAGAGTTGCCTAAGCCCCGCTTAGTAACACTTTATATTGTCTGAGTTGCCTAAGCCCCTCTTAGTAACACTTTATATTGTCTGAGTTGCATAAGCCCCGCTTAGTAACACTTTATATTGGCTGAGTTGCCTAAGCACCGCTTAGTAACACTTTATATTGGCTGAGTTGCTTAAGCCCCGCTTAGTAACATTTTTCATTGGCTGAGTCAACAGAGCTTCGCTCAGTAGTATTCATTTAGGCCGCGCTTAGAATGCAGTATTTTGCATAGATTTAAATCATAGATTCACCATACCGCGGCAAAAAATGTATTTATCGTTTCATGCGGGTTGTGCGAGCAAGCTCTTCTCAGTGTTAACAGCTTATCGCGCGACCTAAGTACAGTAAGTACCACAGATATAGATATACCTAGTTAACGCAAGAGCACCTTCTTTGCGTGCTCGGCTTAAGCATTTTATGCTTAACGTGGCTACTGTCGCAGCAAGCTAATTTGTTTGAAACAACAACGTTACAACTCAACTTAATCCTAGATATTTAAAGAACAAAAATGTAGTCAATTTTGTGTAGTAAGTGGTTTGTATAGTAACTAAATAGTGCGTATGACGTCGTAGTCGGTAGTCCAAAAATGGCACGCTTGGTTTTCATACGGATCGTGACACTTGCGTTATCAAGGTATATCTGTGGCGAGGACAGGTCTATGATTTGAGGCTATGTTATTTAGGATAAGTTTACATAGTTCCGTTGAGTTGAACTCCTTATTTTGGCTAGGTTAACTGAGCCCCGTTAAAATGGAACTTCTTATTTCAGTAAACTTTTTGGCAAGATTTTGGGCGTCAACATAATTATGTGTTTCGCATACTAAAATTATAAAATAAACCATAGGAACGTATAGGTTCCAAAAATTTATTAATAATAAGTTGAAAAAAATACTAATTTGTTTTGGCACATGATACTTTTCCTGTTTTGTAATGAAAGTGACGTTAATGTTACGAAAGTATGACGCAATGAAGTTTTTCCGTAACTAGTGTCTTTCCTGTAAACACGCTATCAGAGATTGGCCTTTGCCCGGTACCTTGTGAGGTCTAAAATTACTTTTGCAGCGTTATGTTTTTCTATAATGACTTCTAATAGAATGACTTTAAGATTTTCTGTAGCTTGGCATTCCTTTGAAATTAAATCGGAAAAACGGGGGAGCTGATTGTATAAAACATTATTTTTAGTTTACGCGAAACCTGAATATAGTTTGTTCAGAATATGTAACTGAATCGATTCCAATAATTTTTAAACCATGTTATATTTTGTCCCAAAAATATTTGAAAAAAGTTACAAGTTGGACACCGAGTGACATTAAGTACCTATCGCAATAATTTAGGTACCTACTGCCAAATTATATTTATCAATGAGCTCAAGACTACGCTGGAGGCCGGCGCGGGCGCGTTGCGTGGTGACCACGCTTTCGTGCGGACAACCAGGAATAAGCTTATAACTTTGCGATTTTTCGTGATACAGTTTTGAAATTTTGTACATAGATTCTTTATATAAAAATACTCGACAGGTGTTTCAGGTTTCGCATATACTAAAACTAATGTTGTATATATATAAGCTGATTGTGATTTTGCTTCTTATTCTTTGCGTGGCGATGAACTCAAATTATATCGGACGAGTAGGTATGATTTTGCTTAGAATTGGTACTGATTATCAAAAGCCAGTTAAAAGAAAAAATAGGTTTTCGATGAAATGGATATTCAATTAAATGGCTATTCGATGAAGTGGCTATTCGATGAAACGGCTATTCGATGAAGTGGCTATTCGATGAAATGGCTATTCGATGAAACGGCGTAGTAGAAATGGCTTTCGATAATCAGGACCAAACCCATTTGCTCACCTAATATGAAAGCGATATCTCGGTATTAGCTATCGCGCAGAGGTATAAAACAATTGTTTTTAGTGACAAATTACCAATTAGAAAGGCCCAACCACAGGTTTTAAAATAGATTTTATTTAATAGCAAGAAATTAACGAATGTAAAAACATAATTTACCGTGTTACTTTCGTCAATTACTACAAATGGTTTAGTTTTTACCTACTACCTTATATTATTTGGCGTTTTATGAGGGGTTATTTTACCTTTTATAGCTATATTGTTAAATGTGTCAATTCCGGGCTTTTCATTAGAGGAAATCGTGAATTTGTCATTGCATCAGATTTACCTACGGTTTGTTTTTTTACTAATGGCGGTATATGTCAAACGAGTCATTCATTGTCAAATAATTTATAATAAATTAGGTACAATTTGATAGACGTCATACAGCATGTGCTTTTTATGAATATGAATAATAACTATAAGTCCCGTTTTCAGTAACAACTAAATGAATGCCTAAATAATGGGTGTAAATACCCTTAACGAAGCCGAAAGGCAATTGTTCTCCCCGTCATTGTGATATTTTCCAGTTACAGTAGATAGATAGTTAAAAAAGTTACAACTTTTTCACAATTTTTTTTTTTAATTCCAAGGCTTTAATGTTATCATTTTACTTTAAATACCTACCAACCTTTAGGTACCTATTCAATGCCTCAATCAGCACAATGTTTTGAGTGCATTTCTTTGAGTCCTACCGTAAAACGTGATTTTTCGACCCAAAAAAAATATTTTTGCGAAGAGTTACTTAATTTGATGTGCAGAATGCTTGTTTGACGGCTTCGTGAAGGGTCCGTTTACACCTTGTATGTTTGCACTCTTGGAAATTCAGGCGCTGAGCCGGAACTTACATCTAGTTGTAACTTAGTGTAGTGAAAATAGGAATCATGTAAGTTTAGTGCAGTTACAGTTCTTGTAAGACAGATTTTTCAACAATCAAATACCTATTTGAACATTTTGAAAGCAAAAGCACAGAAAATATTTAACACTGTTTTGTTTGACATTCGAATAAAAAAAAAAAATCAAAAGTGGAATCACATTTTTTTTTTCAATTCGGTTTTGGCAGTGTCACAGATGTTTTTTTTTTCAATTTCAGTAAATACTTTTTGTAGGTGGTTGCAGAAATCTGGTCCTTAGAGAAGTTTTCGTTTTAAAACGAAAGTTCTTCTTTGTCTAGTTATCTATGGTGTGGAGTTCTGCAGACTTCTGGAAAAGAAAAAAAAGTTGAATTTGAATACCTATTCAATTAAAATTAAAACACTACCACGCTAAACAATAATGACAGGAGTTCCTAGCGAAGATTGACACTATTAGGATCACTTAATTTGAGAAGCGTCCATTATTGAAAGTTTGATGTATTGAGCAAGATCCCAGGGCCGCCCGACCTTACACATTTGGACCAGTACATTATGTGAAACAATTTACTTTGTATGATATGTTATTTTCCAAAAATACCTCATAACATCATCATAATATCGAGCCTATAATTCCCGAAGGGTGAGACAGAGTAGTACCCATTAGTACACCTGCATTTCGCCAGTTATGTTTAAATCCCATTTTATAGGGGCCGAGCCTATTGCCATCAACCGGGCACAAGTTCCAGACTCCGTGGCTGCTACTGAGAAATTATTAATAGAAAAACCCAATAACACTTTGCCCAACCTGGGAATCGAACCCAGGACCTCATGCTCAGCAGTCGCGCTTGCGACCACTAGACCAACGAGGTAGTCAAATATAATATTTTCAAGTTTCATTTAATGGCAGTAATCTATAAAGCCTGGCTGCTTCTTATCAACGTATATGATACTTACTTCTTGGTACACTTTTTAGTGTCGATTTTGATATGCTATCACTATCTTCGGATTCTGAACACACTTGGAAACTCGTTTC
Organism: Noctua fimbriata; assembly: GCA_905163415.1. Lineage (NCBI taxonomy): Eukaryota > Metazoa > Arthropoda > Insecta > Lepidoptera > Noctuidae > Noctua > Noctua fimbriata. Next base: position 12,141,841 of record LR990945.1, on the reverse strand, counting down.
TGAAAAAGGAAATCATATTTCGTGAACATTATAAGGATCAAACACACTTATATGCTATGCATTTGATCAGCATCGTCTGGTATCATCAGCTCATTGTCAACCAGGCAACGCAATGCCGAAATGAGAAGCTTCAATTTCTGTTCATTTTTGTCTGATTAAATATTTTTCACTCGCAGTGAAAAGTTTGAACACAAAATGAATTAAAACTTTACGTATGAACAATAATGAATATTCATTTGAGTGAGCCCTTAAACTCGAGCAGGGCTGCCATAAATGCTGAAACGCCGACCAGGACATTTGTAATAGAAGTAGGATAAAGCATGGATATTGATGTGGGCAAGATACATTTTTCGATGGTTTGATATGGTTTGGTTGAGTTTCGCGATTGGTATCCGAACGCGCACTAACTTGGTAATACTTGCGAAACATGCATTTATGGATATGCACGGAGGCAAAAGTGCTGAACTGTTCGGTTGCAAATATTATACCGAACACTCGCTGATCCCGATCCGAGACGATGCCGTGATGTAGAATTCCTATATATAGGTTGATTTCAACCGTAACTATAGGATAATGCGTAATTAAACTCAATACCTCTCGTGAGTCTCACTCAGACCACCATAGCATGACCCCAGTAGACAACGATTTCTTTGACGGAAGGATCGACAAAATGACTGATTGTGTCGACACAATGACAGATTTCTTTGCACTATCTGTCATTTTGTCGATTCTTCCGTCAAAGAAATCCTTGTGTACGTTGGTCATGCTACGGGGGCAGGAAAACAGAACCACTTTTGTTCTATGCATAAGCATAATCAATCATAATGTTCCCAATACTGGGACACAGGCCTCCTCTCTATGAGAGGGGTTATAATCCACCACGCGGGCCCAGTGCGAGTTGGTAGATGTCACATGTCTTCGAATTTTTGGGTCCAGGGCAAGCCGGTTTTCTATGACTTTTGGAAAATCATAACTTTTTTTTAGTTTTACTTTCAAGATCTCGTAGAACAAAAGTTGTTCAGTCCAATGGTCCGAAAGACCACACGGGAGGTCTTGCGTTTATTATGTTACACCTTGTAAAGATGTAATGTAAGTATTACCTGTGTCATATCTATGTTTTGCATGTCGACTAGGCATGTCCTGGTTCTCGACATGGCCGAAAGTCCTGAAGCCCACTGCGAACTGCGCGTACGGACTTATCTCGTACAGTTCTGAAAGTAAATTATAATCAGCATCAGGAATTCGTGTAATATGTGTTATAACATACGTCTGCCGGTCAAGGCCCTAAGGGAGTGTCAGACTTGTACTGACTAAAACCCATCCATGTTCCTTCTTTGCTATTTGTGTTCCAGGGCCGCGGTATCTCTTTCGAACCCTGGCAGGGATCGGCCCGTGCGGACCCCTACGTGGTTGCTGACATCTCTTTGATGCGCGCGTGGAACACGAACGCGCCGTCGACACGGCCTGTCGTCATAAGATGGCCTGACGGCGAGCTAGCCCATAACTCGCCGTCCACAGGCCCGCGCCTACGGTGGCCGGGGGCCACCACGTGACCCCCGACGCCCAGGGCGTCTCCCGCGGCGGCTGGGACGTGAGGCTCTTTCCCTCTCACTTCCCGCCACCTCCTTCACTAGCATGACTGCTTCGCAGAAGGAGGTGACGGCTTCCCATTCCCTCTCGCTCCGGACCATGGCTTGAACCAGGGCCGGGCGCGAGAGGTCGCCGCCGTCAATCGCCTCTACTAGGACACGGTGCTTCTCCGCCCAAGCGGGGCAGACCTCCACAGTGTGCTGCACCGTGTCTTCCGGACGATCCTCACAATGGAAACACCCGGGAGGTCTGCCCCTTGGAGCAGGGAAAAATCAAACTTGTAAGTCAACGCGATCAAAAGATATAACCGTTTATGTCACATATTTTGCGATTTCACAAGGGAATCAAAAATTATAATGTAGGTACTTCCCGTCGACCTAGAATCATGAAATTTGGCAAGACAGCAATGTCTTACAGCCAATGTAAATAAAATAATCTGAAAACCGTAAATATGTAGTATAATAACAAAATACCTACAAGTTAATACGGAACCCACGGTGCGCGAGTTCAACTCGCAGTTGGCCGGTTTTTTTATAACTTTGGTACTAGTTAGTAACTACTACAGCTAGTTTTAAAGGTTAATAAATAAAGGAAAACATGAATTAATAGATCTAGTTTTCTCGGAGTCATTATGTAAACTGTCAATTATATTATGTTGTTAGGTACATTCTTGTGGTCTGCTCATCTATTTTCCTAGACTACTGTTTCTATGCAAGCTTTGACGCAGGATCGACGTAGGTAAGGACATATTTACATAATGTAATTATGTCAGTTATACGGTAAGGCTTCGTGGCTAAATGATAACAGCCGTAAGCATCGATCTTCCAGGTTAAGCAACACTAGCCGAGGTTAGTCTGTGGATGGGTGACCATTCATTGCATACTAAGTTCCCTACGAAGCTCGGAAAGCACGTTAAGTCTATGGGTTCTGCATCTCAATCTATATAATCCGGTATTCTATTAAATACTTAGGCATTCTGAAAGTATGAAATATGTTCCATGCCTTGTGTAGGCATTCAGTCGGCAATGTGTTGAATACGCGGTTGGCGGGATGGCAGGACTCAGGAGTGACTTGGGTAACTGCTATTTGATGAAACCAACTCGCGCTTGCCGGCACCGCTCGCTTCGCTCGCTCGGCTCGCGCTTTTTGTCACAGTTCTAACTTAACCACCTGGCATTTTATTATTAATTTATATTCGATAGTTGCTTGGCAAGGCTAGGCAATGATGAACGATAGATAAAACATTACATTGAATCTTGAAAATTAAACTATTCGCATATATTATAGAATTACTAGCTATTCTATAGAATGACTGAATTATATGCTCGGCCGGTAACATAATAGAATTACAAACTATCAATAATTTCCATTTTCTGTAATTACCTAAGTTTAATCACTGACATAGAAACAATAACTGCAGATTACTTTATCCGTTCTAATTACATACCACAATGACGTTATATGTAACTAGCACCCGTTGTCAGTAAAACTCAATTCACCGGTTCAACTTAACGAACTTCCGTAACTTATCATCCTAATTGAGTTCTAAATACGTCACAATTGATTGGCAATTGTTAATTAATAATTTTATTCGCTTTATCCAGCAACTGAATTGAACAGGTCAGTTGTGCAGTCGTTCCATGTTAAGTACTGTAATTCAGCTGCATCTGGTTAGACTGGAAGAAGACCTAAATATGATTGAGTTTGTGTATATTATGTTACCAGCTCAACCCGATTTCAGGTCAAACTAGTTTGTCCTAGGCAAAACCGGTTTATCGTGTTAAGATATACAAACCCAAACGCAGCTATAGGTTCTTTAAAAAAAAAAGTTGCCGCACACTAAGAATTACTGCCGATCGCTACCGAGCCACCGCTAACACCGAATCAACCATCAACCGGGCATTGCTCTACGGGGGCGCTCAAGCATTACGTAGCGCAATTTGGGGGGTCTTGCAAAACGTTACTATGCGTTACAGGGGCGTGAGGGGGATCCGAGAACGCGTTACCTAACATTGTTTTTTTTTTATTTAAATAAAAAACTAGGGAATAAAAATCGCTCAAGTTAGCAACCCTTTTCGTTTATGCCTTACGGGGAATCCCTCAATTGTATTGTAAACGTAGCAGAAGCTAGCAGCGGCACGCAGCAGCGGCGCGCGGGCGGATTAAAGGCATGACAAAGGCATTTTAGCGACTTTCCGGTACTTTGCGCAACATAATTGTGACTATATGGTCACTTTGGATGTTACGTAACGTTTTGGCAGTGGGAAGGGGTTAGAGAAAAACGTTACGGCGCGTTACATGGCGGGAGAGAATCTCAAAAATCTTCAAAAAAATGTGTTACGTAATACTTGAACGCTTCCTACCCAGGAATCGAACCCAGGACGTCATGTTCTGCAGTCACGCTTGCGACCACTACACCAATGAGGTAGTCGACGAAGTATCAATATCGTTCTGTAAATACCTACGTATAAACATTGACATAGAAACAATGCCTGCAGAATATCCGTTCCATAATGACGTACTCTATGTAGTTATTAGTACCCGTTTATCAATAAAACTTAATTTCATGATTTATATTTAACTTCCGTAACTTATCATTCTAATTTGTACTTAAATACGTCAGTATTGGTTTGTAATTGTTAATGAATTGATTGCTGTATCTGTTTCAGGTTTTCCTTGGTAATTTGGCGTTTTTGTGAACTTAGTATCCTGTGGTAATGAGATCATGAATTTATCTGTGTAATGATTCGTTGCTAACTGGAAGTCCAGAATAAAGTTCTGGGTTCGAAGGCCAGTTGCGGACTTGCTGCGGACACCGGACCTTCTCCGCGATATCCAAAGTAGGTTTACATACTGGTCTTTTAAGTTCAGTTAGTAATAAGAAGGAGCCCGTGGCTAAATAATAACAGCCGCTCGGATCAATATTTAGGTTAAGCAGCGCTTGCCTAGGTTGGTCCGTGGATGGATGACCACCTATTACATACTATGTTTGCTGTCTCCTCGTGTCGCGCAAACGCGGGAACCCGCGCACCTTTGCGTCGTTTTGCGAAAAATTACAACACCCTATTCTCAAATTTAGATTTATTTTCTTTATCTGCTAATAGATTTCGAAATGATATCCTTAAAGCTATCAAAAACTTTGAAAACTTTGAGGATTAACTAACTTACTTATTTTTGTATCTGTAGTTTTTTTTTTTCTCTCTTTTTAATTTATATAGTATTTAATAAAGCTAAGGCAATTGTACTCGTGCATGTATCTTCCGATTTTAATTATATAAGATGTGGATAACGTAGTTAGTTGCACACTGATGCAGTCTTGTATAATTTTTTGTTAACCATTTATAGTGTGTAATTGTTTGTTTTCCCTAAAAAATAAAATAAAATAAAATACTGAGGTTCCTCCGTGCCTCGGAAAACACGAAGCCGTTGGTCCAGGTGGTGGCCAGAAAGACTGACAACCAGTCTTACAAAGACATATCGTATTACCCAGTACTAACTGGGTTGTGGAGGTCAAATAGGCAACGTTGTACTCCATGTAAAATACTGGTAAATACTGGTAAATTCTGGTTAGACTAGAAGCCGATCCAAAACACAGTTGAGAAAAGGCTAGGTGCATAATTATAATGTCGCTCTAGTTTCCCTACCTTAATCTAGTCACTAACTTTGTGTGACTTTTGATTTTCGTACGTCCACTGCTGGACCTGTCGCTACATCGACTGGTCTCGCATCCAGCGTAATCCCGTGGCATTTATCAAGCTATTGGTCCTTCTTTAGGGCGGCCTTTCGTTGATGCGCCGTTAGGTACTTAGAACCTTTCATTTCCAGCAGCCATCTGTTCTGCGAGCTATGTGCCCACTGTCATTTAAGTTTGGCAAAAATTTCAGGCTCTCCCTGATATTCTACAAATGTTTTCATTTCAGATTCGATCGGGCAGGGAAATTTCCTCTTTATTGACCTTTCGATGACTTTCAGCTGGAACCAAACTTTACCTTAACCTAACTCTATATGCAACCATGAAACCACAGAACGCGGATGCGCCACGGTTGCTGCTGCTAGGCGGCATTGTTAACACTTTCTTTACAAATCTAGCGTATCACTGTTTACTTGCACTACGACACTAATGACCACTCCAGAAGCTTTGGTTTCCCAGGTATTGTCTAGAAAAAAAATATCCCAATGACGGGCAGAATATTTGTGGCTTTAGTTTTCGTTAAGGGTCTTTTTACACCGTTTAAAAAACGATGGCGTTAGAGGTGGTCAGAGACAGAAAATCTGTGGTCAATGCACGTCCTTATTAGTGCTGCTAATTGGTGTTAGTAAAACAAGAGTAAGTGTTTTTTTTAATTCTCATCTCAGCCTCCTTGCAATACAAGACTAAAGTTAACCAGTGGTCTTTAGTTTTATCCATTTCATCTTTTACGAGATCTGCCGTAAAACTTTAAGGTTTCACGACTAAGTAGGCACTGAGCTCCTCTGGTATACAGTTCATTGGGCATACGACAAACGTGGCCAGCCCACTCCTATTTCCTGAATTGAAGATGGACTCTTATTATATTAAAAGTCTAAGCTAAAATATTAAAATAAGACAGGCCTGCTCAAAATCAACATGTTACCTTTGACTTCCAGTCTGCTGATCGTACTGTCTTTTATCTTTAAATGCTGCCTTTGCTCTGCGGATAAATTCGTCAGTAACTCACATAGCAACAGAATGATTTAACTTGACCTGCATCTACCTTATACGTCATAATTTATCAATTGAATATAATTGAATTATACAATCGTTTTCCTTGAAACAGTGACGTTCAATATGATCGGTATTGGACCACAAGTATTTTATCAATGAACGTTTTGTACTAAAAAGGTTTTTTTTTTCTGATTTTCCTGTAAAGCTATGTTTGGTAATGACCTCAAATATCCGGTGAGAATTTTATGGCAATGCACGTGAATATTTTTTTCCGTTTGATAAATAAATGGCGGATATTTTATTTGATTTGTCCTGACCTTAAGGCTGATAGCTTTTAGAAATATCTATAAATTATTAAAGGCATAAGTATAAGCATAGCATAATCAGCCCATAATGTCCCCACTGCTGGGACACAGGCCTCCTCTCTATGAGAGGGAATGGGCTATAATGCACCACGCGCGCCCAGTGCGGGTTGGTACATGTCACGTCTTCGAATTTTTGGTTCTAGGACATGCCGGTTTCCTCACGATGTTTTCCTTCACCGTTTTGAGAGCAGGAATTATTAAAGGCGCTGCAAAAAATTACTTTCCTATTTCAATCGGATTGTGTTAACAATTTCAAGGGTATTATTTTTTTTGTACGGTACCTTAATTCTTTTTCTAAAATAAAAGTAAACAGCGTGGCAATGCTGCCAGTCTTCTGGGCACGTTTCCAGATGACAGCGATGCGGAGGAATACTTTGACGCCTAAGTGTCCTATTGTCGTCGTTGTTTAGATGTTTATATTTTCTTACTTTTAGTCTTATTTTCATCATTACTTTAGTTCTTTTTAGTCTGTATATAATGTACACAATAAATTTCTTTATACACTTAAAAAAAAAGTAAACCTAAATTACTCCTTATAACATCAGCTATCTGCCAGTAAAAGTCCCGTCTAAATCGGGCCAGCCGTTTCGGAGATTTGCCGGAACAAACAGACAGACAAAAATAAAAATAAAAAATGTTTGGTTGTTGTAAGTACCGTTTATCCTTTCATTATGCATTCAGTAAAACGCTGATGTTTTGTACAAGATGGTGATGATAGGTGTGTATCATCACCATCTTGTACAAAACATCAGCGTTTCATTTGTTTAGTTTTTTTTTTGTTGCCCCAGGGAGGGGAATTAAAAAAAAAAAAAAAAAAAGGGCAAACGAAGTCACTGAAAAATTCTGGTGATAGAGTAAAGTATCTTACCATGTTTACTATTATTCCTCATATGTATAGGAGCGCTGTATATCCTGTTCTGTGCATTCATGGCGTTCTCCTTCACGTTCGCGAGGTTGGTGTGTGAGGTGTTCGCCGTCAGGTTGCCGCTCTCTGACTTGTTGTCTACGGTTATTGAGTCCCGGTACTCTGTTAGGTTGCCGGTTCTGGAAACAAAAAGATTATGTAGTTAATGAAAGAATTCAATGGTGAGCATTTAAGTACAATTTTTTAAAGTTCGTTCCCTGAAGGAGTTGAATTGGGAATAAAAGCTAGTATGGCCCCAAAGCCTCGTTGGACACTTCGGCTTGTTAAATATTAATTATCATAGATATACAGCGTGTACTGGGTGAAAAGGCTAGGCAGACGATAATACAGAGTTATATTTATTAGAAAGTTATGGTCATATTTCAGGGTGTGGTTCAGACCAACAAACTGAAAGAAAAAGAAAGAAAACTTGACAACACAACAACAACAAACAACATCTCAACAATTTCAACAACAACAAACAACATCTCAACAATTTCAACAACAACTTTCAACAACAACAAAAACTTGAAAGGACATCTTTCTTTATTTGACCAATATTGAAATAGCAAAAAAACCAGAATTTCAATACCTTGGGTCGAGCCCGAACGTACAAAACGCTGTTTTTTTTTCGCGATTTCGATGATGTCCCATGGAGAAAGTTCTTCAGTTTGATTGTCTGAACCATATCCTGAAATTTGACCACACCTTTCTGGTTCACGATGTAGACAGCAGAGGTATTTTTTTTTTTGCATAAACAGGTCAAGCTGCTTTGTGGATGGACAACTGGGCTTTGATAAAGGGTTAGCTAAATATGGACATACCTCTGTCTCTTCACAAGTATGTAGATGCAGCTTAGCAGGCAGATAGTAAGTAGTATTGAGCTGCAAATGATCACTAGCATGTTCAGATCGAAGAGCTCTGACGGTGGACCAACTTCACCTGGAAATAGGAAGAACAATATTACAGATGATTCGAGTAAGTTTATCCTTTGTAAGAAAAATAGGCGTGCTGATTGTGTTTTAATTGGACTTTTCGTCGAGTGTTGAAAATCCGAAATGGCGGCTTTATTTTTTTATTTAGTAAAGGTGTCACCATAAATAATATTATAGTTAAAAAAAATTAAAAGACACGATTTCTCATATTCTCCCTTTCATTTGATACCCCTAACATGGGAATGCATAAAAAATAACTAGTCCGCCATCTTTGGCAGTCCGCCATATTGAATTTAGATTGACGTCACTTAGACCAAACCATGCATTGTCATCCAAACTAAACGTGTATGCATTCCAGCTCAATGGCGAACCGGAAAGTGGGTCAAATTTAACTTTAACTATTTAGTTTTTTTTTCCTAGCCTGCACTGTTCCACTCTTGGGCGAAGGCCCCCTCCACTCCTTCCATTTCTCACGAATCCGCGCGTCCTCCTTCCAGTTCGGACGGAACTTGTCCGGTACGTTTCGCCATCTCCTTCGTGGCCTGCCGCGACCCCGCTTCACTGTATTAGGGCACCAGTTTCCTGCTATTTTGGCCCACAGTTTGTCCGGCATGCAGTAGACATGACCTGCCCAGTCCCTTTTGAGTTGGGCAGCCTTTTGAGCCACATCTGGTATATTTGTATTTAGTTATACATAATAAATGACTTACTGCCATCCTCGTTCTTAGTAGCATAACTATAAGTCGTAGAAACACTGCCAGCCTCATTGGTAGCAGTCACTCGCAGCTGGTACCACGTGCCCGGGGACAGGTCTGATATCGCGTATGTTGGGATCTTCGTCTGGTACAGCGATGACAGGCTCCAGGATGAGAGATCGGAGTATGGCTGTAGGTGAGGAAGACCAATTATTATATTTATAGATGTGTTGATGCTGTTACGGGTAGCAACAATTATATTATAAAGAAGATATGCTACGTTCATATTGAGCGTTGTGTTGTTACGACTGCGATAGATAATACGGAACGTATGATACAGAAAAAGATAGCGATTGCGCTTGAAGTACTTAAATTAAGACAATTGTCTGAATTTGTCTGCTAAAATTTGCGATATCTACCTTTTTATTTATAATATCATTGGGTAGTAAGAAGTAGAATGCTGTGGACCATGGCATGATACTTGCTTAGTCCTTAGAGCTGAAGAATTCTATATGAGACCAGAATATTAAATTTTTTGAAGATTTTCTCATGGGCTGTTTATAATAAGTAAAACTCCCTAAGGACATCAAATAATCCGTTTGCAAAAGTTTTAGAAAAGGCAAAATAGTGTTGGATTACACAAATGACATCACTACCAAAAAATCTTAATCCTGAAATCTTTGCAAATGAAACGGTTAGAAAGCGGTTTTACCACTTGTTCCACTGGATGAGTTCCACGAGAGCTGAATCGAGGAAGTAGCGGAGGAGAAGGAGGTCTTGCCTAAAGGAACAGTATTGGACTTTTCCGTTCCTAGGTAAAGGAAAGACCTTCACGTATTGTCTACAAACATAAATAGGTACCCAAAGGGCAATGGAGAGGGCTCGGAGTTTCCTTGAGTGATCGAATCAGATGCAAGAAAACCGACGTAGCCCGATTAATTTCCAAACTGAAGTAGCAGTGGGCAGGGCACATTGCTCACAGAACGGATGACCGATGGGGCCGAAAAGTTCTGGAGTGGCGACCGCGAAGACGTTGCATCAAAAGACCTCCCACTAGATGGACCGATGACCTGGTTAAGGTTGCGGGGATCCGCTGAATGCGAGAAACACAGGACAGGTCAATGTGGCGACACTTGAGGGAGGCTGTTCAGCAGTGGACGTCCTTCGGCTGAAATGATGATGTTGATGATAAATAGGTACTAATCTAGACTTACCATATTATTATGCGCTCTGATCCAGGCCCTAGCACCGAGCTGCTTGTACTCCACATCGAGTACTGTAAGCGCACACCCGCCGTGCTCCCAGCCTGCTAGTTGTACGTACAAGTGCGATGCGTTGCTCCACAACCACTCGTTTGACACTGGTGGTATTGGCACTGAAAAGAAATAAAAACGAAATGTTTAGCCAAGTCTAGATCGCTGGAGCATACGACCAAGTGTTTTCGCGATTATTGGCTTTGAAAAACTTCTTCGTGTGTATTAAAATTTCGATATGACGAAGTCTGGTTCTTGGTTTTTTAGCTGTGAACCTGAGAAATCATTATAAGTAAACCTACTTTAATAGAAGATACAGGATACCTCATGTCTGTCATCAAAAAAGAAAGAGAAAGTACTGAGCTAAGTATAGCAAGACTAGAAAAGTCAGATTGTTTAGAGCCTTCCGAATTTCGGGGATCCACAGTGAGCATTTTCTTGCCAGATTCGGCTAGGCTGGATTCGGGCTTAGAGACGTTTAGCTCAATATTTAAAATACATAATTCCTGTTCTTCCTCTTGTTAAAAATCATGTGGCATGCCCTTTGCCCATGTTGAACTTTGCCGACGGACTTTGTAGACCTCTATTTACATGATACTCTAATCACAAAGTGTATTACTAAATGGAGCTGAAACAGGCTTATTTTTAACCCCCGACGCAAAAAGAGGGGTGTTATAAGTTTGACCGCAATGTGTGTGTGTGTGTGTGTCTCTGGCACCGTAGCTCTTAAACGAGTGAACCGTTTTGGATGCAGTTATTTTTATTTGAAAGCTAGTTTCTTGGCAATGGTTCTTAGATACGTTTCATTAAAATCGGTGCAGCCATTTACTAGATATGGGGGATGAAATTGGTGATGAATAATCTAATATTTTCAAATATACCCAAGTGGGGTATCAAATGAAAGGGCATGATGTGTATATTAAAATTAGACATGTTTTATCAAAACCGGCTCAGCCATTTTATTGACTTATCAAATGTTTGTTCGCTTATCTTTGTAGCGCAGGGGTTTTTTAAATTTATTTTTTATTTAACACCAATATCGAATAAGAATAACAGTTAATTACTAACCAATAAGTACTACTTACATCCACCTAAAGTACTGACATCCAAATAAGCAGGTTGCGAGGTCCCCACTTTGTTAGTAGCAGTGATCCTCAAAGAGTACTTGGTGCCACACTTCAGTCCAGTGAGGACATGCTTCTGGACGCCAGATAGGTTGGGCAGCTTGTTCGCTGGCCAGGCTTCTCTCCAGGGATTGTTGGCTTCTTTCCAGGTTAGGCTGTAACCTGTGGAAAAGTTTGATTACTATAAAAAAGGTATCGACTTGGAAGACATAATTTAAACTTAAATTCAAGTACCTATCTGTTCTGTTGGACGTTGGTACAAACTTCGATACAAAAACTCATCAAGAAAATTTATTCCCTAATGAGTCCAAAATTGAAGTTTATCATCATCCTCAGTTTTCAAGAGAGTAGTGTATTACTCTTGTAATGCCCCAATATACATCCAGTATAAAAATAATAATATTTTATTGACTGCAGGCATTTGTTACGTAAAAATCTTGTAATTATCAAGACTGAAGAGAATTATTACTCCATAGGAAACTGAAACTGAAACTGAAACTCCGTTTCTTGCCGGTTCTTCTCCATAGGAAACGACCAACCCGAACCGTGCACCTTTTTTTCGACGTTTTATAAGTGCCCATCTAGGCCTATGTAAAATAAAATATTTTGTTTTTTTTTTTATTTTGATTTCATAGCTATTGTGGTGACTAAATATATTTTGCAGATGGTTGCAGTGCATCTTTCAAATATCAGATTGTAAGTAAAAAGGTAGAACGGGACTCTACAAGTAGACCATAACCTTGGTTTCCATAACAGAGGATAGTTTTTAGCCTACGTTGATGTGGAATAATTTACAACATCCACGCGAGTGAAGCCGCGGGAATACTCTGGGATAAAAAATCAAAACGAACTTACTAATCTTCTGTCCCGCACTTCTATTGCTGACTGTATAATAAGGCTGCTCCCACTCCACCAGTATCGAGTCCTTGTACGGCGTTGCTCGAAGTATCGGCGCCTCCGGTAGCGGTAGCACGATGACTGTGTATTCTACCTGGTCGGAACCGTACAGGTTCTTGGCTAGGCAGGTGTAGTTGCCGCTTAGGGATTGGTCTATATCTGGAAATGGGAAAATTTGAAATTAGAAGCTGAACTATCAGTATGCTTGGCAAAAGTAGAAAACGCGATGTAGAAGATTTGTGTCATAGGGCACTTGTGTATAGCAAGCCAAAAAATCGATAGCCAAAATCACAAATCACTTTTAAATAAGGGTTAAAATATCGGGTTACGGAGACGAGTGAGAAAAAGGATGAAAAATTTTACTTTGATTATTCTGACAAGTGTAGTAAAGATTACATTGAACCAGCAGTTAGGAGAGAAACGAACTTGTCGAAGTAGAAAACCGAACTGTCGATTCAGAAATAAATGAGCTGCCTATTATTTTTACCACTTCCTTCTTTTTTCTGCTGCCGTCTCAGAGAAATTTTCAGGATTCTCAGTTCTTACCGTAAACTCTTTCTAGTACCACAATGAAGACATTGTTTTTATTCACCTACTTTAAAAATATGTAGTTGTGGGGTACTTACTGTTAATAAGGAGGCTGTCATCATGGTTCCTCGTGAACCTAGGATGGTGAGTAATGATGTTATGTTTGTGATACCACACGGTGCGAGGTGGAGGGGATCCCACACACTGACACACTAGCAGGAGAGAACTTCCCACTCCTACTGAAACTGTCCCGCCGAGAGACGCTACTCCTGCCACAACTGGAATGAGAAAAGAGAATATTATAAGTGATATAGAATTATAAGAAACACATTGCTGTAAGCCTTCCAGTCACAATATCGATTTCTGAAAGACATACAGTTTAATAAGCTCTCCAAAGATTACGCAATAATCATAAGACGACGATTTCTTTTTTGGTCATCACAAAATAATTGCAAACATAAGATCCTTCCATCCATCTTTGAGCAGATCATTCTAACCGGGAAAAGTAATACAGAACCTGCTGCACTGTATCTACCAGCTACTATAAAACAAATTGTATAATTTTTGGTAGGAGGACGCGCGGGTTCGCAAGAAGTGGAAGGAATGGAGGGAGGCCTTTGCTCAGGAATGAGACAGAGAAAACAAGAAAAAAAAACAATATTTTTGGTAAAAAAAAAACACAACACAATATAACATTTATCCAGTGGCAAAACATACTAAAATTCTCGCTCTGCTTAAACTATGTTTTTGAAATACAAAGAGATATTATTTGAAATTAAACACAGTATTATTTTTCAATACATATTCTCGAAAACTGGTTCTTATCGCACTACGATTAGGCTCAACATTCAGTGTGTTTCACACGCGTGGATTTTTAATATTTTATTAACAAATTAATATTTATTTGTGTTATAAATTAATGAAAAAAAACTATTTTTCATATTAGGCTGTTTAGCGGCATCATACCTATGCTTCTTCTTCAACCTGGCGAAAGCAAAGCGCGGAAAAAAGCAAATTAAATCATAGTTTCCTAATAATTCCTGACAAAAAAAACTTTCCGCTCTAATATTTAATTTCTTCGAAAGTGTATTGAGGAGCTCGTGGCTAAATAATAACAGCCACTCGGGTCGATCTTTAGGTTAAGCCGTGCTTGCCTAGGTTGGTCTGTGGATAGGTGACCGCCCATTACATACCGAGTTTCCTCCGTTGGTCCCGGGTGTCATTTGTAGATCTTTGACAGTCGTTAGGTAGTCAGTGGCCTAAAAAGTCTGACAACCAGTGTTACCAAGGGGTATCGTATTACCCAGTACTAATTGGGTTGTGGAGGTCAGATAGGCAGTCGCTCCATGTAAAATACTGGTATTCAGCTGCATCCGGTTAGACTGGAAGCCGACCCCAATATAGTTGGGCAAAGGCTAGGCAGATGATGAAAGTGTATTGAAAAACCTCGTTTGATACGTGTGGGGTTTTGTTGCTGCAGTTCTCGGCTTCATAACAACCTTGCCTGCAGCTCGGGTGTTAATTCCGCCTTGAATGCAATAATAAAATTTCCCCACTTTTATCAAAATGTACTACTAATATTGCAGAAATTGATAAGTAATTCATTACTAGCATTTTCAGAATTCTAAGCAAATAGTGATTCGAACAAAACATTTCGGGTTACCTCTATGCGTCGGCGTATGCGATACTCTCCTGGTGGCACCCCCCTCCCCGGCGGCAGTACTAGCGGTGACCCACGCCTCGTACGTGCGGCCGGCGACAAGCTCCTTGACCTCGGCGGTGGAGCGACCTTCCGAGTCAATGCGGAATGTCTGTGGCGGACCATTGCTGCGGTAAAGTTTTACTGCTGTAAATGTAGTTGGCAAAACTTCGTCCATAAATATCGGGTGGAGGTTCAGAGTACCTTTAAGACTTATCCAAGTAGAATTCCTTACTCCTTCAACAATAGATTTTATGCAACTATTGTAAGAACCACGTGTAGTCATCAGAGGACTGTGTTTGCTAAAGATTTTAGGAATGTTGATTACTTTATGGTCCCCTATTTGGAGGTGAAACGATTAAGGACAATAGAACTTGTTGTGTGATTCGATAGGTGTAATCAAACCTGGAATGATACTTAAGCGGCTATCAAAGCCATACTCTGTATAGTCTTAGAACACTGAGGAGATTCGTTTTATTGATGTTTCTACTCTAGTGATGAGCAGGTTTATCACCGCTGAAAAATCAAATGCCATTGTATAATCGACAGTTCAATTTCCCTATAGAGATTAGAAGTGACATTGAAAATACGCCAATGGATATTGACCATTCAGAAAACAAGGAATGAACTATAAAAATTGGACTTCAACTATCATTATTTTTATCATCGAGAATATGGAATAGCCAATTTTAAAACTAATTAAAACTGACCTGGACGTAGGCTTCACATAGACAGTGTAGTGCAGCAGTTCTCCGTTAGGATGGAGAGGTTTCTTCCAACTGATGAGGAGTGATGAAGATGATAGTACCAGGACTTTGATGTCGGCTGGTGGACCGGGTACTGGGGAAGAAGAGTGTCATTTAGGAATGGGGGTTAATATCACGGGAAATTATGCGAGTTTTCACCCTTATGTCCAGAGTGATAAGGTTGAAAAGTGGTCGACCGTCAGTGAGTGCGGTAGTACGTTCGCAGGGCGGCCGATCAAGCTATGCAAAACCAAATTAAGCTGATCTCTTATCATACGAGGAGTTCATACAAAGCAAAGTCAGGTTATACTGGTTATATATAGCTTGATGTGCTGTCGTGTGTACATTACTCACCATCTTGCAACGTAGCACAAACAATAGGATAGGAATAAGGTCCAGCTCCAAAGTTTGAGAACCCAGCAACCTTCACTGTGTAGTTGGTGTACTTCAGTAGACCTTGCAAGTAAAGCTCCGAGTGCAAGGAGGTTTGGTTCTGCCATGCTGCTTCTGAAAGAAATCCTGAGCGTTATGACATCATAGATTTTTTTTTGTATTAGCTTACTCCTGATCAAAGAAGATCGGCTGATAAGGCTCTTTTAATTTCAGATGCGTTCATCAATGAAAGTATGTATACAGGGTGTAAACAGACCCTTCACATATCCGTCAACTAAGCATTCTGTACATCAAACTAAGTAACTTTACGCAAAAATTATTGCTTGGAATCGACTTTTTTTTTTTGAGTTGAAATATCAAGTTTTAAGGTAGGACTCGATGGAAAGCACTCAAAGCATTGTGCTGATGGATGGATTGAATAGTACGGGGGTCGTGGAGGTGTGTAAAGTAAAAATCTTACATTAAAAACATGTATTTAAAAAAAAACTTGTGAAAAAGTTGGAACTTTGACCCCCAATATCTCCGTAACTAGAAGGTTCACAAAAAAAAAAAAAAAAAGGTATGGTCTAGAACAAAAAATGATCGCAAAGACGGGGAGAACAAGTGCCTTTCGGATGTGTTAAGGGTCTATTTACACCCATTATTATATGAAGCAATTTAGGCTTTTCTTTGCATGTCATATCTTTGCCAAATTCAATATTGTAAAAATATGCTGGGATTACCTTTTATCATAATTGATTGAGACCTATCTTTACGAATGTACGCGAGCTCAAGTCTGGTTTCCAGATTGCGTTGTAAGCTGCCTTTGTTCTTTAAAGGTGCTCAGAAATAAGTTGGATCAATAAAATTAATGCAAAGAATTTTTGAAATAGATAAGTAAGTACTTCAGTTTTGATAAAACCTTGGAAAATAGTTTCGTTTTTGGGGACCTGTTAACTAAACACTTTTCAGTTAACGGGTACCAAAAAACGAACATAATACTCCTTGTGAAAAACAGTCCTAAGCTACGGTTTTTTTAATCTTTAGGCTTTACCAAGGTAGATTTTTGGGCAAGATTATCCCAATGCAATTTATTCCTGTTTTGCTGTCCTCTTATTTTTTTTTCTTCTAGTTGTCCTATTAGCGTCTTTCTGTGTTAAAGTCTACTTTGCTGCAGGGCTCGGAAATGGTTGAAATTCTTCACCGTTTATGGTCATTGACCCCAAACCTAAATTGATTTAGGTTAAAGGTTGCACTTTACCGGTTTTTACCGGTTAATTCGAAAAACGTTTTTCGTTTTTATTCCTAGTGTGGGGCAATGTTTTTAAAAAAAAAAAAAAAGGATTTGGTTTTGATAGTTAAAATTAACCGGTTAAAACCAAGTTTGATAGGTGGGCCTCCGCCACCCTCGCTCGCACGGTCTAGACGTTGCCGAATTACGGAATTAACCGGTTAATTTGGTTGTCAAAACCTGTGTGCTTATGTAACGGGCAACCTTTATCATTCTTTTGTTTAACCGGTAAATGAAGGAACGATATATTAACCGGTATTTAATCGAACATAACCGCTCTTTTTAAACCGGTTCCGAGCCCTGCTTTGCTGTGACTTTTTTGAAGAGTTACAAGGTCTCAATTACAACTTACCATCAGTAGCAAACAGCACAGTGTACCCCACAAGCGAGCTGCCCTGACCCGGGAGACCGATGGGTTGCCAGCCGATACGAAGAGACGTTGACGATACAGCTGTACATTCTACTGATGATGGCGCTTGTTCTGGAGCTGAGAGTGGAAAAGGCTTTATTAGTAACTGTGTTGAAAGAAGAACACAGAGGCTAGTGAACAGTGTGAAAGTAGTATAATGTAAAACTGGGTGGCTAAGAAGTTTTTAAATGTCTCTAAATTTTGTTTTTGGTGTTTAGTATTCAATGTCTAGACAGAGTTTTATGGATCACTAGCATTTGCCCGCAGCTTCGATCGCGTTAGTTTCTATAATAATATAATTCAATTATGATTGGAAAGACACGTGGCGCCATCTATTATCATAATAACGTTATTGTTGTTTTACCATTAGCAAGACAGGGATGAAGGGGCTCTTCTCCCCCAGTTCTTCAGGGTAATGACTGACCTACTATAACAGCTGCTAGACGCTTCAATATCTTTAAGGAGTATTTATTCGGTGGAAAGTATGTAAGTGTCAAACTCGTCGCTAAACCGCGCTCACACCGGATGCTACAGTGATTTTAAACTTCGAACGCGATAGGTGAGAGATGTTCTATCTCACGCTTTGTAACAGTCTAGTACTTTGGGCAGACTCAATTTAAATTGCCATTGTCACGTTAAGAAGAAGCAGTACTTATTCTTACCTCCCTCTCTTGTATCTTGAAACACAGGCAGTGAGAATGGGCCCGAACCCGCATTAGTGAAGGCTGATACTGATACAGCGTATCTAGAAAAATTAACTCATGTTAGATACAAATACATATTTACATTACAACGTCAGCCAGTTGATAAAGGTTCAAATACCTTGTGTTCTTCAGTAATCCGCTGAGCAAAGTTTCCTGCTTGCCTGACAATTGTGATACTTTAATCGTTCGAGTGTCAGCTTCCTCTGAAACTAGATTGTTTTATTGTGAATTTGTATCTAAAAATCTGATCTGATCGGTTTGCGTTAAACTACCTATTATTTCATCATGCATCATACTCAAGAAACTAGCAGTATAGAAGTGATAGCCTAGTGGTGTGACCGTCTCGTACTGCCAATTCATAGGTCTCGAGTTCAAACCCAAGACACGCACCTCTGATTTTTCGGATTCACGTGCATATTGCATAATTATCACTTGCTTCGGTGAAGGAAAATATCGTGAGGAAACCAGCATGCCTAAGAGATATTTCTCGACGGCGTGTAAAGCCAAATCAGAGGCCCATTGGCGGCATAAAAACTCTGACACCTGGTTAGACACTAACCACACGATAAAGAAAGAAGAGATCAGATGAAACAGCAATATTTCCTTTTTTAAATATCAACTTACCAGTCCCAACACTCTGAGCCACCGCCTTCACATGGTACCCCACAATTACACCATTGTGCGTCTCCTTGAGCGGCGCCGACCAGGACACATGCAGCTCTCCGGGGTTCTCTGTCTGTTCTACTTGTACGCTCACTGGCGCTGATGAGGGCGCTGCAGAGAAAAAAAAAGATGAACCAGAAGAATTGCGAAGAGTTAATTTCGCAGGGTGTACCATAAGAGCCTAGTTTGAGGGATTAGAAGCTACAGATGGCGTACTTTGTTTATATTTTAAACATTTTCAAAATTAGAAGTGACATGTTTTTATATACTCTAACTTGTATTTATCGTGGTGGTTTTCACCATAAACGAGTATTATTGTGGACGAAACCTATTAATGACTGCCTCGTTGGTCTAGTGGTCACTAGTGCGACTGCTGAGCATGAGGTCCTGGGTTCGATTCCCGAGTCGGGTAGTGGAATAGAGTTTTTTCAATAGGAATTTCAAAGTACCAGCCACGGAGTCTGGATTTGTGCCGAGTGATGGCAATAGGCCCCCATTTCATGGGACCTAAACATAACTGGCAAATGTGGGTGTAGTTTTAGTTATACCTCTGTATAACCCTTCTGGGATTACAGGTGTGATGTTATGTTATGATATGAATCAGGAGTTTAGTACATACCTTCTTCATGAGTAGTAAAATGCA
Source organism: Noctua fimbriata (assembly GCA_905163415.1). Taxonomy (NCBI): domain Eukaryota; kingdom Metazoa; phylum Arthropoda; class Insecta; order Lepidoptera; family Noctuidae; genus Noctua; species Noctua fimbriata. Next base: position 12,122,339 of record LR990945.1, on the reverse strand, counting down.
CGGGCGCGGTATACAAGGAGACGCCGACTTGGTTGCCCGTCGCCACACGGACGGCATACGGCGTGGCTGGACGTAGGTTCTGGAGTTCTACTATTTGACGGAGCTCTTGCTCTTTTCTGGAATATAAGAGACATTTAATTGAACGAGGTGTTCCGATAGAGAACCAGAGTTGTCGACATAGCTCCCAGAATAAGTAAGCTGAAGTGGCAACGGGTCGGTCATATTAGGCGTAGAACCGATGACCCTAGGGATAGACGTGTTCTTGAGTGGAGACCGCGAATCGGCAAACGTAAGGTGGGACCACCTCAGGGTCGATGGAGCAACGATCTTCGCAGAGTGGCTGGTAGCAACTAGATGAGAGTTGCTGAGAATCGAGTTAAATAGCGTGCGATTGAGGAGGTCTATGTCCAGCAGTGGGCCTCTGAAGGCTGATGATGATCAATTAAACGAAGATTACATCTTTGACGAACCTTTCGATGATTACAGGCGTGATGTTATGTTACAAATTGAACGAAGGAGAGTACTGGGGGCAATAGGATCAGATGTTTGATTTATGGTCAATACCTTTATTTATAATTCAATTAATAATTAATCATAATGTAATCAATTATAATTTGAACAGTAATCACATGCCAATGATTTTTATTTTATTTTGATATTTTGATTGTATACAGCTTTGAATGTCATGATAATTTTTCTTTATTATTGTTTTGTATTACTTATTCATTGCATTTTAAAGCTCTAATTTCAATATTTTATAAATATTTTATGTAAAGCCGTTCTCTGTGCATGTGGTGTTAACCTGTAATTAATTGTTGCACTTGTAAATGTTACTCTAGTCATTAAATCAGAAATGTATATAGTGTAAGCAATTGTTGGTTAACCTAAATAAATAAAATAAATAGATGTTCATTATTTGTCGATATAAAATCAAAGATTGGGATTGGTGGTTTCTTGTCTTACCAAGGAGTAATGTGTATAATTTAATTTTGACAGTGTTTTTTATTCCATATAAAGCCGTTTGTTGTAGTCGTTACGAGTATGCAGATCCCGAAAGTCTGACTACCAGTCTTGCCAAGGGGTAGATATCTAATTATTTAGCAATTAGATCATAGAGGTCAGATAGGCTGTCGCTCCATGTAATATGTTAGGATTCAGCGCATACTGGAAATCGACAGACATTGATGGGAAAAGGCTAGGCAGATGAGGATGTTAACGTACCTGGTAACATTCATGGTATTCGCATGTTCCCACACGGCATCACTGTAGTGCACGTGAGAGTACTGCAGCGTGTAATGCCGCGCGTGCGCTCGCAGTGTATCGCGCCAGGACACTGTGGACGTGCGCGAACGGACGGTCTCGACGCGCAAGTCTGAGGGAGGGGTGGGGGGCTCTGGAAGTCGTAACAAATGTTTTCTTTAGTTGCCAAGTCTAAAATATTAAAAATCAATCACACATTTATTTAAGTAAGATTTAGATTCAATATTTTTTTAACAACAAAAATTACCTACGAGATTTTGAAAGTTTTAGTGTACCAATAAATGCTGCGTTTAAACTGAATGACCCTTCTCAATCTCTTCTCTTCTGAGTATAAGATAACTTACCGTTTTTCTAATGATTAGGTAGTATGTCAGGTAGGTATGTTTCGGCATAAAAAAAATATTATTTCATTAAACGCACACAACGAAGCATTGTACCTTAATGCAAGGAATTTAGCTCACAGCCAAACCTGATCAAAAATCTCAAAAGCCACGTTTTAAAAGTAAATGCTTGAGATAGCTAGCAATTGGGTAGGTACTAGTAATAATATTTATTTTGTTTCAGATCAAATTACAAGATCTTTATGTTGATAGTAAAAGTCTTTACCTAATGTTAGAAAAAAACACACTCTGTATACAAAATTGTAACGACTAACACCAACGTGTGTAGCCGTATCCAGTGACCCAGCATGGGACTGTCCCACCTATCACACAATACATTCAGAATGCTGTGGGAGCTAGCAATAATACTATAAATTAGAAACGGTGATGACAAAAAAAGTCAAAACACTAAACCAAGACGTTCGTCTTGAAAAAGTTCAGTCAATAGTCACGAATCAGAGCAAGAAAATATGAGAACAACGGCCATAATAAAAAATTAAATAACTCACCCAATATAGTAAGATACACACTAAAGCTAGCAGTTCCATATGGATTGGTAGCTCTGCACTGATACAGTCCCGCGTCGCCCGTTTCCGAGTACTGAAGGTTGATGGTGCTCACCACTCCGAGGGCTGTCTTTGATTCTGATATTTTTGCTCTATAACAAGAAGATATTTTAAAGCAATTTTAGGGCAATCTTGAAACTCTACGGATTAATTGATATCTTACCGTGTAAGTTACATGTTGGCAACAGACCAAAAATTTTAAGCAAGAAAAAAAAAGTAAAGAAAATTTTAAGTTTGAGAAGATTCCGAGCGCGAGACCCGAGAGCTAGCATCTAAGAACCTTGTACTTTACATACAAACAGCCAAACCTTGTGGTCTATAGTTTATAGGTCTGCATTCGTTGTCGAGATCATCTTCTGTACGAGGTCCAAGTTATGAAGTCGCATGTGTTTATAATTTCCCCGTCAATTATACTTTAAGTACCACGAACACTTCAACGCTTCTTCCTTCGATTCAGAAATTGCCATGTTGGGAGAACTTACTCCAGAAGCAGTCTTTTACATACAACCGTATTACTGCAAAAATAAAACTAACCTCTGGCTTATAAAGTCCAAGGCATTTCCATCATGCGTCCATGTGACCCTGATAGGCTCGTCACCTAGTGGCCGGCATTCTAGCGAGACTGGATGACCCAGCCGTGATGTGACGTTCGTGGAGGAGGATTCGAAGTGGACGGGCTCTGGAACGATAAAATTGCGAAGTTTATTAACGGCATTTTTTATACACTAATGGATTATGGCTGATGTGAAACGATGATGCGACCTAAGGTGGAGCACGCTTGCTTAGAAGAAACCGATTCACTCGAATTCTGAATAGATCTAGATTATAATGATCAGAGAACAGAAAAGTCGGCGTGAAAAGCAGAAAAGCAGACTGGCTGGTTCGCACAATAAATGTGGAAGCATAGCGCTATGTTCGGGTCCGTGCAACTTCAACCGGTGATGCTTCGCCGCTCGTCCGATGATAGACTGGGGATGGGGAAGTGTAAGGAATCTAAGAACAATTCTTCATGGATTACATGGCTGACCGATGCAAGGTCGGTTAGGAAACATTTTTTTTTCAATTTTGGAAGAAAAAATCTGTAGATGCTTACGAGCGATCCTAGTTTACTACACGTTCTTCGTCGTCAGTATTCGCAAATGCTGTCATACGCCTTCAACAGAAGTCCAGAAAAAGAAGTAGTATGATTATTATAGATACTTACTATTAACACTCATCCACACAGTCTTGCTAAGTGGCTGCCCTACTCCATTTTCCACATTGCAGGAGTATAACCCTTCATCAGTAAGAGACACCTCCTCAATGACGAGAGTCCCGTTTGGTAGACTGAGTATCCCACCGCCAGCCAGTTCTAGAACCGGTTGCCATGTGCCGAGGAGAGCTGAAAAATATTGAAGAATCTTATAATACTTGACGCACCTTTCGTCAATTCTATTGCACGTCTACGTGATGGTAAAAGCGCCAGGGTAACCTGCGAAATTCAAATTTTCTTACGTTATGTTTCGGTTGACGCAGTAGCTGAGCTATTGGCTGGTGCGCTGCGTGTCGCGGGTTCGGTTCCCGCACGGAACAAATAATTGTATGGCCTACAGATAGTTGTTTCGGGTATGGCTGTTTGTGAGTTTAAATATTTGTAAACGCATCCACGATACAAGTGAAATTCCTAGAGTAGATTACGATTTAAAAAAAAATTGCATCAAATGGGACCACCGCGCGGGTTTCCTCTACTAAAAAGAAAATCATCAATTAAAAAAAGGAATGGACTTGCAAAAGGAGGAACGTCCTCCTTTTGCAAGTCGGTTAAAAATGTTATCCCATTTTTTATGATTGATACGCTACACTTATACCGCCAGAAACCAGTTGAAAATGAATTTAGTCTCTTCGCGTTGTCTCGTCTTTCGTTTAGAACATTTAAATGTCATGGGTGCTTACCATCTTTCTTCATCCAATGCACTTGAGGCTGCGGGTAGCCGCTGGCACTGCACGATACAGTTCCTCTTCTGCCTAGCAGGAGCGAAGAGTTGTTTGGTTCCTCTAGCCATTTTGGCGCAACTGAAATAGTATTGGACAAGACGGTGTTAAACCATAACTTGATTGGTAAAAGAGGTCGTGAGACCTTTAAAGTACATTACATAACATCTTTGTAGAAAAGGAAGACATTTTTGCATTTCAAGAACACATAGACTCACACCTTTTTTTCATGGTGGTAGGCAGAAACCACAGAACGCCACCTGCTACCATCTTTACTTACATACTCTTTTCGCATCGTCCACATTCATACATCTGGTCATAATTATACGCGCACCGGATGCGAGTATCTGACCTTTCTGAAGAACCTCACCAATAAGTTCAGCGTATGTTCCTTCTAGGGCGTCCCCTCCCGTGTTGCCACTCACATCTGCCTTGTAAATACCTTCTGTTAGTCGCCTTTCACTCATCCTCTCCACATGACCAAACCATCTAAGCATACTCATTTCAATTTTGGTCACTGCATCTTCTTCAGTTCAAGAAATTCTTAGTTAAACTGGTCAGTAGCGTTGATGTGTTCGGGTTTGCAAGGTACATGTGCAGATAAAATTACATCAACCTACCTCTAGGTTGAGACTTATGTGCATTTAAACTACACGATAATAGAACTAGAGCAAAGGCGAATGTGATCGAGTGGGTCTAGAACGAGCATTCGCTAGTTTAGTATAAACGCGCCTTTATGGGCGAACTCCAAACAGTTGCAAGCATTTCAGCTGTGACATTTTTAATGTTATAGCAGTATTCTGAGATGTCTATCGGTCTCGCACAGGACCAAATTTATTCCAAGGTATGTCTTATGTTTTTCTTGCGTTTACTTTGTTATACAGGATTGAGGGGACACCGACGCACAAACGCTTACCACTTTTTCAGTACTTCATTAAAATTTTTTTTTCGGCAATTTAAAAAAATCTGCCGTTTACATTTTGACCGTGTAGGTATTGTTTTGTAGGAAATAGCAGTTTATTTTTTTATGAAAGCTTAATAAATAATATAATAATTATTATAATTTCTTTTATATGGCTTTTGTTGAAAAATATTTAAAAATGTAATTAGTATGTAAGGAAATAAATAAAGGACATAATAATAATAATAAACATTTATTTCAGACTAGGTCCATATTATGTTAGTAACAATGCACTTAAAAAAAACTAATGTTAGTATAGGCAAAAACAAAATTTAAATTACGGCATGAAGCCGCACCCACCTTTGCAGCATGGGGGACTCCCACCGATCAATAAAAACACCCAGAAAAAAAAAACAAAAAAACAATACAACAAAAAACAATAATAAACAACAACACACACACACACACACACACACACACACACACACACACACACACACACACACACACATACACACACACATACTTTGTCTTTCTTTCAATTCCCATAAGGTAATTCATCCTCCCGTTTAGACACCGATTGGTGAAATTTGGACTAAATTTACATGGCTCTAAAGTTGAAATTACCTTTTATGTACAGCTCAGTAGATCTATTGACTTTTGCCACGTGGTTGGAAGCGACGCATGTGTAGGTACCACAATGTTCTAAAGACACTTTCTTGATCACCAATGCACTGAACAATTCAGAGTTTCTTTCTACCACCTGTAAAGAAATAAAGCGTTTAATTTTTATAATGCTGACGACTTTTCGTAACTTGAGTTCAATTTTGGTATTAAGTTTATCGCTCATTTGATTTACATTGCTGAATACACTGAGACGAGGCGCTCGTGGCTAAATAATAAGTATCTTTATATTCAAAAAAAAAATCAAAAATCAAAGCATTTATTTCAAATAGGCCAGTTACAGGCACTTTTGAATTGTCGAAACAAAGACAACAATGAAAAAATAGCTACAGTCCCAGTCACAAGGCATAAAAACTGTGAAAGTACTGTAGTTGCCCATTCCCTAACGTAGATCTCTATGGAGAAGAACGGGCAAGAAACTCTATGGACACTCTTTTAAATCAGAATACTTTTACAATAACTTGGTTACATCATTTATGTTGAGATGGTACATTATGTGAGAACGATGTAGCAAGATGTGTACTTTAAAAGTGTCCATAGTAAAAATTAAATAATTAATTCAAATAAACCGTGGCAACCAAGAGATGACCAGTCACAACTGACAGTGCCCGTCCACGAACATGACGCATGTATCGGCACCATTCAACTCAACCATTTTGAAGGGAACACCATGATCCGACACACGCGCCACCATCAGCGAGACATTTTAGTGAGTATTTGTAATGAAATCAAGATCAATAGTCATCATCATCTGACTGACTTTGCCCAACTAACGGGTGTAAATAGACCCTTAACGAAGCCGAAAGGCACTTGTTCTCCCCGTCTTTGCGATTATTTTTTGTTCTAGACCATACCTGGGAACCTTCTAGTTACGCACATATTGGGCATCAAAGTTTCATACATGTTTTTAATGGAAGATTTTTATTTTAAACACCTCCACGACCCCCGTACTATTCAATCCATCCATCAGCCGCTAATAACAGCCGCTCGGATCGATCCTCAGGTCAAACCGCGCTGGCCTAGGTTGGACCGTGGATGGGTGACCAACCATTACATACCGAGTTTCCTCTGTGCCTCGGAGAGCACGCTAAGCCGTTGGTCCTGGCTGTCATTTGTACATCTTTGACAGTCGTTACAGGTAGTCAATGGCCCGATAGTCTGACAAGAAGTCTTACCAAGGGTTGTCGTCTTACCCAGTACTAACTGGGTTGTGGAGGTCAGATAGGCAGTCGCTCCATGTAAAATACTGATATTTAGCTCCATCTGGTTAGACTGGAAGCCGACTCCAACAAAGTCGGGAAAAGGCTAGGCAGATGATGACATAGATCGAGATGTGATGTTAGGTCTAATCTTATTGATAAAAAGTAGAATCTAGAACCAGGCGAATCCACATAATTGCTATCTTACTTTTAAACCACTAGGAATCCTCTTCCCATCCTTCAACCACTCAAAATGTATCGGCAGATCCCCAGTCCTCACGTTACAGTAAATATTCACAATCTGCCCCTCCTGCAAATTCGTTCCCAGCAACAGATCATCTAGTACTGGAGCTTCTATGACTTGCATCTCGAAGGCTCTTCTGGCCATCTCTCCTGATGGACTCGTCACTATACATGTGTATACTGGAAAAGTCAAAGTTAAGCTATTTATTTCAATGCAGCCATGAATATGCACTTTTGGGATGTGGAAATGTACAAGAAATCGATTCTAGTTGCCTATTCGGTGCTGACATTCACTTTAAGCATAATCAGCCAATAATGTTCCCACTGCTGGGGCGCACGGTCTCTTTTCTATGAGAGGGAATGGGCTATAATCCACCACGCGGGCCCGGTGCGGGTTGATAGATGTCACATGTCTTCGAATTTTTGGTACTAGGACATGCCGGTTTCCTCACGATGTTTTCCTTCACTGTTTTTGAGAGCAGTGGTGATGAAATAAATTATACAAAGTAATGCACCTGCCTGGGTTCAAACCCACGACTTACTGTTCGACTTTCACATTCACATTTACTTAATTCATTGACATTCACTTGACAAAACTAACTTATTAGTTGTCTCTAAAAAAAATCAAGATCGAGCGGTTAAAAATCAAGTTCATTTGTTTCAGTACACGCAATAAATAAACAAATTTAAGTTTTTGATAACTTTACTGGCAAAATAAGGTACACAATTTTAGTAAATAATAATGAAGATATCTAAAGACTCGCATCGATGTTAAAAAAAAAAAGATAAATTATAATCACTCAAACAGAGAGTACCCACGAAGTGAGCCAGTGTTTTTGCATGTAAGTGTAATTACAAGGATTGCAATCAAACCTGCGCCGTTGGATTCTTTAGATATTTCAGGTATGGAGAGGATTCCATTCAAGTTGACGCTAGGAGCGTTCCGTCTGGTCTTCCGTTTCTGGTGCGATCTCTTGTACCGGGACTGGAAGATCGCGTTTGAAGTTAGCAGCTTGCCTTGGAATTCCCAGTCAATTTTGCTGGAAGAAGATATAGGACCTTTTATAAAGGAGGATGTAATGATGAATATTATTTTGTTCTTGACTCTAATGTTATAGACCGACCGCTTTAATGAGTCCTCCGCCTTGCCCCAGCAAAGGCTCCTTAAGTGTTCACAAAGTCCTAACAATTTTCTACAGGTGATTTGCTTTAAAACAACCATAATCCACGTAGGTATTATGATACTAATTGAACCAATACGTGATAAACCTTCAGAATATTCCATTTAAATTAATACCTTCGCGAGGTATACTCATTAAAGCGGTCGGTCGGATGATGGTACGCTAGGATGCGATGGGTAGTAATCAAACCAACTTTTAAGGTTATTTTATGTTTAAAAAATGATACGAAAATGTAAGGTTTATTTAAAACAACCTCTGAATCCTACGTTCAATACGATAAGGTACAGTCAGTGTTGTAAATTAAGCAACCCTCTTCGCTTAGGTATTCTTCTTTGTAACAGCTCCCGTAGCATGACCACCGTAGACAAGGATTTCTTTGACGGAAGAATTGACAAAATGACAGATAGTGTAAATAAATCTGTCATTGTGTCGACACATCGACACGATCCTTGTCTACGGTCGTCATGCTACGGGGTCTGGTGAGATAATGCAGGATATTGTCTGGATTTATGTAAATGTTTTTATTTGTTAAAGACAAAAAAACATATTATAAAAACGGTCAAATTTTAACAAATTTAGTTTTGTGTTTTTGTTTTTTATAACATAAAATCACGCCTTGTAATCTTTGAATGGTTAGGCAGAGGCGTACCTAATAGTACACCCACATTTCACCAGTTTTATTTAAGTCCCATGTAGAAGGGGGCGAGCCTATTGCTATCAACCGGGCACGAATCCAGACTCTGTAGCTATGAGATATTCCTGCTATTGAGAAATTCCTGATGGAAAAACCAAAAATAACTGTTTTTTTACTTCCATAGTTAATTATACGTACCTTATTGGATATCCATAAAACGGACACCTCAAATTAACTGATTCTCCACTTTGTACTTTTACTGGTGGCAGAGATCTGATGTATGGTGGTCCTGAAATTGGAGAGAAGAAGAAAATCTAAAGTTAAATGTTTACAATTATCTGGAAAACTAATTGTTTGGTTTTGTTCCGAAGTATTACATAACATAAACATAACATCACGCCTGTAATCCCCGAAGGGTTAGGCAGAAGTTTTTATTTATTTATTTATTTATTTAGGTTAGCCTACAATTGTTTACACGTTACAATACATTTAAAAGTACACGATATACATTTATAAGTGCAACAATTATTTACAGGCTAACACCACATGCACTATTTTATTTATATTACATTATAAATTTTCAATTAATTGTGAACTCTGAATAATAAAAAAAAAAAATGGTGTAAAACAAAGCATAAATCTAAAAATTTAACAAACAAATTAAGATAATCGATTTAAATTAAAAGTATGTATGTATGTATTAACTTTCAATAAAATTAAATAACAGATAAATTAATAAAATTAAACTAAGATTAGACATTTGGTTTACATTGAATAATAATTAAAAATTAATTAACTTCAAATAGGTATTTAAATAACAAAAATTTAAAAAACAGAAGTGAAACTAATAGTACACCCATATTTCGACAATTATGTTTAAGTCCCATATAATAGGGGGGACCTATTACCACCAACCGGGCACCAATCCAGACTCCGTGGTTGCTTGAGAGAGAATTCCTGAAGGAAAAACCTAATAACACTGCCCGACCCGGGAATCGAACCCAGGTTCTCAGGGTCAGCAGGGCGGTTGCGACCACTCGACCAACGAGGCAGTGACTATATTGTCTTGTGTTATTCTTGTAACTCACCATAAACATCTAGCCTGTTCTCATGAGAAGCCATATGGTCACCTTCTCTGGCTGTGCAAGAGTACAGTCCTCCGTCTTCGACCCTCACTCGAGTGATATTCAGTTGTGATGCCACTGAGTTGTCTGATGTCATCAATTGACCGAGTGCGTATCTGGCAAAAGAGTGTAGAATATAGATTAGTGTTGGCAAATATCAAATGCCCATTGTGGTGGCAGAAAAATACTAGCTAAAAATGAACACGAAGGGATTCTTCGCATATTCCACCTAGCCTAAAAACTAAGGTCTTCAATCAGTTCGTCCTGCCTGTTATGATTTACGGGGCCGAAAAGTGGACACTCATAATACGGTTGGTCCATAAACCCAAGGTCGCTCAGCGAGCTATGGAACGGGCTATGCTTGGAGTCTCTCTGAGGGATCGCATCTGGAACGAGGTGATCTGACAGAGAACCAGAGTTGTCGACATAGCTCACTTAATAATTAAGCTGAAGTGGCAATAGGCCTGCCATATTACCCGTAGAACTGATGACCTTTGGGGTAGACACGAATGAGTGGAGTGGAGTGGAGTGGAGACCGCGAATTGGCAAGCGTGTGGTGGAACGCCATCAGGCTTGGTGGAGCGACGATCTTTGCAGCCACCTTGCAAGCAACAACTGGAGTAACAAGGTAGCAACTGGATGAGTTACTGAGAATCGAGGTGAATGGCGTACGATTGAAGAGGCTTATTTCCAGAAGTGGACTGCTGTGTACGTAGGCTGGTGATGAACACGAAGATGTCTCTAGGATTCTTGGGTTACGATTGGCGACGTCAACACTCGACATCAAAGACACAATCATCAGACATCATCGACGTCATCATCGACTTTAAGGGAACTAAAGTAATCCCACATCTTTCCCGAAGCAGTTGAGCGTTCATTGTTTTTTTTACCAAAACCACCATATCTTCATTAAGTTTCTTTTTTTGAACGTGATCGTAATTTACTATTACTAAAACTTACCGTGGATCAGTATTACTCGACACAATAATGCCGTCTCTTTCCCACACAAACTGCGGAGGTCTGTCGCCGCTCGCTGCACATTGCATGCTGATCTGAAAAGTTATTTAAACACTTACTTAGCTTACTTTTGCTGCGAGCTCGAGATTCGAGGACTAAAAAGGCGTTAAATCTGATGGAATTAAACAATCTATTCAAGTGAGTGAATTAAGAAAACTGAGTTTCTTTGCGTGATAAAATCAGAAATGAGGACATTCGCAAGAGAACCCAGGTAACCGACGTAGCCCGAAGAATAGCCAAACTTAAGTGGCAGTGGGCAGGGCACATTGCTCGCAGAACGGATGGCCGATGGGGCCGAAAAGTTCTGGAGTGGCGACTGCGAACCGGAAGACGCTGCGTTGGAAGGCCTCCCACTAGGTAGACCGATGACCTGGTGAAGGTTGCAGGGATCCGCTGGATGCGAGTCGCACGGGACCGGTCAATGTGGTGACACTTGGGGGAGGCCTATGTCCAGCAGTGGACGTCTTTCGGCTGAAATGATGGTGATGATGATGAGTGAATTAAACAATCTATTCAATCGACTCACAAAAAAAAGAAAAAAGAGAACCAACAAAAAAAGGAAAAAAAAAATAAGGGAAATAAGGAGCACTAAAAAGTTCCGTGGTCGGGATGAATCCGGTCACCGGCACAGAAATAACTTAATAATAGTGATTCCGTTTTTTTATTCAGCTACGGAACCCTGACAACGGGAGGCCTTTGTCCACCGTAACTAAAATTTTATTGAACTATTGAAACATGGTTTTGCTCTCTCTCTGTTACGGATATAGGATGTTAATTAAATGCTTTAGGCCGTTGTCGACGACTTTTTGGTTTCTCTGTCTATTAATAGTCACACAAACGCTTATAACTTGTATACTTGTCAAGAGGACCACTTTACCTTTGGTTTATCAAATCGAAACTTTGTAAACTGTTGATGATACTCTAGCAGTAGCGAAGGGTCAATTTTTGTAAGAGGTAAGCCGGAGTACAGATCTTTACTGTATAGAATATTTTTGGCTATACAACATTATTTTTAGTATATGCGAAACCTGAATATAGTTTGTTCAGAATAAGTAACTGAATCGATTCCAATCATTTTTAAACCATGTTATATTTTTTCCCAAAAATATTTAAAAAAGTTAAAAGTTGGACACCGAGCGACTTTAAGTACCTATCGCAGTAATTTAGGTACCTACTGCCAAATTATTATTATCAATGAGCTCAACATGACGCTGGAGGCACGCGCTCCGTGGTGACCACGATTTTTTGTGATTCTTCATGATACAGTTTAGACATTTTGTGCATAGATTCTTTACATAAAAATACTAGATACGTGTATCAGGTTTCGCATATATTAAAACTAATGTTGTAGAATACTGTCTGTGTCATTTTTCAAAGGGAAACCGGTAGGAATCGGGTTGTAAGGAACATTCGCCACTCTACTCTATCCAGTATAATTATCGCATGTAAGACTAATATCGTTATGAACATCATCTTGATTGGTTTACACTATGAATTTATTGGAAAAACGTAACAGTAGTAGTAGGATTGAAATGTAATATTGTTTTAAAAAGTTGGGTTTTCTGATATAATAATGGGTGTAAAAAGATCTTTAATGAGGGTGAAATACACTTGTCGTCATTGCGATATTTTTTTGTTCTGGATCATATCTGGTAACCTTCTAGTTAAGTTACGAAGATATTGGATGTCAAAGTTCCAACTTTTTGCATTTTTTTCTTTATTATAACTTTACTTTAACAACCAACTTGACCTCAGTAATATTCAATGCATTCATCAGCATAATGTTTTGAGTACGTTACTTTGAGTCCTACCGTAAAACGTTTCCAAAAAAATAAATTTTAAATTTTAAAAACCCCCATCGTAACAAAGAAAATCGAACAAACATTTGAAAAATCAATAAAATGGCTGAGCCAGTTTTGATAAAACATGTCTAATTGTAATAATTATATACATCATGCCCTTTCATTTGATATCCCACTTGAGTATATTTGAAAATATTCGATTTTTCATCCCCCAAATCTATTAAATGGCTACACCGATTTTGATAAAACATGTCTAATTGTTATATACACATCATGCACTTTCAATTGATACCCCACTTGGGTATATTTGATAATATTCGATTTTTCATACCCACTTTCATCCCCCATATCTAGTAAATGGCTGCACCGATTTTGATATTTAAGAATCATCGCCATGAAACTAGCTTTGAAATAAAAAAACTGCATCCAAATCGGTTCACTCGTTTAAGAGCTACGGTGCCAGAGACAGACACACACACACACACATTGCGGTCAAACTTATAACACCTCTCTTTTTGCGTCGGGGGTTAAAAATAAGGTTTCTCAGCAATAACTTTTGCGTAGAGTTACTTAGTTTGATGTACAGTAGGCTTGGTTGACAGCTTCGCGAAGGGTCCGTTTACACCTTGTAGTATAGCCATGTCGATCTAATGGTGCAAGCGCAACTGCGTCCACTGACACTCTAACATACCTTATAGAACACAGAATTTAAATCAGAAAAACTACGTACATCACCGCCCGGTGTAACAGTTCTTTCAGTGAAGTGTTGTGTGATTACTACCCGCATATCTGCTAGTCTTTTTCTTCTGTCAAGACCTGAAACAAAGAGAAAATGATATGAGTCGGATGAACAAGAACATTCAGCTAGCAGGCATAATTATATCACTAATCTTAGGGCCAGTATTTATCATGGACAAAACCTACTCGATTGTGTTAACATGGGTTTGTATGGAATAATTGTGATTCCCATAAAGAATGAACACAAGGTCTTTTTTCCCATTTCGTTTGTCTTGGTTTGGACAATTGGACATGTAATGAGGAGGGATGAAACGCATGTGACTAAAAGAGTGATGGACATGAATGTTGATGGATGGAGAGGCAGAGGAAGGCCGAAGAAAATATAGATGGATTGTGTTAGGAATGATATGAAAGAGAAAGGAGTAAATGATGCCGTGACCTCTAAAGGGGGAGAATAGGAAGAAGAAAACGTGTTACGCCGTCCATAAGTAGAATGGGTAAGGGCAGGAAGATGATGATAATGAATCATGATTCCCACAATTGTCTCCAGAACAGAACAGCTCTTGAGTTGTTCGATTACCTGCAAATATAATTGCTGGACATTTATTAATAACTTTGAAACAATTTAGGATTGAACGTAATTGACTATCGACATTTTTGAAATCCATTAATTTGTCATGAATATGTGACAGTAATTGGCATCGTCTGCATTTAGGCGTTTGAAATCTGTCCTATAATAATGATATAAGGAATGTTAGACCCTCGAACGATATTGACAAAGGTGAGCTGTTGGTGAAGTTTTGTAAAATTGTTTTGAGAAACAAAATTCAGGCGTTCTATCCGACTTAGCCGCTCGCTAAAAAAATCTTGTATTCATTCTTTATTGGTAAGTTCGAAGGGGATGGCGAGGTCTAGTGAGCGAGCGAAAATACAAATAAGGTCTCGTCTTAAAACTATTTCCGACTTGAAACAAATAGATTTTCCCAAAATGCCCATCAGAGCGAAAACACCAATTATCTTCCTAGTAAATTGGAAACCCCAAAGGGTAGGGGCGTTAATAGGCATTTAGTGACGTCACGAACTAGCTAATTTACATAAATTGGTGTCTAGTTTAGGCGTTGCTAGGCAACGGTTACGTCATCAATATGGGACTGATACAGAATGGTCGTAAAACGTTGATTAGAAGGTCTTACTTTAAGAAGAGGCCTGGTGTGATGTACACTGCAAGGCATTAATATTGGATTGATCCTTCTTAGTTTACGGAGTTTTAAATTTTCTTATGAACTTTGACTAAGAGTTTTCAAACAGTCCTTTAAATAAACGCCCCATATTAATCACAGCTTTTGGTAGATAACTTAGTGTTTTTGTCGTTTGTTTTTATCCGACTGCCAAGGAAGGGTTATGTTTTCACGCGTATCTTGTATGTTTGTCTTTTGTCAATTTCTTTTTTTACCTCGTATGTTCCAAATGGCTGGATGGATTTCGACGATTAAGGTATCATTAGATTCGTCTCAAAAACCCAAGTGTCCTTAGATAGTTGTTTAAAAAAATCAAAATGGCGGATTTTTGGCGCTAAATTGTAAGTTATTAATTTAGTTTTTTCAACCAAACCTATCGAGTAGGGTATCAAAATGCAGGAAATTAAACGGAGATTACAAATATATACATATATATAGGTACATAATATAATTTGTAGTCGGGTTTTTTGACAATTTTAATTAAATGTTACTTGTTTTAAGCGGAAAGGAGATTGTTGGTGCCTGTTAAAATCATAGCACTACTTTTAATATAACTTAACTGTTGATTTAATTTATCAGAAAACCTTATACTACTAGTAAAACATTAATACATAGTGTAAAACAATCCAGAAAATTAAGCAAGTAATGTTAAGTCCAAACTCAAGATTTGTCAGCGAGCAATGGAGCGCAGCATAATAGGTGTTAAGCGGAAAGATCGCGTAAGAAACACTACCCTGCGCTCCATTAGCAGCTCTCAGGTAGCAGATGTTGGAGAAAAAACAGCCAACCTGAAGTGGGAGTGGGCGGGCCACATAGCACGAATGCGCCCGGCGAGATGGGCAACGATCGTCACCCACTGGACGCCTGTCGGAGAAAATCGCCATCGAGGTAGACCGCGGCGAAGGTGGTGTGACGATCTGAACTCGTTTGCGGGGCGAACATGGCCAGATGTTGCACGGGACAGAGAGGTTTGTTCCAGAAGTGGGACACTCAAGCAGGCTAACAAAAAAAAAATGTTAGTGATAAAATATCCAAATTATAACAAATCCGTGTTCACTATTACATCCCTACATATCACTAATCACACCTCCCAACTAACTTGAACCAAAACTGTATCTAAATATAGTTCCCTGAACATTAATTGGCATCAAACGTGTTAAGAACTAATCAAACGCGGATGTGAACGTTTCCGACAGCGATAGGCAAGTATCCAATCAGTTTGGTGTAGTACTCCTAACCGTTAAGTCGGCGACGCGACTGGTGATGCGACTTGTAACGTGACTTGCGACGTGATTTTCGACTTGCGACGTGATTTGCGTCTTGCGACACGACTTGCAACTCGACTCGCTATACGGATTGTTACACAAAGTACAGTAATGTCACTTTACTTCATTGCAAGCGCAACAGAACTTAACAAGTCTCATAACTTTTTCGTTTTTAGAGATATTTGAAAGATTTTTTTCACATTTTTGTTTCTTCTTATTTAAATCAGTAAAATTAATCCAAAAAATATTAAACCTTCTTCATTACCTAACTGTCAGGCTCTTATCACGACCTCATACGATGCGGCTTACGTCAATGACTTTTATCAGGTATCACATAAGGTGTCACACAAGTTTCCGTCACGTTTATTATTTTTAAAATTTAGTTTTTCATTCGACTCCGCTGTCGCAACATGCGTGTTCGTTGAACGCGTAGCTCGTGGCCAAGTCTAATAACGTAGAAGTGAACGCTCCAGTATCAAATCAGTTGGCACCCTATCTGTGTTATAGGAATTTAGGTAAGATAGAATTTGTGATCGTCTGATGAGATTTGGAAGGCTCAATTTAAGAAAAGAATTTTCTGAGGGCTCAATTTTAGTGAGGTAGCTGCCAAACTGATGGAAATATCATCAGCTGCCTAGCCTTTTCCCAACTACGTTGGGGTCAGCTTCCAGTCTAAGCAAATATTGCTGAAGGCCAGTATTTTACATGGAGCAACTGCATATCTGATCTCCACAACACAGTTAGCTAGGTAATACGATATCCCTTGGTAAGACTGGTTATCAGACTTTTGGGCCACTGATCAGTAACGACTTTCAAAGATCTACAAATGAGAGCCGAGGCCAGCCGGGTCTAGTCACAAAAACAACTGTTGAGGTCCTGGGTTCAATTGTCTGGCAGTGTTATTGTGTTTTTCCACCTAGAATTGCTCAGTAGTAGCCACGGAGTCCGAATTTGTGCTCGGTTGATGGCAATAGGCTCACCCCTTATTACATGGGACTTAAACATAACTGGCAAAAAGTTGGGTGTACTGTAGATTCCATCTACCTAACTCTTTGGGTTTTGCAGGCGTGATTTCATACAACTGTTAACGTGTTACACAAAG
Organism: Noctua fimbriata; assembly: GCA_905163415.1. Taxonomy (NCBI): domain Eukaryota; kingdom Metazoa; phylum Arthropoda; class Insecta; order Lepidoptera; family Noctuidae; genus Noctua; species Noctua fimbriata. Next base: position 12,105,034 of record LR990945.1, on the reverse strand, counting down.
AACTTCGGGGACTAGCTCCAAGCAAAGTTATAATGTTCAATGCGCTGCTATTTCAATAAATGAAAATGAAACGATAACAATATTAAAAGGATTATAAATTGCTTAGTAGCAACAATGTTCAGTCTGTCGTAAAACTAGTCACTACACCGGACATCATGCCAGTGACCTGTTAAAGCCGGCTATTAGAAATAGCCGGCTTTGACAGGAACTGGAGCATTCAAAGGACCTGCTTCAGACGAGGAAGGAGATCAAATTATATCAAGTGAACTGAATGACTTTAAACAACATTATTTTTAGTATATGCGAAACCTGAATATAGTTTGTTCAGAATAAGTAATTGAATCGATTGCAATAATTTTTAAACCATGTTATATTTTTCCTAAAAGTATTTAAAAAAGCTTACAAATTGGACACCGAGCGACACTAAGTACCTATCGCAATCATTTAGGTACCTACGGACAAATTATTATTATCAATTAGCTAAAGACGACGCTGAAGGCACGTGCGTGGCGGCGCCGCGTGGTGACCATGTTTTTGTGCGGACAATCAGGTAACATTATTACTTAGACAGGAAACGGGATATTTACCATGTAAAACATGGAAACACACAACAACACATGAACATGGTAAATATCCCGTTTCCTGTCTAAGTAATAATGTTAGTGACCATGATAGTTTAAAATCTTTAATCACAAGGTAACAGATTAAAAAAAAAAGAGGCTTATAACTTTGTGATTTTTCACAATACAGTTTTGAAATTTTGTACATGAATTCTTTACACGTGTTTCAGGTTTCGCATATACTAAAACTAAAGTTGCAGAGGGCCTGGAAAAGAAGCAGTCAACGTTTTCGAAGTAAGTATTTCTAAAACAGCTTTCATTATTTTTGACTTATGACAAAACCTTCATTCATTACTGTGTACACTATTTACAACACTAAAGGATAAATTCCACCAAACGGGTCGCATCGAATCGGATCGGAAAGGATACCTACGGATCCGACGACAACTGATCGCGTCCGGCAGTATGTTGACGCATACCGTCGCTTGCGATCGTATCTGATTCTGCGCCTAGTCAAATAGTCTCATTCCTACCGTGTTGACGTGTTCTAATTTTCGAAAGGATCCGATAGGATCCGAAGACAGGCGAACGGAGCCGATCGCGCATCACAGCATAATCGGCTACGACCGCGTGTTGCGGAAGACGCCCGCGGTCAAGCTGCTGTGCGCGGCTTAGTAATATAGACTTTAAATACTGTGGACACGATTTAATATCGTTTAAAGATTGTAAAATCCGCTCGATCCGATGCGATGCGAGCCGTTTGGTTTAAATCAACCTTAAAAATAGATCTAAAATAATGCTTAAAATATGTAAAAGTATCTAAATGAGAAAAGAATTACAGGGTGTCAAAAAATTCGACAGCCCCCTGGTCACGTGACGCGTCGGCCAACCGCTTGGCGATATCCCGAAATACTAGGTGGGCACTCGGACCCCATGGCCCTAGTGTTTCAAATCCAAATAATGTTTCCGATGTTGGAAGGCAGGCCTTTTCTGCCTAATCTACCATGCAGGTTTATTACGTGTTCTAAGATATGCCGGTTTCCTCACGATGTTTTTTGTTAATCGTTCTGGACCGTTACCAGTGGGCCACCACTGCTCATCATCTCCCTAGCCTTTTCCAAACTATATTGGGGTCGGCTTCCAGTCTAACCGGATGCAGCTGAATACCAGTATTTTACTTGGAGCGACTGCCTATCTGACCTCCACAACCCAGTTAGTACTGGGTAATACGATACCCCTTGGCAAGACTAGTTGTCAGACTTTTTGGGCGTCTGACTACCTAACGACTGTCAAAGATCTACAAATGACAGCCGGGACCAACGGCTTAACGTGCTTTCCGAGGCACGGAGGAAACTTGGTATGTAATGGGCGGTTACCCATCCACAGACCAACCTAGTCAAGCACGGCTTAACCTAAAGATCGGTCCGAGCGGCTGTTATTATTTAGCCACGACCACCACTGCTATTGGTGAAAAATATTTTGATAATCTATTTTTATACCCCGTATCTCTGATACCTTTGTATCTCCATTATGGTCTTCTCACAATGAAGACAAGACAATAATAACCTTTAGGAGTTCAATCAATTAGCACATACATAGCTGCTCAACAGTACAATTCTGAAGCAATCCATCCAAGTATTGGAGACTGGAGTGCATATAACACAAAATGGATAAGAACAGAAGGTCAGTTCCGTACAAAACGCGAGAAAATATGCGCGGTTTAACTGTACGGACGCGTCTGTAGGTGTGTACCTACAGACGCGTCCGTATAGTTATACCAGAAAATGTATGCGCTTCGGTAATCTTCGTGTTAGCAAATGAACACGAACTGAGAGATGAGACCCGAAACAGAGGCAAAGCTAAGATTTATATTGCCACGTTTTGCAGTAGTGCACCTATAAAGTTTTAAAAAGTTTTTTTTTGTAAGAAATAGTGTATTAGAGTTATTATTCTAACGAAATACGCAAGTAATTCAATGGTTTTGGGTCTGTTTAGTTACTATTCATCGCATGTTTATATTTTCGAAGATGGAAGGCGATTGCCGAAGCGCGTAGGTATACACTTCTTATTAGGTGGCCACCTATAATAAGTTTGAACTGTATATTTATTGCGAAAAATGATTGAATCACCCTATGCACTCAAACGATAAATTATTTTACCCGGCAATAACATTGACGATCCAGAAGTCAATGTATTCACCTATCAAGACTTTAGTAAAATATTGTGCAATATTGTCAAATCTTACACGGTTCAATTTAATAATACGGTGCAATAAAGTATAAAATCGCTAAACATTTTGTTAAATTTTTGCGCAATCACCCGAAACGGTAATCTTTTTTTTGCATTTTATTATATTGTGCAATATAATTGATCGAAGAGAGCCCGCCTCAGAGATAGACGATCTTGAACAAATGACAGTTGCGAGTGCACTTGTATTCGCTGTAAATGAAGCGTGTCTATGTGTGCGAGCCTTTTCGCTCATCATATTATGATGAGCGAAAAGGCTCGCACACATCATAATATGATGAGCGAAAAGGCTCGCACACATAGTCCATATTATGGACTGGACCTTCTGTACTCATTTATATTGAGCCTGTACTACGCGTATTGCAATTTCGGAAGAGCCTTTGATGTGGGCACTCGGAGTGGAAACTGATAGGATTTTAATTAATAAGGCTATTGGCGAGTTGAGAGGTTGATAATTATTTCTGAGAACGCTTTGCTTGTTGTTCATGTCTTGTATCGGGTGCAAGAGAAAATGAATATGAACCCTAGTGATAACGTATTAGGCTGCTTATGCTGAAGTGTTAACAAATATCCATTAATAAAACGCCTTGTTAACTTAGTGCCGCCTTACGAACTAAGGGTAAGCACCGCTTGCCAAGATCAGTGTGTGGATGGGTGAATATTAATTACGTACAGAGACAATTCCGTGCCTTTGATAATGATTCCAGACGCCTCGGCGCCCGGGGCGTCTACCGCGGCGGCTGGGTCGTGAGGTTCTCTCCCTCTCACATCAGACTTTACGGTTAGTCAGCCTTAAAATCTGATAACCAGTCTTACCAAAGAGTATCGTGTAATCCAGTTTCTGGGTTGTGGCGGTTAGATAGACAGTTGCTCTATGTAAACTACTAGTATTCAGCTTCATCAGACAAAACTGAAAGCTGACGCCAACATAGACCTTCTTCTTCCATTCTTCTCTATTACTCGTCATCTCATCAGATACTGCCTTTCTTGCTATATCTTTGCTCTTCCTTTATGTAGCCCATCCATCGTTTCTTTGGTCTTCCTCTACTCTTATACACAGGCAAATGATGAAGATATGCACTGGACTTAAATTTCTAACTGAATTTTCCATCATATCTGCATTTTTGGCACTGGAACCGAAGTTCCATCAATCAATAATAATGGTGACATGCTGGATGAATCTGTCATTCGCGGTGCTCGTGGAACATCGACTTGAATTTGTGTGCTGTCATATATCATGAAATAGGAAGCACGCTCTAAAGCTCCACGCCATCGAATGTTTTATAGAAGTATAAGCAGGGTTCTTTTTTAAAAGTTGAAGGCAGGGGCTAAAACGAGTGGTTTCGATTTCGATTGCAGTATTTAAACATATAAACACATTGGTATCCTGTCTTTCAATCTTATATCTTCAGATTAGCGCGAAAAAGTGATGACCTAGCCACATTTGCGCCAACGCCGTCCGTTTAGCTGCTAAAACATTAAACAAAATATTTCTTTAGAAACAAGAGGCTAACAAGCTCTGAGAATCACTTGACCAACACCAATGTTAGTCAAAGTGAATCTATAAAAATCACGTATTTTTAACTGAGTCATTAAACTCGTGTTTAAAATGACCTATTCGTAAGTAATGAGACTGGCAACCCCATCTATTTGAAACGATTGCCACATCAAAAAACAACCTGGACCAACAACTTTGTTTTTGTCCGATCTTAAAAGAAAAAACAACCAAACCTTGACAGTCCGTCACAAAAGATTTTTTTCTGTGCAGTCCATAAAATTATCCATTTTATCTAACAAAACTAGCAGCGCCATCTAGTTGCAACGTTTCAAAACTGACGAACCAATAGTCCTGACCAAACACTTTCATGTTGCCAAACACTTTGTTTAGGACTCCGATCGAAAAAAAAAACGAAGCCTTATAAGATTACTTTTTCGTCCGTCTGATTGAGGCATTTTTATGTTATTTCCGTCACCAACCGAACCTAACTTCATACCATAAACAGCCCCATCCACATTTCACCTCAACAGTTCCATTTCTATTCGACAGAACACGACATTTCCGACATACCTAGCCACATTTGAGCCAACACCGTCCGTTTAGCCGCTGGACCGCAAACTTCAATTATCGTAAACGATTGCCTACCTGTCGGTTACGGTGTGACTCCTCTAGCTAAATGCTAATATGTCGGACGAATATGCAGGCAGAAAATAGCTTTCGTGCTGTGGTGAATATTGGTAACGTCTGTATTTTGACGAAATTGGTTGCAGATGGTTGAAAGATGGTTTCAAGAATTGAATCAAAATTGGTGGGATTTTTAGGGGACTGTTTTATGTAATTTTAAGAGGGAACCGGGGTTGCGATTCTCTATATAAATGTATTCCCCTTTTTTCTCCTGAAAAATGCCTCTAGAGCAATCTTTTTTTTTCATAAAATCAAGGTCTACTGTAGACACGTCCCTGTCATTTCTTTTTTTCAGCAATAAGAAAAGAAAATATTAACCTCCAAAAATGACAAAAAATGCCCTATTTTACGTCCGTGATTAGAGGACTACCAGACAAATTCGAAAATTTTTTAACATAAAAGAAATTGATAGGAACCTATAAATACTCTTTTTAAAAATATCAATGTCAAAAATAATTGAATTAGCTCAGTTTTTAAGGATAAAAAGAGGAATACAAAACGTCGTCCTCGTCAAAAATGTTGTGATAAAATCGATCTGAGCTGTTTATCTGTCTCTGTCGCACTATCTGTGCGTTATTGTGATAAAAGTGAATGAGTATTAAAAACAAGTGTTTCTTCGGGAAAGTTGTTTGTTATCATGAGTACAATCACGTGTTTAAGTATCGGTACTAATTACCAGTCACCCTATATAAGGTCTATCTTTTCATACACGAAATATTTTAAGAGTACCTTCTGTAAGTCGTAAAGTCACCAAAGCAACGAAAAAAAAAATATCTGAGTGTTTTTTTTTATTAAATTATTATAATTCTAAATTTTTTTGAGACTTTTTGCATAAAACCTTTACTCCCATATTCTAACAATGACAGTAGGTAAATATGACGTAGTAAACTAGCGTAATGGATGTTCAAAAATAAGGAGCTAGTATTTATTTTGTGGGTCAAGTAATTTTAAATTACTTATTTTTTATAAAAATATACTCAGATAAAAAAAAAATATCCTTTGAAATGGCTTCGTTATAGCCGTATTCCCTGAAAATATTTTGTGTATGAATAGTTAGACCTTATATACTGATTATGCTTTCCTAATACTATTAGTTGGTTGGTCGTCCGGCGGCGAGATGGGCAGACGATATGGTTGCCATCCAGGGAGAAACCTGGATGATGTTGGAACTGGACCGAGGGGGGATACTGCTGGGGTGATTGTGGAGAATGCAATTGTTTCCCCACACCCCAGCCAGAAGTGACAAGGAGGAACACCGTCCGGTTTTAATCAGTAGGAGTCTGACAGACCCTCACAGCGGTGGACATCCATTGAGGAATTCAACACGTAAAAAGAGGGGGGATCGGGTTAAAGAAACAGAGGCCCATACCCAGCAGTGTGTGAATTCAGGCTGTGGTTGATGATGATGATGATTATTATAATTCGTCATCGAGTACTTTCTCCAATTTATTGTGATCAGCCTGGATCAGCCAGATCTTCAAAAGTGGTTAAGGAAAAATAGTCTTTATTCCATACACGTGCAACATTTTTCCAATAAAAAAGCCCTATACAAACAGAAAAAAAAACTTGTTCTGAACAAAACTCATTCTACATACAAACTATACGAGAGTTAGGCGGGCTTCACACGTTCACACTCAATTCAAACATTTGAGTCGGCGCCCGAGAGATAAATAATGGCAATAAATAATCTGGCCGTGACACCGGCCGTGTGGAGTGGGCTTTACTTCGCGTCACCGATTGTGAGTGGATGCTTATTACACGGTGGGTGAAAATATTCTGTTTTTATTTTCGGAGGACATTTTTTTCCCAAAAAATGTGTCATATTTTTTGCATAATGTTAAGAGTTTCTTTTTTATTGTCAAGCGTTGGTTTAAAATTTTATCGTCTAGTGAACCCTTTGTGGTTTTGCTAGTTTGTAGCAGACCTACAGTTGTTGGAGAGTTGTTATTAATTTTGTAGAAGATACTGATATGATCGCTAATGGGGAACACAGTTTAGGTCGCGAGGTTATACCCAGTGGCGATAAAATAAATTAAACATTGTATTACTTTATCGGGAGTGTCTATGGAGTTTCTTGCCCATTCTTCTCCATAGAGATCTACGCTTTGGAATAGGCAGTTTTTATGCTTTGTGACTGGGACTGTAGCTTCATCCTTTTGTTTTTGACATTCAAAAGTGCCTGTAATGGTCTACTTGAAATAAATACTTTGAGTTTGATGCTCTCAAACGGTGAAGAAATACATTGTGAGGAAGCCGGCATCTGCTAGAAAGAAGACTTGCAAGTTGTGACTTCCTTCAACCACACTGGGGTGTGGTTGTGGATTACTATCAACTCCCTCTCTTCTTTATCGTGTCATTAGCGCTTAACCTGGTGTCAGAGTTTTTATGCCACCCATGAGCCTTTGACTTGGCTTCCCCGCCTCTCTTCGAGAGCTGCTTTTGTCCCAGCAGTGGGGATATTATAAACTGATTAAACATTACGGCAAGCCGATGCAGCAGACTGTCCAAAAACCTTTAATTTAAGAAGTTTTAGTGAAAGATAAGCTTGTTGGGTTTGTTCGGGGGTATCGCCAATAAAACAGTTATTTAGTTATGCCACTTTTTCATTCTTTCAAACATTTAAGTGTTCGCTAGCTCACTTCGGTGTAACAGCGCCTCCTATTTATTGGAACGCCTTTTGTTGTTGGTCTGTAGATGGTCGTTTGTTTTGTTTTACGTACGAACGGTAATGATTCATGGCATACGCTCCAACGCTCGCTGAGTTGTTGTAATTCACTCTGTTTTGGGTGCCATTGTTCATACCCTGATGAGCTTTGATCTCGTCGTTTTGAATTAATCTGAACCTTTTAGGTACTCGTCGGTATTTTTACAGTACTTTGGAAGGAAGCTGAATTGTCAAGCCTTGTGGTGAAAATGCAAACGTTACAGAAATACGCTTGTTGCATGGTAGGACAGAATTGGCGTGAAACAAACAAATTGCGTCAAAATGAAGAAGCTTTAGTAACAGCCAGATGGTAACAAAAGCTATGAATGACGAGCTTCTTTATCGTGCGGTTAGTGCTTAACCTGGTGACAAAAGTTTTTTCGCCGCCCGGGCCTCTGATTTGGCTTTACTTGCCGTCGAAACATATCTCTCAGGCATGCTGGTTTCCTCACGACGTTTTCCTTCACAGAAATAAGTGATCATTGTACAACACGCACATGAATCCGACCGAGACCTATGACTTGGCAGTCCGACAGTCACACCGCTAGGCTACTCTATGAATGACGATGATGTGGTGCTAATGTGTTATTTTAGAGAAATACCAGACTATTCTTGAGACTTGTGCTTGTCTTTGTTCTTGTTTTTTTGTCTGCCAGTCCTCATTTGTTTGTTTTTGTTTTACGGTAATAATTCACGGCATACACTCCGACGCTCTCTGAGCTGTTGTAATTCACCCTGTTTTGAGTGTAATTTTTCATCCCTTCATGTGCTTTAATCTCATCGTTTAAGATTTCAAGCTGTGGTCTCAAACACATTATTAGTAGTACTCTTCAGAAAAAAGGAAGCAGAGGTTGTTTTTGACACACATATTTCGCTTTTTAAGTTTCTTGTAATAAGGACTTAGCCTAGTCTATACCTATCCTGCCCGAGTGTACCACGTGGGATGGGCTACGCCGTGCTCTCGATACAGAGGTATGGTCGCTAGGTCATGTCCTCAAGTTGCAAAAAAGGGTGAGTGAGATGACGAGCTCCCGCCCATCCCGCATCAGGTGACCGGATCCCCACCCTATACAGGTCCAAGGGCGACGGATTCGGGGCAGCCGTCGCCCGGGCCCCCATCACACTGAATCCAAGACGGCGGCGCCGGAATTTCACACCTCACCTCACCCCGGGATGAGGCTTGCAGGTCAAGCGGGCCGCACTAGTTCAGGGTAGTGGAAGCCACATGAGATCCCGCTGCCCCCGACGCAAGTGTGCGATAAAACCGGTGTGGTTTTAGTCAGTACGAGTCTGGCAGACCCCTCCACATGAAGAAAAAAGAATAAACCTATTCTTATCAACCGTACACTTTCCGTTCCACGCTGTACATCATTTCACACAGGACATACAACACATTCCAGTTCTATTTTCCACTTCAATAACTATCCAGCTCACTCAGATGAATAAATAAAAAGACATCCGTGATCCGTATTGATGGATATCCAATTTTCCTTTCTTATCCATTGATTCCCAGCAGCCCATCATGTAGATACAGGAATATGTCAGAAATGTAATATTAGGATCAAAACAGAACGTGTTTTTCTTGGTACGCTTGACAAAGGAACTGCTGGGCCAGTAAACAGATGGGTGCAAGAAGGTCAATATTATAAGTTTCGGTTTTTTTTTTCTTTCTTAAAAACATTGCCCCACACTAGGGTTTTATTTAGGAGATATCCAAGTAAGCCACGGCAAAGTGTGTCTAGGTGGAAGGGTTTCAGAAAGCGGCTTGATGCAGCCGTCAGCCTACAGTACTAATGAAATGTCAGATATTATTATAGGGGTATCAGGAACAGAGATGTTCCTCAATATGCCATAGAAAAAGGATAATCCTTCGACCAGTCGGGTGTTATGTCTGGTGGGCTACTGCCCGACAGTTGTCGGGTTTTTCTATACGGTCTTAAGTCGCGGATAACTTTTATAGCGCGATAATGAATCGCCCATGTGTCGAAATCATTGTGGTGCGATGCTACAATGCATTGTGTTCACAAGCAGTATTTACGTTATGAGTTCTAGTCACAAACGCTGTTCCGATTTGAGTAATGATTATCGACTGCCTACGTCATTTAAAATTTCGATTTTTAAACATCTACTTTAATTAGAGAAAACTTTTGTTTTTGAGTGGGATTTCTGCCATCACTTTCTTAGTGGCCAGATTCAAATGTCAAAGCTCATAACTTCGCAACCGATTGCACACGGTAGTACAGTTGGACGCATAAATATGAGAATATTGTGTTTGCAAGCTACACATAGTGAAATTATACTGCGATATGAAATTATTATTGATATTTTGTGGGGGTGGAGTAAAACTATTTGATCTGAAGTAATGTGGTGGAGTGGAAGATTGGTCTGAGAGGCGTGGTGAGGTCAGTCTGTGGATTGGTGACCTTGTTATCTGAATATCAATGTTTGAGAATTGTGTCGATCGATCATGTTATCACCTACCTAGCCTTTTCCCAACTAAGTTGGGGTCGGCTTCCAGTCTAACCGAGTCCAGCAGAATACCAGTATATTACATGGAGTGACTGCCTCTCTGACCTCCACAACCCATACCACCAATATGACTGTTTTTAAAAGCAGTAAAGCAAGCGCCGCCGAGGCCGGCCCAGAAAGAGGTGGCGGGGTCATCTGGACGCGTACTGCGAGGGCTGGTTTGAGGAGGCAGGGGAAACGAGCACATCGAAGGAATTGAAGGAGGCCTTTGCCTAGCAGTGGGATAGTACAGGCTAATAACATAAAAAAAACAATAACAAAGTCGACTTAACATAATGCACTTCTTAAACCAGATTTCTTTAATGGCTACTTTTGTTTGAAATAATTATTTCTTCATTCCACTGGTATAATAAATGGTGAACTGAATCTATTTTGCGCTGCCGTGAGACTCACTATATAATATAAAATATTTTTTTTAAATTCAGATTTATGTCTTTAGTTTCATATTGTGTGCACTTGTGTTATGTGCTAAACAAACATATTTTCTTTCCTTGTTTAAATACCACTTTGAAAAAATATAAAAGTAGATGGATAAAGAGAGAGGAAGACCGAGGCAATGATGGATGAATTATGAGAGGAATGATATGAAAGAAAAAGGAGTAAATGATAACGAGACGGTTGACGGAGGAGAATGGAAGAAAAAAACGTGTTGCGCTGAACCCAAGTAACATGGAACAAGGGCAGGGAGATGCCAGATGATGAAACAACACTTTCGTCCTGCACGAGTAGCATAACCAACGTAGAAACTGGTTTTGTCGACGGAAGTATCGACAAAATGACACATCAACAAAAGAAATTTGTCATTTTGTGGATTTTTCCGTCGAGAAAATCTTAGTTTCTACGGTGGTTATACTACTCGTGCTGATCTAGATTTTAGTCAACTTACTGGTAAAACAAAATCTAACGTTCGTTTAGAAGACTACTTTCTATACGCATTACAAGACTCATGTCATGAATTTAAAAAATCAAGCACAGACGAAAAACGAAAATGTTTACACCACAAAAATATGACATTAAAAATATTCCAAAGTTTACTAAATTAAAACCAACCAAGTAATTACATTTTCCAAATTAATATCCAAATCTCTTAATGGAATAATTAATTAAAATGAAAACACAGAGGAATAACCTATTTTATTATATTTTTTATTTCGTATCAGGGAACAGACTGGGTATCCATTATTTCAAACCATTGAATTGTCAAAATATTGAAAACATGAACTGTGAAAGACCAATTTCAGTAGACCTCTCATAAAATTGAATCTCTGTGTGACGTTGGTTCATGATAACTTGACAAAAGTCTGTTAGTTATAACAGGATGTCCGTATTTTGTAACTTGTATATTTTTGTAAACAAAATTATTTCGTTGACAGTAACTTCTAGAGAAATGTAATTATTTCTAGATTTATTTCAACTATGTGGTCTATGCCAAGGAAAAAAAAAATTATCACACAAGTGAATTGAGCATCAAAAAAATCCTTTATGTAGTGCTTGTTGGTTTATAAAACTACTTTCGCAATTTTCAAGTCAATGAATTGAGAGAAAAACATCACTCAACATCATGCATGTATTCTTAAAAACTGCACACTTAAAACTGTCATGCATAATAACCTATCGTCTAAGGCCGGCTTTATATGTAGAAAAACAAAACTTTCTGCAAAAAAAACCAACTTCCAAAAAAAACAAAAAATCTAAAATAAATTTATTTTAAGAAGTCGGTGACGTTTTTTGCTCCCGACTTTCGAAAGTAAAGTTATTTTAGACTTTTTGTATTTTTGGAAGTCGTTTTTTTTTCAGGAAGTTTTTTATTTTACCCTTTTTAGTTGTAGTACATGGCATACAAAATCTTTTCATGAATAAATTATTACACTGTGGCTAGAAGTTATTAAAGGATCATCATGTCTTCAACATAGCTCAAAGAAGAAAAAACACGTATTAAAGAAAAAAAAAAAACAAATTACTCAACCGATTTTGATGAAATTTCTATGGGATCAAATAAATATTTTTTCAAATCGGTTCATAAATGACAGAGTTATGAGGTAACAAACATAAAAAAAAACATACAACCGAATTGAGAACCTCTTTTTTTTTAAAGTCGGTTAAAAAGTGAGTACGTAGCTCGCTAGACGCAAGTTGAATTGCCTCATGTCGTGAACGGAGCATAAAAGTCAATTCACACATAATCGGTCATGTACGAACTGTGAACATAAAATCTTTGCATCATTGTATTTGAATAGCGAACGTTTCCCGAATACTGACGAGTTTTGCCGAATCGCATCGTAGAAATTATCATCTGCCTTTTCCAACTATGTTTGGGGTTGGCTTCCAGTCGAACCTGGAAAATATAAGTGTAATAATTATGTCTTTTTGTTCATTATTATTTTAATCCCATTCATTACGAGAGTACCATAAAGTGCGCTTTGTACTCGCGTTTAAAAAAACACTATAATTATGTGGTCGGTGTAAGTTTGAATTCGTGTTTAGTCAATCAGAGTTAGTGTTTTTTCGGTTTTATTCTAATTGGATTATTTTATTGAAGACGCTTTCCATGTCACCCAAAGGGCAATGGAGAGGGCTAAGCTCGGAGTTTCCTTGCGTGATCGAATCAGAAATTAGGACATCGGCAAGAGAACCAAGGTAACCGACGTAGCCCGAAGAATAGCCAAACTTAAGTGGCAGTGGGCAGGGCACATTGCTCGCAGAACGGATGAAAAGTTCTGGAGTGGCGAACGCGAACCGGAAGACGCTGCGTTGGAAGGCCTCCCACTAGGTGGACCGATGACCTGGTGAAGGTTGCAGGGATCCCCTGGATGCGAGTCGCACGGGACCGGTCTATGTGGCGACACTTGGGAGAGGCCTATGTCCAGCAGGTGACGCCTTTCGGCTGAAATGATGATGATGATGACTTTCCATGTGACATTTGCAATGGTACGGAACCCTTCATACGCGAGTCCGACTCTTGGCCGATTTTTTTCTCTCATGTCCAAACATCTCTTCACATTTTTACAGGCTAATCAAGTTGTTATGAATAGTATAGTTATACAACATTAGTTTTAGTATATGCGAAACCCGATACACGTGTCTAGTGTTTTTATGTAAAGAATCTATGTACAAAATTTCAAAACTGTCATCATCATTCTCTTGCCCTTATCCCAATTTATTTGGGGTCGGCGCAGCATGTCTTCTTCTTCCATACTTCTCTATTACTCGTCATCTCATCCGACACCTCCTTTCTTGCCATATCATTCTTTATACAGTCCATCCATCGTTTCTTTGGTCTTCCTCTACTCATATACCCATCCACATTCATACTCAAAACTTTCCTCACAACATTTTCCTCATTCCTCCGCATCACATGCCCATACCACGACAACCGATTTCAAATTTCAAAACTGTATCATGAAAAATCACAAAGTTATAAGCTTGTTCTGTTACCTAGTTGTCCGCACAAAAACGCGGTCACCGCGCAGCGCGCGCCTCCAGCGTCGTCTTGAGCTCATTGATAATAATAATTTGGCAGTAGGTACCTAAATTATTGCGATAGGTACTCAAAGTCGGTCGGTATCCAACTTTTAACTTATTTTAATATTTTTGGGAAAAAATATAACATGGTTTAAAAATTATTGGAATCGATTCAGTTACTTATTCTGAACAAACTATATTCAGGTTTCGCATATACTAAAAATAATGTTGTATAATACTAATCAACCATTGAACAACAAACCTGTCAAATACTATCCCCCACAAATAGAAATAACATTTCCCCCACAAAATACCATCACATAATTTCAAAATAAGCACCCATTTCATATACGAGTCTTGAAAGGACGAAATTATAGCAGATACCGCCGGACGCCACGGGAGGTCGCCACAGAGCCAGTGGCTTGAATAATTCATAATTCACTGCATCTTCGGCTTTATGCAAGCTATAAGTGCAACACAGCCTTAAATATAGAGGAGTAAGTCAGAATATTAGTGTTTTATGTTGTACAGAGGAATATTTTAAGGATTTATTTATGTGGCTTTTTGAATATGTATTTTCAAGGCAACTTGAAGTTATTTGACTCGGAAATAGGTTTTTATCGTATTTTATGTTATTTTACGTGACTGCTTAATAGGACTAGTGGTCGCAAGCGCGACTGCTGAACATGAGGTCGTGGGTTCGATTCCCGGATTGGGCAAAGTTTTATCGAGTTTTTCCATCAAGAATTTCTAAGTAGCTGCATCGGAGTCTGGTTATATGCCCGGTAGATGGCAAAAGGGTCGCCTCCTATTAAATGGCTGACATGGAATTAGGTAGGTGGGGCACCGTTTAAAAAAAAAAGATATCCGCAAAAAACATAACCCTTCTCTTACCTTGCAATCGGGTAAAAGAATGAGTGGAACAAGGCTGTCAATAAATGATAATGAAAACATTACTCAACCTCACTATAGTCTGTTTTTTAATCCCTGAGACTAAATTGACACATGCAAATGTCAAACTTACAAATAATGTTGCCAGCTCTTTTGTGTAGTGTTGTACCTACTATACCGGTTTGTTGAATCGTAACTTTTTATATTTATTAGACGATTAGAAAAAAAAAATACTGATGCCATATGTGTTGTACCCGTACACGGTAAAACGGATATATAAACATTTTCTTTTATAAAGACAGAACTTTTAAAAAATACGACAATTATTGGAACTTGTCACCATACAAACAATTACAATTTTAAAAATAATTATCTTATTACGTCAGTTAGTGTGTGATTTTGAATACGGCAACCCTAAATTTAACAGGAACAACACTGGACGCCGTTTTATATTATTAATGTATTCACATTGTATATATCTATATCTTCTTACTTTTGTATTATTTCGTTTTAAATAACTACCTACAGCCTTAGCTATTCAGAATAACTTATTATAAAAAAACAATACTACTTGATTTTATTAACGACAATTTACGGTAGTGGCACATCACTATTTAAGAATTGAAAAAAACTGACAACCCACGTAATGTCAGTTTAGTCTCAGAGGTTAAAAAATAGGCTATAATCACCATCAAACGAATTGCTACCCACTCTACCCGACCAAATTACAAAAAAGAAATCGCCATCTTTTTTTTTGCAAAAAGCTGAATCCAATAGGTTTTTATTAAATTCTGGGTTATGCATTTCCCGGTTAGTGTCGACGGATATGAACTGAGGGCATCTGGTTCAATAGAGCGGAAACTGCAGGGCGTATCGGCTTGCTTTTTTCCATATTTATATTCAAACATTTTTTATTACCGTGATTTTTACAACGCGACGCCCGCCGCGCCTCTTAATGGGATTTATGATATTTATTAAAATATGTTTGAAGCAGTTCATTTTATGTTTCTAAAATTAAAATTAGTTTTTTGTGACATTTGAAATGAGTTTTTATTTGATGATTGTCAAGTAAAAACCATACGTGCATAAGAACTGTCATGCTGCTCATTGGACGTTTGAAAATTATTTTTTTTTTTGTTTGCAAAGAAATCTGTCATTGTGTCGACACAATGACAGATTTCTTTGCACTATCTGTCATTTTGTGGATTCTTCCGTCAACGAAATCCTTGTCTACAGTGGTCATGCTACGGGGGCTGGTTGTATGATTTGACTAATCGATTCTTATTTTCTTTTTCCTGCCTGCTGTGTCTCACTCCTGGGCGAAGGCCTCTCTCCACTCTTTCCATTTCACGTGAACCCTCGCGTCCTCCTTCCAGTTCTGAAGAAAATTGTCCAGTTCATCCCACCATCTAGTTCGTGGGCTACCGCGACCCGCCTCACTCACAGGGCACCAGTTTCCTGCTATTTTGGCCCACAGTTTGTCCGGCAAGCGGCAGACATGTCCTGCCCAGTCCCATTTGAGTTGGGCAGCCTTTTTAGCCACATCAGCTATTTGTTTTGGAGTATGTTGTGTTTCGTACACGATCCGTTAATTTATCACCTAGTATACTGCACTCCATTGTTCGTTGGCAAACCTTGAGTTTGGGCTTCTGGATGTTAGTCTAAGACCAAGTCTGTGCACCATAGGTTAACATGGTTAAGAGAATTCTTACTTCATCATCATCATCATCATTTCAGCCGAAAGACGTCCACTGCTGGACATAGGCCTCCCCCAAGTGTCGCCACATTGACCGGTCCCGTGCGACTCGCATCCAGCGGATCCCTGCAACCTTCACCAGGTCATCGGTCCAGCTAGTGGGAGGCCTTCCAACGCAGCGTCTTCCGGTTCGCGGTCGCCACTCCAGAACTTACTTGATTGAATTTAATCATATATTTTATTAAAAACACCGCGAAAATGAAGGAAAAAATAATAAAACAAAATGCATCTGTAGTGTTCGTTAGTGTTAAGATTATAATCAGTAGAATAACCCGACTATATCTGTACTAAGCTCTGACGTCACAACTTACATCATATCGCTCCAGTGGCTTGTATCCGTCGCACGTTGTACCACAGTGTTGTTGACGCACAGCAACGTGGCTCCTGCGGTAAGATGGCGTGCGGTTCACGGAGAATGAACACGTTTCTACAACATTAGTTTTAGTATATGCGAAACCAGAATATAGTTTGTTCAGAATAAGTAACTGAATCGATTCCAATAATTTTTAAACCATGTAATATTTTTTCCCAAAAGTATTTAAAAAAGTTAAAAGTTGGACACCGAGTGACTTTGAGTACCTATCACAATAATTTAGGTACCTACTGCTAAATTATTATTATCAATGAGCTCAAGACGACGCTGGAGGCTCGCGCTGTGTGGTGACCACAAAGCTAAAGCTTCCGAGTAGGGATCTTGGTTTTTCCTTTATTATTTTACATACATCACGGACATCGGTGACTAAACGGCTCGTGGCTACATAATAATAGCCGCACGGCTCGACATTCAAGGTTAAGGAACTTTTGCTGATGATGATCTGTGGATGGGTGACAATCCATTATACAACATTAGTTTTAGTATATGCGAAACCTGATACACGTGTCTAGTATTTTTATGTAAAGAATCTATGTACAAAATTTCAAAACTGTATCATGAAAAATCAAAAAGTTATAAGCTTGTTCTGTTACCTAGGTCACCAAGCAGCGCGCACCTCCAGCGTCATCTTGAGCTCATTGATAATAATAATTTGGCAGTAGGTACCTAAATTATTGCGATAGGTACTCAAAGTCGCTCGGTGTCCAACTTTTAACTTTTTTAAATATTTTTGGGAAAAAATATAACATGGTTTAAAAATTATTGGAATCGATTCAGTTACTTATTCTGAACAAACTATATTCAGGTTTCGCATATAATAAAAATAATGTTGTATAAGGACTATCTATTCATACACGAAATATTTTCAGAGAATCATCTAACGGCTATAACGAAGCCTTTTCAAGGTTTTTTTTTTATCTGGGTATATTTTTTTTATATAAATAAATAACTTTACCATTACTTGACCCTCAAAATAAATACTGGCTCCTTATTTTTAAACATCCATACGCTAGTTTACTACGTCGTATTTACCTGCTATCATTGTTAGAATATGGGAGTAAAGGTTTGATGCAAAAAGTCTCAAAAAATTAGTGATTTTATAATAATTTCGTAAAAAAAAAAACACTTGAGATAACTTTTTTTTTTCGTTGCTATGGCGATTTTACGACTTATAGACGTTACTCTTAAAATATTTCGTGTATGAAAAGACCTTATAAACAGGTCAAACTCTTAACAATCCTCTTTTTGGGCATCACCGCAGTCGGGTAAAAATAGTGTGTTATTATCATTAACGGCAATTTTGCCACTTATAGCAGATAGCTACCCGACTGTTTATTTTTCACCTTCTCCTGTTCTTATCCAAATTTGTTTGGGGTTGGCGCAGCATCTTCTTTTTCTTCTCATCATCTCAGCAGTCACCTCCTTTCTTGCCATATCATACTTCACAGTTCATCCATCGTTTCGTTGGTCTTCCTCTATTTCAATAGTCATCCACATTCAGAACTTTCATCACGACGTTTTCCTCATTCCTCCGCATCGATGCTTTCTTTCATAGTATCATTGATCATTAATTTGGTCGTGTAATTGTATGGCAACCATGATCATCATCATCCACAGCCCGATTTTACCCACAGCTGGGTGTAGGCCTCTTTGCTTGTGCCAAGCTCCACGTTCTTGTGCCATCTTGCTTTATCTATATGTATGGCAATAAGAACACCTAATTCATCACCTGTCCGTTTGATTTCGGTGGCCTTTGGCGGTGGTTCCTAATAATTAGAAAAATAAAGGGTGCAAATAAACCCTTAACATATCTAAAAGGCACTTATTCTCCCCGTTTTTGCGATCATTTTTTTGTTCTAGACCATACCTGGGAACCTTCTAGTTACGGAGATATTGGGGGTCAAAGTTCCAACTTTTTCACAAGTTTTTTTTTTTTAAATACATGTGTTTAATGTAAGATTTTTACTTTACACACCTCCACGACCCCCGTACTATTCAAACCATCCATTAGCACAATGCTTTGAGTGCTTTCCATCGAGTCCTACCGTAAAACGTGATTTTTCACCCCAAACAAAAGTCGATTCCAAGCAATAATTTTTGCATAAAGTTACTTAGTTTGATGTACAGAATGTTTGGTTGACAGCTATGTGAAGGGTCTGTTGCATCAACTTCGATTACTTAAGTCCTCGCACATATGATTTATTTTTCAGGGTATTTTTTAATGTTGCATTTCACAGCCAGACTATACCCTTAACCTTTTTTCGATGTAAGTCTTTTAGATTTCGTCATCTGTCCAAAGCCCCTCAAAAATCATAAAAGAACATTACCAATTTTCCACTTCCCTAATTCAACAATACCAGACTTCACACATCCAATATGTCGATGCTCAGATTACCAAGCAATGCGGTGGCTAGAAAGTGATATCCAATTTACAAGCCTGTTGGCTCGCGTTGAACGGACAGACGGACAAAGCAGATATACGGAGGCTGTGACGCGGAAAATAACATAGGAGAGACAGTAATAACTATTTCATATTTCCTTTTGAGGGTTTTATTTTGGAAGAATCTTTTGAGAAAAGGTGGGATTCGATGTGTGAATGAATGATATCGTAACACGATGCCTACTTTTGCAATACGATTACTTTTTTGTACTTTCAAATAATCGGTAGCACGATGCCAACATTTTGAAACTACCATACATTACATCGCGTTATGCCAACAATCGCATATTGACAAAAAAATCTTAATACGTTATTCTAATCGCAGCATGCCTACTTCGAATATTGTCAGTACTTTATATAGTAAGTGGCCTACAATATGTACAGTCAACACCAAATTTGTTTCGTAAATATAAGTAAGTCATCACACATTTTTTTTAAATTCATTGCTATACTGTACATTATTTACAAATTAAAAGTAGACCTAACATTATCCTTAACTTTAATACAAAATAAATATGTACAACTATCAAAAAGGGAAAAGAATCATCTAAATAAACACTGTTTTAAGCTTTCACGGTTTACGACTAAACTTGTACTGTCACTTACGGGATATCTTCCGTTATTGTTCATTGCTTTGAGCTCCCGATATTTTTTATGTTTTTTATTTTTCCCTATTTTTTTTTTAATTTGTTTTTTTTTTTTTAATTTTAGTTTTGTTCATCTAAATATTCGTCTACATCGCTGTCAATAGGAAAAGTGCCCAAAACGCTGGCAGCATTGCCAAGTTGGGTGGCAATGCTGATTTTTTGGTCAAAAAAAGGGCAGCGCTCTGGTCACATGAAGAGTCGACCAACGGCTTGGAAAAATTCCTATCAGTGGGCACTCGGAACCCATGGCCCTAGTATTTCAACCACAAACGTGTTAATTGAATTGAATACCTACTCATGCATATCCAGCGAGTATCAGAAACGTGTGGTCATATTAAAAGGTAAGCAGTGATAGCCTAGTGGTGTGACCGTCGGACTGCCATGTCATAGGTCTCGAGTTCGAACCCAAGACACGCACCTCTGATTTTTCGGATTCATGTGCGTATTGTATTCGCTTGATTAAGTGAAGGAAAACATCGTGAGGAAACCAGCATGCATTTTTCATCGGTGTCAAAAAATAATACACACAAAAGAGCACAAAGGTACTGCTAGTTAGTAAGTTTTATTTTTTGTTCTCTTTTTATTTAATTTTGTTTTATTGTTTTGAAACATGATCAAGAAAATATAAAGAAAGCTCGCATAGGAGCGAGTGAAATAAATGTTTTTTCTTTCTTTCTATTTTCTTTCTCATGTACTGGATCAATAAGTTTAAAAACAACAATGAACAAAAAAGTAACCAGCACTTTCTCCCAAAAAGCAGTTCTTTCCATTTTTTCATGTTTCCAAAGAATTATTCTGCTAACACAAGTTAATTCTAAAATCTGTGTTATCCTCTCACATCTGTTTCCGTCGTACATTTCACGCCAGTGGCCCGCAGGCACGCACTTGTTACTGTCCACTTCTGAGTTGATTCATGCTTGTAGATATTTTAGAACAACTTCAAAATTATTTAACCTAACATCACGCCTGTAATCCCTTGACAGTTTAAACAGAGGTGTACCCTAATAGTACACCCACATTTCACCTGTTATGTTTAAGTCCCAAGTAGGTGGGGGCGAACCTATTGACATCAACCGGGCACGAATATAAATCCCGTGGCTGCTATTGTGAAATTCTTAAGGAATGATCCGATGACACTTTGTCAGACCTAGGATTCGAACCCAGGACCACATGCTCTGCAGTCGCGCTTGCGACCACTAGATCAACGAGACAGTTCAATTCAGCTCATGCGGCAAAAGTTAAATATTAAAATAAATATATTTTGACGCTGTGAAAGTGTTATTATGTGGAAACATCCACAGTCGAACCTAGTCAAGTGCGGCTTAAGGGCATTACATGGCTCAAATCCCAAAAACAGAGTATGTTCAAAGAAATTTATTGATGAACCCCTTCGTACGTTTTCCGTGTAAAAAATATATGTTATAGTTAAGTTCATCACAAATAAATTGTATTGTTTAAAATTTTAATAAACATTCTCAATTTTTTTTGGTTAATCGTAGAAAATAGGTCCTTTTTCAACAATAATTGTAAATTATCTCTGTTACGGCTGAATAGATCGGCATGAATTTTGTAACAACAAATACGTAATGATATACTTAACAATCTGTATCGTTTTCTTTTTGTAATTTCATTTAATATTTTTAAATAATAAATAAAAACCGAAATTTCGCGAAATGTGCGGAGCAAGCCCTGTGACGCATGTTCGGGACCGCGATATGTCAGTGCCTTGACGGCTCTTGTGACGGGTGGACGTACGCGTGTTATTTTTTCCAAATAAAATTCAAAACTGCACGTTTTTAATGATTTCTGAATGAAATAATATTGTAAATGGTACAGTTATTAATATTTCGTAAAATAAGAATAGAAAATACGTTTATAAAATATATTTAAAGTAGTTTGTAATTTCGTTTTGTTGTTTGAACCTATCATAGAGTAAGCCTGACAAGTGACAGCTATGCCTGAATCAACACTTCTATACAAATAAATCAAATTGAAATGTCTGTTTGTAATATCAAAACAACAGCTTTTTACTAAATGCATATGAAAATATATCTGGCACTTATAACAAAAACACATTTTTTTAAATTTTTTTCTTTCTGTCGGTCTATCTGTCTGTCTTTCTGTTTGTGCCGGCTAATCTCCGAAACGGCTGGACCGATTTCGACATGATCGATTAATTTCATAAAAGTACAGGATCTTATTTTTTCGAATTTTAGTCGATTCGACTCCCGAGTGTGGCAAGCGAATTTTCGAAAATCTTTGTATACAGATTTGTATCTTTTGAAAAATTAAGTAATGTTTCCTTTGAGTAAAATTTGCTATCTCCATCTGCACTTAGAGTACTTGCCCTCTACGTGAGATTGTCAAATTCCATCCTGTATATTACAGGCAATTCCGTGTGGTCGTGGAATTAAAGAATACGACCACCCCATAAATAAAAGGCGACTAAGGGAACATTCGACCTACAACGAAGACAGCTCTATGATACAGTGGATAGTCCAGCAGGCCAAAAACACCTTTACCGGCTTGCTAGAGCTAGAGAGAGAAAGGCGAAGGATGTATGTCAGGTTAAATGCGTAAAAGACGAAACTGGAATGGTTATTTCGGATTGTGAGAAAATTAAGGATAGGTGGAAGGGTTACTTTGAAAGAGTGATGAATGAGGAGAATGACTGGAGTGGTGTGCTTGAAAATAAACCAGCGAATGAGGGACTAGTGAGAAAGGTTAGTTTGGATGAAGTGAGGATTACAGGAAATGAAATTAAGAATGGTAAGGTATTAGTACCGGACGGAATACCGATAGAAGTATGGAAGTTATTTCTGATGGACGGATGGACGTGGTTAGCTTTATTCTTCAGTAAACTGTTGCCGGAAGAAACGATTCCTGACGAATGGTGTAACAGTTAGCTGGTGCCCATTTTTAAAAACAAAGGTGATGTGGTGGAGTGCAACAATTGTAGAGTAGAGGAATAGAGCTAATATCACATAGTATGAAATGAGCTCGTGGCTAAATAATAACATCCACTCGGATCGATCTTTAGGTTAAGCCGTGCTTATCTAGGTTGGTCTGTGGAAATACCATTAAATACCGAGTTTTCTTCGTGCCTCGGAAAGCACTTGTAGATCTTTGACAGTCGTTACAGGTAGTCGGTCTTACCAAGGGGTATCGTATTATCTAGTAACTGAGTTGTGGAAGTCAGATAGGCAGTCGCTCCATGTAAAATACTGGTATTCAGCTGCATCCGGTTAGACTGAAAGCCGACCAAACATAGTTGGGAAAAGGCTAGGCAGATGATGATGTCACATAGTATGAAAGTTTGGGACAAAGTTATTGAAAGGCGACTGAGAGAAGAGAGCCAAATTTCGCAGAACTAATTCGGTTTTAAGCTTGGTCAGGAAAAGACGGATGCCATTTTCACTATCCACCAGCTGTGCGAGAAATACAGACGTGCACATAATCTTTGCACATAGTTTTTGTAGACCTCGAAAAGGCATACGACCGGGTACCCCGTGAGGTACCGTGAGGGAAGTATGTGCAGTTGATCCGTACGATGTACAGTCGATGCAGTATCCAATTTAAGTCGGGTTTACAGCCGGCAATACGGCAGCTTCAATGTGGCTTTCGGCTTGCACCAAGGGTCGGCTCTCATCCATTTTTTTTTTTTGCGGTTAGTAAATCTTCAAATGGCCCTCCCCCCGCTCTGGACGGAGCGGAAGGGAGTGTCAGACTTCTACTGACTAAAACCCATCCATGTTCCTTCTTTGCCCTTGTGGTCCAGGGCCGCGGTATCTCTTTCGAACAGTCCCGCAGCCCTGGCAGGCATCGGCCCTTGCGGACCCCTTCATTGTTGCTGACATCTCTTTGTGGCGCGCGTGGAATACGAACGCGCCGTCGACATGGCCTGTCATCATAATACGGCCGGACGGCGATCTAGCCCATTACTCACCGTCCACAGGCCCGCGCCTACGGTAGCCGAGAGCGACCACGTGACCCCCGACGCCCGGGGCGTCTCCCGCGGCAGCTGAGACGTAAGGCTCTTTCTCTCTCACGTTCCGCCACCTCCTTCTCTAGCATGACTGCTTCGCAGAAGGAGGTGACGGCTTCCCATGCTCGCTCGCTCCGGACAGGGCTTGAACCAAGGCCGGAATCGAAAGACCGCCGCCGCCAATCGCCGCTACGAGGAGGCTCTCATCCCTTAGCTCTTCCTCCCTTACCTCTTCCTCGTGATAATGGACGCTCTCGCGTCGGACATCCAGAAAGAGGCACCCTGGTGTATGCTGTTCGCCGATGACATTTTGCTGGTTGCTAAGAGAGGCCAAGAGGTCCAGAGCAGATTGGAGGTGTAATGGCAAAGACTGTAGTAGAGAATGTTGGTCTGCTATTGAGTAGAACCGAAACGGAATACTTGTTTTGCGATTTCGTCGGTCTCCAATCTAGTGCCTTTAACTCTTGCCGGAACGCCCATACCGATCTGCTTCGACTTCCGGTATCTCGGATCGTTTGCCCAAGGGGATGTCAAAGTAGACCGGGACGTAACGCACCTTTTCAACTCAGATGGATGAAATGGCGACAGGTCACTGGAACAGCAACTTACGACCCACGGATGCCTCTCAAATTAAAGGGGAAGTATACAAGTCCGTGATTACCTTTTATTACCTGTCGTACTGTATGGATCAGAATGCTGGGCTGTGAAAAAGATGGATGAAAAACGATTCCATCCATCCATCCAGCGGAGATAAGAATGTGTGCGGTGCTTACTTCAAGAAAGTCTACATGCACCATTATCACCAACACCAATTCCAATAAACAACCAACCGACCTGTTCAAGATATTTGAATTTTAATGACTTTTTTGTGAATGGAAACATTTTGTTCTTATCAGAGCGTGGCAACATTAAAAGAAAGCTATATTTTATTTATTCCGCTCATCATCAGACATCCAACTTTATTTCTACACGATGTAATACACAGTCAAGTTTAATTATCTGGCGATACCCATCAAGCATGTGAAGTTTCGCTATCAAAATTTGATCTTGTAAAACTATAAGGTGTAAATCTCAATCATAAAGGTCATCATCAGACCTTCAGAATGTGAAATGTAGAAGCACCCGTGGTCAATTAGATTAAAGTTGAAAGCTACATCATTCTAACTATTTCTGTTACTGAGAACCGATAAGCACTTACCTGGTCATCATCAGACTTTCAGAATGTATCAAGTAGGTAACACGTGCTCAGTAAAATAACTGATGAAAGCTAGCTCATTAGTAAAACTGTATAATTTATCTCAAAATAAATATAAATTGGAACAAAATGTATTCAGGTCTCTCAGAGAACGAATAAATTAGGCAAAAACGATGACAACAGTGCGACACATCTGTGTTCTTGCTTAATCTTTATTGTAGTAATGGTCGTTTGCCGGCAGGGGCGCCAAATAAACAAAAACCAGTACAGGGGTCAAATCATCAAGGTCATCGAGCAATGTAATGCCCTTAACCTGAAGATTGATCCGAGCGGCTGTTATTATTTAGCTCCTCCTGTTAATGTCCTGTATAGTTCCTACTCTTTCCCACTCTGGAATAAGATCAAAACATACTGCTTGAGACGTCGTAGTAGGCGAACAAATTGTGATTAAAAACTTTAAAAAAGCTTTTGTTTTTTATTGAAATCTGGCTCGGGTCGGACAGTCGATACAGTGTACCATCGATATAGCGTACCGTCGATTAAATGTACTGTCGATATAGCGTACTATCGATTTGGTGTACTATCGATATAGCGTAGTATCGATTTAGTGTACTGTCGCTATAGCTTACTATCGATTTGGTGTACTGTCGTTAAAGCGTATCGTCGATTTAGTGTACTTTCCATATAGCGTACCGTCGATTAAGTGTACTGTCGATATAGCGTACTATCGATTTAGTGTACTTTCGATATTGCGTACTATCGATTTGGTGTATTGTCGATATAGCGTAGTATTGATTTAGTGTACTGTCGATACAGCGTACTATCGATTTGGTGTACTGTCGATATAGCGTACTATCGATTTAGTGTACTGTCGATATAGCGTACTATAGATTTAGGGTACTGTCGATTCATTAACCCGTCAATGGAACGTTTTCGAGACAGCGACCGTCGATGTAGTGACTGTCGATATTATGAACCAGACCTCCATTTGAAGCAATTGTTTAAAGATTACGAAGACAATGATCTTTTAATTATTGTTATTCTAAATGTAATTAGTATTTTTTGGTGCAAGCTGGCCTAAAACCAGCAGCGCATATCCATTGAGGTCCACAAAAAAGGAAACAAAAAGAATTGACCTAGATTTTATTCAGCGTCCGGTAGTTAGTTTAAATCCCAGGAAAGCAAAGACCACACTCAAAAATAAACTGTTTAAAAGCCAACAGAAAAGCGTAATACGTAATTCTGTTTCCAAAAACCAGCTGAAGCTAACTAAAGGGTGCTACACATGTTCGTCGGGGCTGCATGATTCGGTACTGACAAAATAAATATAAAATGTAGAAGTTCTGGCAAAAACCGGTCGACTCAGTTAGAACCGAACACGATTCAGTGATGGTAGATACTGAACGGAGTTTCATCATCATCATCAGCCTACAACAGTCCACTGCCGGACATAGGCCTTTTCAATCGCACGCCACTCAACTCGATTCTTAGCAGCTCTCATCCAGTTGGTACCAGACGGCTTACCGAAGATCGTCACTCCACCGAGCCTGAAGGCGTCCTACCTTACTTTTGCCGATTCGCGGTCTCCACTCAAGAACCGGTTCTACGGCAAATATGGCCGGCCACTTTAGCTTACTTATTCTGTGAGCTATCACTATGTCGACAACTCTGGTTCTCTGTCGGATCATCTCGTTCCGGATGCGATCCCTCAGAGAGACTCCAAGCATAGTCCGGCTGAACGGAGTTTGCTGATCGGGTTATAGCAGTAAAAATAGGGTGGAAACTTCTTCAATACTTCATAGAAAAGAGAGGATCCTCCGACCAGACGGGTGTTATCTTTCTTTTCTTCAACTTTGTCGGCTTTTAGTTTAATCATGCAATTAGATTAAAAATACGAACTATGCTTCCTTTAAGACTAGTTTTTATCACGAAACTACTGCCTATTCCACCTTCACAACCCAATAACTGGATTCATAATCCCTCCTGGTACAGAAAAATTGACAGATTTTGGACCCAAACAATTGTGCAGCACTCCCAAAAACTGATGGAAGCAATTTAAAACTCAACCAAGCGAATTCGTGGGATGTAGTTGAAAATAATTGGGAGCAACGTATTTTTGCAACATAACAAGTTGTTGGGAGTTTATGCAAGCGAATCTGATGCCTGGACGAATTTAGATGCTAATTTTAAACGGGAAAAGCGTACCGCGTTTGCCAAATTATGGTTTGACCAGACATTTTCGGTTGAAAGTTTGTTGACGCGTGTCGGGGACGAGTTGTCGTCGTTTTTACGTGGTTTTAACTAGGTTTTGATATTCAGGTTCATTTTTACAGACCTTTTTTTTTGCTTTTTTATGATTGGAAATCATCAAATGACGCCCCCCCCCTCCGCTCTGGGCGGAGCGGAAGGGAGTGTCAGACTTGTACTGACTAAAACCCATCCATGTTCCTTCTTTGCCCTTTGTGCTCCAGGGCCGCGGTATCTCTTTCGAACAGTCCCCTACGTGGTTGCTGACATCATTTTGAGGCGCGCGTGGAATACGAATGCACACAGACCTGAAGGTAAGCATTGCATAGTTTTTTAATAGGTTTTTGTTTATAAAAAAAAAATAAAAACGTTTATTTCAATTTCAATAGGCATTTCGATACATGTTATTGGAGATCACCTTTTAAGCAAGGGATTGCTTGTATTAGGAGACCCCGCACTTCCACTTGTCATTAAATAGGTAATTGAAATGTAGACAATTATACAAACAGCTCTGCAGATAAATGAGCGTAATGTAGAAAAAGGCCAGATCGCGCATGTTCGTGTGGTATGTGTATAATGAGTGAGTGTGTGGGTGAGTGTGAGTGTGAGTGTGAGTGTGTTTATAAAGCTCAGTTGTTTATTGAATACTAACTTTTGATTTAGAGGTTTCGATCGCGTGGGGGTTGGACTGTCCGGATAAAAGCTACCAGCATGTTTTAACCCAAGTCATGGGCAACCTGTACGTCAAGTTTTTTTTTTGTATAATATGGCTTGAAAGTCATCTGTGTAGCTCTCGGAAAATATTTCTGAAGCGCTGCAGAAACGCGGCAGTTACAACAACATCCTGAAAGCATTATGTGAAATGTTACTAAAATAGTTTTAAGGTTCCATTTGCTAAAATAAATTGTATTTTATCATATTTATGAAGATATAATAATACGTATGGGCCAAAGTTGCCTGAGAATACATGAATGATATTATGTTATGTTATTATTATATCATACGCGCAGAACATCCAGCGATCTGCTAGTGTAGTTGATGATAGATTGTTCGTGTAAAAACTCTGACAGTAGGCCTTAAAAAAAGAGTCCTGGGCTGCGGGACTGTTCGAAAGAGATACCGCGGCCCTGGAACACAAAGGGCAAAGAAGGAACATGGATGGGTTTTAGTCAGTACAAGTCTGACACTCCCTTCCGCTCCGCCCAGAGGGGGGGGGGGGGGGGGGTCATTTGATGATTTCCCATCCTAAAAAAAAAAAAAAAGTCCTTAAAAAGAGTATTTTTTACTAGACAGAGCACAGAACAAATCTACGGGCCAACATTTTACCTCTGATCGCCAGTGCCCTACAATCCCTCTCAATGTCTATACAACATTATTTTTAGTATAACACTTGGCTAGGTACTTAAGTACCTATCGCAATAATTTAGGTACCTACTGCCAAATTCTTATTATCAATGAGCTCAAGACGCTGGAGGCGCGCACTGCGTGGTGACCGCGTTTTTGTGCGGACAACTAGGTAACGGAACAAGCTTATAACTTTGTGATTTTTCATGACACAGTTTTGAAATTTTGTACATAGATTCTTTACACAAAAATACTAGACACGTGTTTCGCATATATAAAACTAATGTTGTATATGACAGACATATTGTTGCCTTGTGAGTGTTCGTTTTTGTCTACGCTTGTTATCCTGTTTGTATCATTTTATGTATCTGTTTGTATATGAGTTTTGTTACTTGAATTAAACAAATTTTATTTTTATTTTATTTATTTTGTCCAAGATACTTGAATTTGGACAGACAAAAATAAAAACTCTTGTAGTTATAAAAAATCACTATTTAAGTGACAGTCACTTGTTTTAGGTCACACAGTTTTCGGTGAACAAAGCCACATACACTTCCTTTATCAACCTCAGCACTATAAACCACACAGAAATTACGAGTTTCAAAACTACCGTCGTATTTCATAATCAACAAAGCCAGACTACCAGTGGAGTAATTTCCCTGACCGCAGTTGTAGTTATAAAAGCTACTCGTCGTAATATCTAAGGCCGCACACGCACACGGCCTCTCCACGCGGTCACTGCCAACAAAATCTTCGCCACCATGCACCACCATCCGACCGCACGGACGAACGGTGTAAAATAAGAAAAAGTATTTATTTATTATTTATTTTACAGTTTATGTACACACTAAATACAGAAAAGAAGAAAGGAATAGAAAATAGTACAAAGGTGATGCTTATTTCTACAGAAATTTCTTCCAGCATACCTGCGAAAGGAGATACTAAAAAAAGAGATGTAGACAAAGTCTGTAAAAGAAGAAGAGAAAATGGAATACATAAAACACAAAGCAGAACTATTTAAACATAATAATATAAGAATATACTAACATACTTATAAATATAAAGACAAAACATAACAATACTGTAAATAAAATAAAATAACTATTAATAAATACTTATACAACTATGACGAAATGGAAAGATAATGTTCTTTCACTCCTCTTTTGTTGAATTTGGCTGTCCCTAATGTCAGGCGGAAGTGAATTCCACAGCCGCACGGCGTGTACCGTGAATGAATAGGAGTAGAAGTCGGTAGAGTGTGGAGGGGATTTAAGGAGTATTTATTTGTCTCACGCTGGACAACACATCATCATTCTTTTGCCCTTATCCTAATTCATCCTGCCCTCCTCCTATCCTGTGCTCCTCGCACAGGACAAAACAAAATGGTTAAATTAACAATAAAACACATTTTTTTTTTGAAAGTTGATAAAGATAAACAATTCAAATATCTTGATCTGGCTCGCGAGGTTGTCGACATGTGGGACATGAGTACAGCAGTCATTGTGCCGATAGTCATGTCGGCCACTGGCTTAATAGCCTCGAGCAACATCTGAGGAGGCTCTCGCTTGGCAGCTGGATCAAGGGCTTGATTCAGAAAGCAGTACTTCTGGACACGGCGCGTATCGTTAGGAGGTTCCTCTATCAAGAGCCCTGACTACCGGTAGCTCGGACCCTGTTCCCGATGCCTGTGGGCTACTATTTTTATATATGTATAGAAACATTTAGAAATGTTAATTATATGTAAAGAAAATAAATAAAGGAATAAAACACAATTTAATAAAAAATAAAAAAAATAAATATAAGACATACTAAATTGGCCCTGTACGAGGCCAAAAGGCTCCTATCTCAGCATGGTGTTGAAACATTAAAAAAAAAATGTCACAGAGCTGGTATACTGATAGGGCCCGAAGTGATGGCACGTTCAGATACGTGTGTTAACAAAACCCTGCTGAACTATTTTATTGCCAATGAAAATGGCAATAGCCTAAAGGCAAAAGAGTAGGCGTGGCATAAGAAAATTCATGATTTCGATCCCAATCCCTGGGTTGGGGTAGAACACATAAATTCTCAGCTATGTTTGTTCAGTAACGCGCATTGGACCAGCTTGGTGGGCTATGCCAGCTCACTCACACAGAAAGGAAGCTATAAGCTATCAGCAGTTCCAACATTACAGGCTGATGATATTCTAGCACTACTAACGTATAAACATTACATCACGCCTATAATCCCCGAAGGATTAGGCAGAGCTGTACCTAATAGTACCAGCCAGATTTTGACAGTTATGTTTAACTTGGGACCATGTATAAGGCCTCCCAGTAGGTGGACCGATGACCTGGTGTAGGTTGCAGGGATCCGCTGGATGCGAGTCGCACGAGACGGGTCAATGTGGCTACACTTGGGGGAGGCCTATGTCCAGCAGTGCATGTCTTTCGGCTGAAATGATGATGATGACTGTATTGAAAAAGAGTGCTAAAAGTCTATAACTTTATTTTCTGTCTTTCTTACAAACCTGCAACAGACCTAAAACATAACATAATCGCTTTTCAAATATCCTTTTGGCAAATGCTTGCATTTTTTAAATGCCAGATTACTTTTCTCCTATTCTTCACGTTCATCCGTCCATTTGATTTAAGAGCTTTCCCTCTACACATGTGTGTGGGGATAATGTTATTTAAATCTCTCACATACAGAAATACTTTTAAAACCATCTTCATCAGTGCAACCAGGTAAAAACCGGTAGGTGTTGTTGAAAATTGTTTCCATATTATCTCTGCCATGTATTTTCTACCAAATGCGTTTAGGCAATGAGTTTTACAGAAGGTTGGTACATTTTTTTTTTTTTTTTAGTATGGGAAATCATAAAATGACCCCCTCAAGGGAGTGTCAGACTTGTACTGACTAAAACCCATCCATGTTCCTTCTTTGCCCTTTGTGTTCCAGGGCCGCGGTATCTCTTTCGAACAGTCCCGCAGCCCTGGCAGGCATCGGCCCGTGCGGACCCCTACGTGGTTGCTGACATCTCTTTGAGGCGCGCGTGAAACACGATCGCGCCGTCGACACGGCCTGTCGTCGTTAAGAATGAGCGAAAACACACGCACACATAGACACGTTTCATATACCGCGAGTGCAAGCGCACTTACGACTAGCATTGGGCTGGGATGGAACAAGATGACGAGTAGTGATGGCCCATTGATAAGCAGGATTTATTCGAAATCAGCTTATATGAAAGTTTTACAAAGTCAAGTAGACACTTCACCCTTTGTGTAATTTATTTCCTCACCGTCACAATTTTTGTTACTTTTTATTAGCCAGTGACGTCACAAGCCCCCTCTTTTGAACTTAGATGTGCTGTATCGTCGTCATGTTTTGATTATGTGACAAAAAATACGTTTCCAACATTTATTGGTACTAACGGACAATTTTTTTTCAGCCTATTACAGGCGTGATATTATGTTATGTTATACTAAACAGAGATCGCCTTTCTAACGTGTCTCTCTCTGTCTATGTGTGGTGTATGTACGCTGGTTTTCATTCGCTGTATGTAGCTGACCTTCTGTCAGTACTACTCCGTGGTTCGGGATAAGATGTGCGGAAGAATTGCTCCGACGTGTTCAGTCACTGAGCAAAATATTTTAACAAAAATATCTTATATATCTTTAACTTTTCGTGACCTTATTTGGGATATAAATCGTAAAAGCATTTTTTGCATGAAGGGAATTGAAAATTGTAACGTAGAGAGTGCGCTAGGAAATTGTTTTATTTTGTGATAAATATTGTGGGATTTTAATTTTAATGGAAGTTCAATGATAACATGATTATAACGCCTGTATCTTCGGCAGAGGTGTACCTAATAGTACACCCACATTTTGACAGTTATGTTTAAGTCCCATGTAATAGGCGGCGAGCCTATTTCCATCAACCGGTCACAAATCCAGACTGCGTGGCTGCTACTGCAAAATTCTGGATGGAAGAACTTAATAACACTTTACCCGACCTGGTAATCGAACCCATGACTACATGCTGAGCAGTCGCACTTGCGACCACTAGACCAACAAAGCAGTCAAAAAAAGAATAATAAGCTGTAATTATTATTTACATACATACATAAACTTACGCTTTTTTTCCCATGGGAGTAAGCAGAAACCACATAACGCCTGTTGCTAAGATCCTTACATACCAATTTCGGCTCGTCCACGTTCATACATCTGGTCATACACGCTCGCCGCTTGCAAGTACTACGCACCTTTCTAAAGAACCTCACCAATAAGGTCGGTAGGTTCGTATGTCCTTCTATGGCGTGGGGACGCCATAGAAGGACATAAGACCTTACCGGGAGGGGTCCCGGCGTTGCCACTCACATCTGCCTTGTAAATACCTTTTGTTAGTCGCCTTATAATTATTATTTGCCCGCAAATCTACATAGAACCCTAGTACTCACACAATACACACCCAGACCATTGACCTCTCAACCGTCCAGGTGCTCAAACTTCCACGTACCAGGTCTGTTTACACAATGCAGGTATAACAAGAAAAGTTTTAAAAGACCTACCTACCGTGGTCCGAGGCTCATTATGTGAAACACCTATTTTGACAACCAACTTCGGTAACAGTACTTTAGAAGTTTAAGTGTTTTCTGAATATAAAAAGTTGTTTTATTTAGCAGAGAATGGAGTTTTGCTCGTGTTTTTTGGGAGTACAATGTGTTTTGTGTTTTGTGTGGGTTTATGTAGGTAGGTTTTTCTTTGTTGTGAATGTTAATCATGGTGAAAGTAATTTTGGAATACGTGGAGTTAGGTTTTATAAGAGCTTAATGTTTGAGTTAAAACAGTCAAGCTGAAGTTGGAGTGGAATGCCCCCGTAGCATGACTACCGTAGACAAGGATTTCTTTGACGGAAGAATCGACAAAATGACAGATAGCGCAAAGAAATCTGTCATTGTGTCGACACAATCTGTCAGTTGGTCGATTCTTCCGTCAAAAAAATCCTTGTCTACGGTGGTCATGCTACGGGGGCTGGCCATGTCAAACGGATGCACCTGGAGAGATGGGCAAAGATCGGCACTCACTGAACGCCTGAAGGTGGACATCACCGACGAGGTCGACCGCGGTGAATGTGGTGTGACGATCTGATCATGTTCGCGGGGTAAGCGTGGCCAAAAATTGAACAGAACAGAGAGGTTTGGAGGGAGAAAGGGGAGGCCTTTGCCCAGCAGTGGAACACAAAGTAGGCTATAAAAATAAGAGTTTAGAGTCTATTTGGATTCTAGCATAAGTGATTTTGTGCGTCTTCATGATCACAACTGACTTGCCTTATCTCAACTATCATTTAATAAATCCGTACCCGAAGCAGATATATTTAACCGATGACCGTAAGTTTAAGTTTAAATCAAGAATCTTGGCCTCCCTACACACCAATGAAACGTAATCAAAATTTCTCTCTATTTTCAAAGAATGAGTGATTCTCATTTTCTTCGTAAAAAAAATATATCCCATTTTCCCATTTTCTTAATCGATTGTACACTTAGACTTAAGTTAGCAACTAAGCTAATATTGCGTCTTTGTTGTCAATGTTGTGTTTACCCGTAATTGACATATCATCATCATCATTCATCATCATTTCAGCCGAAAGACGTCCACTGCTGGACATAGGCCTCCCCCAAGTGTCGCCACATTGACCGGTCCCGTGCGACTCGCATCCAGCGATCCCTGCAGCCTTCACCAGGTCATCGGCATTTGTCATATATTTGGTCATTTGCAATTGACATATATATTAGAATATTACCGTATGATTTAGTATATGTATGTGTATGTATGTGCTGTGGGTGAACCTTAAGTAAATAAATAAATAAACTATGTTGGGTCGGCTATCAATTTAGCCGGATGTAGTTGAATACTAGTACTTTACATGGAGCGACTTCTGTTCTTACCAGACCTCCCAGTTACTGCGTAATATGATACTCCTTGATAGAAGGAGCTCGTGGCTAAATAATAACGATAGGTTAAGCCGTGCTTGCCTAGGCTGGCCCGTGGATGAGTCACCACCTATTACATACCGAATTGGTCTCGGCTGTCTTTTGTAGATCTTTGGTAGTTGTTACATGTAGTCAGTGCCCCGAAAGTTTGACAACCAGTCTTACCAAGGGGTACCTATCGTATTATATAGTACTAACTGGGCTGGGAAAATACTGGATTCATCTGCATCTGATGAGACGGGAAGCCGACTCCAACATAGTTGGGAAAAAGCTAAGCAGATGATACCCCCTTTCTAAGACTGGTAATCAGATTTCGGGTTTCTGACTATCCGTAACTACTATCAAAAATCTACTAATGCCAGCCGGGTCCAACAACGGCTTAACATGTTTTCTGAGGTAAAGAAGGGTTTTGTCATGTCATTGTATTAAATAATACCCATCCACGGTATCCCATTCGCTGCAGCATGCATTTTTTAATATTTTGCTACAAGCTCTGATTCTAATCGATCCTTGTAATCATATAAAAGGTCTTAAGCAACAGAAACAGGATACCGCAAGTTCCAACTGAAAGTTACATAATCTAAGAGGTTTTGCAAGTCAAACTTCAACTACAGCTAGTTAATATTGAAGCGAACCATGGAAGAGAAAACACGGAAGTTCTGTATTTTACTTTCATGTCTGAGTTTATTATGCGTTTACAGGAGGTACTGGCTCGTGGCTGACTATTAACAGCTAAAGTTACGTCTGCTGAGATCGTTTTGTAGATGGGTTACCCTCTATTACATTTGCAACCCCCTTTTTTTTTTTTAGGATGGGTAGTCATCAAATGACCCTCCCCCCCACTCTGGGCGCGGAAGGGATTGTCAGACTTGTACTGACTAAAACCCATCCATGTTCCTTCTTCCGCAGCCCTGGCTCGCATCGGCCCATGCGGACCCCTACGTGGTTGTTGACACCTCTTTGAGACGCGCGTGGAACACGAATGCGCCGTCGACACGGCCTGTCGCCATAAGACCGCGTCAGGGCGTCTCCCGCGGCGGCTGGGACGTGAGGCTCTTTCCCTCTCACGTCCCGCCACCTCCTTCACTAGCATGACTGCTTCGCAGGAGGTGACGGCTTCCCATTCCCTCTCGCTCCGGAACATGGCTTGAACCAGGGCCGGGCGCGAGAGATCACCGCCGCCAATCGCCGCTACGAGGACACGGCGATTTGTAACCCCTTCTTGGATTGAAAAGCATGCTATCTTTGTCAAGTAATTATGAGCCAACACGACAATGCTAATGCCTAATTAAATTTGTTTTGACCAGAACTCAGCCACATCGACGGCGTTGGTAGTGGCTTCAGACAGAGTGCAGCTGCACCCTTAAAGTGCAGGTGGAGTTGCACCAAAAACAGATCAGGAGGTGGGCCATAGTTTGGGATGAGACTCCACTGTTACACTCAGCTTTTAGGTTATAACCCCAGTAACTAAAGAAGAACCAGTACTTTATAGGAATCTACTGCCTATCTGACCTCCACAAAACAGTTATAGGGTAACGCTATAGCTCTTGGCAGACACTGGGTGTCATAATTTCAGGCTTCTGTCTCCCCGTAACAACTGTCAAAGATCTACGAATGTCAGCCGCGACCAACACCTTTAAATGTTTTCCAAGCCACGGAAAGGCCTTGGCATGTTACCAAAGGGGTCATTTACGGAGACGCTGCGTCTCCGTAAATTACCGTTGTGCAGCGCGGCCCGCTTTTATTTCAAACATATGGCGATGTCTGAGAGCGTTTACATGAAGTGAAGCGTTGCTTGCGGATTAGCCCGCAGCAGATGATATCGTCGCGTCGCATGCGGCGTTGCGGCCAGTTCCTATAATAGTTTGTTCACGGAGAACCGGCGTGTGAAACGTAGCGATACGCCCCGCGTCTCCGTAAACAACAACGTATATTGTCATAATTATGTTTGCGTTTTCCCGTTTGATAACTCGGCCCAACGCAAGCGCCACCTCTCCGTAAACAGAAAATACGTGCAACGCGCCGCGAGACGCCACGCCGCACACGCCGCGTCTCCGTAAATTAGCTCTTAAAAGAACCGTCCTTAGATAGTTTTACTTAAACTTGAAGATCGACCCCCTTAATAGAGTAGAGCAGTTAGTTTAATAGCCAAACTTAAGTGGCAGTGGGCAGGGCACATTGCTCGCAGAACGGATGGCCGATGGGGTCGAAAAGTTCTAGAGTGGCGACCGCAAACCGGAAGACGCTGCGTTGGAAGGCCTCCCACTAGGTGGACCGATGACCTGGTGAAGGTTGCAGGGAACCGCTGGATGCGAGACGCACGGGACCGGTCAATGTGGCGACACTTGGGGAGGCCTATGTACAGCAGTGGACGTCTTTCGGCTGAAATGATGATGATGATGATGAAGATCGACCCGAATAGCTGTTATTATAGCTAGGAGCTCCACTCCCGTTTGTTAATCAACACTAACAAATTAACCAATTCCATTAAAATCCTCTAGCGTATTTACATTAAAATTTTCAAATGCAAACACGTGAAATTCGGGATGGCTTTCAAATATCACTTTGTCGGTTTCATTACCTACATTAAGCATTCCGTTTGAGCCGATGGATGGACTTATAAAATATGCAGTGTACTAACTGTAACTGGAGCTGTATTGCTGTAGCTTTTGCATGTATTTATGTAGTTGGGCTGCGTGAGTGATTGCAGATTTAGTATTGAATAGGATTGATGTTTTATCGGCTTATGTTGATGCATTAGGGATGAGATTTGCTTGTTTTTGATATTGCCTCAAATAGTAATACACATACAAGGAAGTTTTGGCGCTATAACAGGGATACTGATGGTGAAATTCGTGATTTTAATAAGGGAATTGATATAAACAAAATGGCGACCGTAGTTTGGAATATAGCCACGGACTAAAAGATTATTCTCATCATCATCTGTCTAGCCTTTTCCCAACTTTGTTGGGTTCGGCATCCAGTCTAACCGGATGCAGCTGAATACCAGTATTTTACATGGAGCGACTGCCTATCTGACCTCCACAACCCAGTTAGTACTGGGTAATACGATACCCATGGTAAGACTGGTTGTCAGACTTTTGGGCCAACGACTAGCGGTTACAAAGACAGACATGATAAGAGACTTTTTTTTGTTTAAAAGAGATACACAACTGATAGAGATTCTGATATAGAAAAAAGAGGATATTTCCGTAGTCACAACAAAGTCTAGTAGGCAAGTACACTTTAAATACTAAGTAATTCTGTTTAAGACACTAGACTTAAATCAAATTCAGGACTCGTTTATTTAAAACAGGCTAGAAAATGGAGTTCCGAGCTTTCTCTAGTAACAAAACCAGTCTAATCTGACAGTTACATTCGCTACTGTGCTTCTAAATGACCTCATTTACAGAAGTAACATTTAATCCAGAGGCTAGTTAAGAAATCTGGAAACGTGCAAGCGAGTAGAAAATGTAAACAGTCGAAAATATAATCAGTCTATTTTACTGTGTAATAAGGTTCAAATTTTATCTTTCAAAATTTAGATAGAGAGTGTCAGATATTTGAATGATTTATACTCGCATCCAAGGGCATAAATAAAAAAATACATAAAAATATTTATTTTTCTCTCAAAACATTGTGTCATGCATAAACTGAGGCAGCCCCAGTAAGTTACAATAGTACTTGTGTCGGGGTAACATATATACAAGGTGTAAACCAATCCTTCACGAAGCCGTCAACCGAGCATTCTTTACATCAAACTAAGTAACTCTACGCAAAAAATATTGCTGGGAAACGACTTTATTTTTGGGGTGTAAAGTCACGTTTTACGGTAAAACTTAATGTAACGCACTCAAAACATTGTGCTGATAGATGCATTGACTAGTAAACGGGTCAAGGAGGTGTTTAAAATGAAGTTATAACCTTAAATCTACCATAAAAAAACTTGTGAAAAAGTTGAAATTTTGTCCTCAAATATCTCCGTAACTAGGAGGTTCTCAGGTACGGTCCAGAACAAAAAAATTACAACAATGATGGCGAAAACTAGTGCCTTTCGGCTTCGTTAAGGGTCTATTTATATCCTTAATTTATTATAATTTTGACCCTGATTTATGAATGTGAATCTTACTGTTAAAGTATTCTTCTGCTACACCGCCTGTTAATGTAATAATAATATCCTTACGACTGAATTTGGTTACGGCGGACTATCTCCACAAGGACTATGCCCAGAATAAATTCAAAATCAAAAGTCATTTGTGCAAATTAGGCTGCTAATCAGCACTTTTTGAACGTCCCCTAAAACGCCCCCTTCGATACTTCCTAGTGTTTTAGCTGGGAAGATGAAGTGGGGGAACAAACTCCCCAGCAACACATCTGTCTGTTAGGTTAGAAGAACCAGATTCTATCATAATACCAGCTGTTGCCCGCGGCCTTCGTCCGCGTGAAATTAGGGTTGTTGGTCCCGGCTGTCATTTGTAGATCTTTGACTGTCGTTACGAGTAGTCGGTGGCCCGAAACTCTGATAACCAGTCTTACCAAGGGATACCGTATTACCCAGTACCAACTGGGTTGTGACGGTCAGATAGGCGGT
This sequence comes from Noctua fimbriata, assembly GCA_905163415.1. NCBI lineage: Eukaryota > Metazoa > Arthropoda > Insecta > Lepidoptera > Noctuidae > Noctua > Noctua fimbriata. The sequence continues at coordinate 12,065,910 of LR990945.1, read as the reverse complement.
CACTCCATGTAAAAATATACTGGTATTAAGCTGCATTCGGTAGGACTAGAAGCCTACCCGAATAAAATTGGGAAAAGGCTTGGCTGATGAAATCAACATAGTTAGAAAGAAAACGACCTAAAAAGAGTTCAGTAACAAAATATTTAGTTTCATCACCATCCATCAATTTTTCCTTCACTAAATTCGTTAATAATACTGATTGACAAGCCAGCGCTATGTTGAAACAAAGATGCTTCATAAATCATCGGTTGTTGTTATGCCACAAGATAATGTTGGAACAAAAGGTTCACTTTGAACTAAAAGATAAGAAACTAATACCTCAGCAAAGGCCTCCCCCATTCCTTCCACTTCTCTCGATGGTGTTTCTTGTCGCCAAATCTCGAGGAGGCCATCCAAGACATCCCGCCATCTTCTCCTTGGTCTTTTATTTTACATAATATTATGTACATTTGATTGCTTCGTTGACCCTCGGTCCGGCTAATTGTTATTGAGTTTTTCCATCAGGAATTTCTTATTAGCAGCCTTTAGACGGAGTTTGGATTTTTGTCCGGTATAGCGATATGCTCGCCTCTTATCACATGGGACTTAAAAATGACTGGCAAAATGTGGGTGTTCAACAGTACACCCACACTTTTACAGTACGTAATAACGTATACCTCTGCCTAACCGTTTGCAGATTACAGACATGATGTTATGTTGCCAGATTGTAGGAGGTGTTGCCAATGACGTAACATCCGAAGGAACACGGGGATGATTTCAGGTGATATTTATTTCAGCACCAAAGTTACAGGCTTTCAGAAGATAGATTTTGGATATAATAGTAGATACATACAGTCCCGCACGACCACGTTCTAGGACGAAGGTCGGGGAACGTTTCCTACGTGATCCTTCCAATTAGGACGAGACCCGTTGATGTACCTCACAATTAGCTGTGTTTATAGCATTAAATAAGTTCACTGATCCAGCGAGGACCATTAAGCGGCGAAGAATCTTACACGTGTCTTGTCGTGTCGTGTCTTTTTTGTCAAAAAAAGACCTCAAAGTTTTTGACTTCTACTGTGGAACTACCGTACTTTTTTTCTTTGTGGTCGCTACTGCTGTATCATCGATGTAAATTATCGTTTCAGCTTTCGTTGCAGCTGTATTTTGTTAAGGTTCGTTAGCGACTGAGGGTTAGGCTTCATTGTTTTACGGGCTAAGCAAAAACATGAAGGTGGGCTTAAAAGCAAATCGAGTTGTATCTGATGATGTTCAAATTTTGGGGAATGATTTTGATCTGGTGAAAGCCAATGTGTGTATCCGTAGAAGTTTAAGTGTGTAACAAGTATAAAATATTAAAGTTTTTAAACTATCATGGTCACTAACATTATCATTAAAACTAGAAACGGGATATTTACCATGTGTGTTTGTGTGTTTTCCGTGATCATTGTGCTTGCAACAGCGCCGAAATATCGGGAACTCAAAACAATCAAAAAAAATCTACTTGAAGCTCAAACCCAGAACCCTAAGTTTAAAAAACCAGCGAGTCGGGTGTACGACCCCTCATTCTCATCTGCCTCGCCTTTTCCCAAGTATTTTGGCGTCGGCTTCCAGTCTAACCAGATACAGCTAGTACCAGTGCAGTGCAGTGGTGCTAGTGCCAGTATTTTACATGGAACGACTACCTATCTGACCTCGACAACCCAGATAGTACTGGGAAATACGATAGCCCTTAGTAAGATTACTTTTGGGATTACTTTTAGATCTACAAATGACCGCCGGGACCACCGGTTTAACGTGCTTTCCGAGGCACGGAGGAAACATAGTATGTAATGGGTGGTCACCCATCCCTGGAACAACCTAGGCAAGCGCCGCTTAACCTGAAGATCGAGCTGATATTATTTAGTCACGAGCTCCTCGGGTGTTAGACCTCTAATATAGGAATATATTCTGTACCGTACCGTACTCCCTATATCTTTTGCGCTACCTCCATTTTACGGCGCCATTTCATCGCAAATTCATTCAATTAATTGTGATGAACTCAATCCGTTGATCCGTTTGTTGATATCCCATTATTACTGAGTACGTTTCCTGCATCCAATTCAGCTCACGTGGGGCTTCTTTTTATGTTTTTTTGTCTTTAGTCTGCTTTTTTATTTGCTTTCTTGTGTTGTTTGTTTGTGAGAGATCTTTGCGAGTGTTGTGTGTTGTCTTATTTGCCATTTTATATGCCATTGATAAAGTAGAGTTGCTATCGGTGTGAAAGAAAGAAGAAAGAAAAAGTATTTATTAGACTCACACAGGACAAAACAAAAAAAAAATGGATGAGATTACAATAATACAAAAATTATATAAAAAAGTAAACATAAAAAAAAGATAAAACAAAATTAAATGGTGGTTTAATGGTGGCGGTGGTGGTTTTAATGATGTGGTTACGATACGGTACAGGTGTGATTGGCTTATGTTAATAAAGTATCATAGATCCCTGTTTTAAGTTGTCACGGTTTAAAACTAAACTTATACTGTCACTTACGGGATATCTTCCGTGATCATTCATTATTTTGTGCTCCCGATATTTCGACGCTGTTGCAAGCGCCATGATAATCTTCATCATCATAGTCATCCCTCGATCATGGTGCTTGCAACTGCGTTGAAATATCGGGAGCTTAAAATAATAAATAAACAACGATTTATTGTTGAACTAGGGCTTGATTACATGGCAAAGTAGTCTAAGATAAAGCACAAGTAAATGGTTTCTTAATCTAGTTAGTGGGTGCCGTACTGCTCTCCTAGATAGGTTACAAAATAACCTGTGTTAAGGAGAAACAGTTCATCAGAACTGTTTCATAAGTTATCATAAGTCAACCATTTATGACGGGGATCACCCCATCATAAATGGTTGACTTAATACTCAATACTCGTTTATTGCTATATCCATAATGTACACTTACAGGTGGTAAACAAAAAAAAATAGAAACAATTATGGACCCTGTCGGGCACAGCAAATTTTTATAAATAAGTAGAGAGAGGAAGACCGTTTTATTACTTTTGCTTGTTGTTAAGTTTGAATTACCTAAGATACTTATGATAGCACGTGTTAACTATGTTGGTAGTAATCATTCGCAAGCTACAAGATGAAAGATAAAATTAGGTTCATAGACAAAAAAAAAAACTTTAAATCCAAAAACAGCTATTTCAGAAAAGACAAAAATTATAAATAATTTAAAAATAAATTGTTTAGTATTTTGGTGTGGTAAGTATATTGTTAATGTGTGTTTCGGTGTAATGAATAATCACGGACGATATCCTGTAAGTGACAGTATTAGTTAAGTATCATAGACGTTGTCTTACATTTCAGTCACAATTATTTTCAAGAAGACCTAACACAAAACTTGAGTATAAATTCTAGCATAGTTCTCGAATTTCTATTTTCAGTCACACTTTTTATACCACAGTTCAAAATTTTGTTATGGAAATGATGTTTTACGCCGTATCCCATCCCAATTTCCTAGAAACATTCCCCAAAAAACCCACAATAGATAACAGAAACCGCAAAACTTCTCAGAAAATCGCAAAAACCCTTCTATATCAAAGCATTTTACTGTTCTTAGATACAACACAACCGTCCATAGGTACGGTATACAAAGTACCACCAACCAAAAAGATTATTTTGCAAATGAAACCGCTAGGGACGTTGTATACACAGCAATTTTCAGCTCCACTGAGTCGCGTAATGTTATTTATTTATCTACTCAAATGACAGCATCCGATATAAATAAGCAACATTATTTGTGTATGATACCGTAAAGTATGGGTTTGATAAATATTTAGATTCTCTGATGGATTTTTGGTAAGATATCTTTATATTTGTGTGTTTCTGTAATTTGTTTCGCGGAGTTTAATTTTGAAATTGGATTGATATGGGTTTTGAGATTGGATTTTGCTGAAACTGATGTTTATAACATTTTCTGTAAAGGGTAGTATAAAAGGTGTAAACAGACCCTTCACGAAGCCGTCAATCAAGCATTCTGTACATCAAACTGAGTATCTTTACGCAAAAATTATTGCTGGGAAACGACTTTTTTTTTTCGGGTGAAAAATCACGATTTATGGTGGGACTCGATGGCACGCACTCAAAGCATTGTGCTGATGGATTGATTGAATAGTACGGGGGTCGTGGAGGTGTTTAAAGTAAAAATCTTAGATTAAAAACATGTATTTAAAAAAAAACCTGTGAAAAGTTGGAACTTTGACCCCAATATCTTCGTAACTTGTAGGTTCGGTCTAGAACAAAAAAAATATCGCAAAGACGGGGAGAACAAGTGCCTTTCGGAAATATTTTCCATTGTTTACATTCCGAAATAATGGGTTTACATGTTCGTAACCTTAAGAAAAAAACTGCTTCAAAAAAAATATCAAAAAATTCTGAAAATCCACATTTTTTTTTTGTGAACATACAAATTTTTTTTTTGCAGATCAACAAACTTGTGTACAAGAATAGTTGTTATATAAGTACCTAGAAAATCACTAGTCTATGACCGGACACATTGTGTAACTTAATAATAAAATTTTGCAGATTTTTTTTTTGCTTTTGCTTGCAACAGCGCCGAAATATCGGGAGCTCAAAACAATGAACAATCACGGAAGATATCCCATAAGTGACAGTATAAGTTTAGTTTTAAACCGTGAAAGCTTAAAACAGTGTTTAAAATTTAACATTTTATATAAATATAAAATTTTTAGATAACATATAATCATTATTATATGGCTATCAAATGTGTATTTATTATTGTATAAATACACATTTGAAAACCATAATGAATTTTATTTCTGTAAAATTCTTCGTAATCTTACTTCACCCCACCTAGTTGTGAGCCAATTTCGGAAAATCGTATAGAAATATAGAGAGTATAATAATAAGAGAATGAGCTCGTGGCTAAATAATAACAGCCGCTCGGATCGATCTTTAGGTTAAGCCGTGCCTGCCTAGGATGGTCTGTAGATGGGTGACCACCCATTACATATCGAGTTTCCTCCGTGCCTCGTTAAGCCGTTGGTCCCGGCTCTAATTTGTAGATCTTTAACAGTCGTCACAAAAAAAAAAAAAAAAAAGGTAGTCAGTGGCTCAAAAAGTCTGACAACCAGTCTTACTAAGGGGCATCCTATTATCTAGTACTAACTGGGTTGTGGAGGTCAGATATTCAGTCGCTCCATGTAAAATACGGGTATTCAGCTGTATCCGGTTAGACTAGAAGCCGACCCTTACATAGTTGGGAAAAGGCTATGCAGATGATGTATATAAACTAAGAAAAATTTTATACAGTACCTACTGTAGCGTTTGTTCGGTTCTAATCCTCTTTTAATAGGGCATTGTTGTGTTTTCCTTTTCTGTGTTTAGATGTTTTTGCTAAAGCTATTTGGAAGCTTCACTCTGCTAGTGTGTTTCAAAATTGGAAATGTTTAGTTCACATACCGAATTTCCTGGGTGGTCCACGGAGCAACCTAGGCAAGTGCAGCTTAACCTGAACATCAAATCGAGCTGCTGTTATTATTTAGCCACATGCTCTTCAAGTTAGCGAATAGATAAATTTCAAAACAAACAGAAATATAATGTTTTTCGACGTTTTGTTTCGCCGAATCCTACTAATATATCTTATACATATATAAAAATCTCGTGTCACGGTGTTTGTGGTCGCGCTCCTCCGAAACGGCTCGACCGATTTTTATGAAAATTTTTATGTATATTTGGTAGGTATGAGAATAGGTCGTATAGCATATTTCATACCGCTAGGTGATTAGGGCGCGAGCAAAGCTTCGGGCAAAAGCTAGTAATATTATAAATGCGAAAGTTGGTGAGGATGGATGTTTGTTACTCTTTCATGCAAAAACTACTAAAAGGATTTGGATGAAATTTAGCACACAGATAGTTTATATCCTGGATTAACATATAGGATACTTTTTATCCCGGTACTACGATCCCGTGTGACAGGAACACCACGCGGGTGAAACCCTGCGAATAAGCTAGTGTATTCATAATTTTACTGTATTTCATATCGTGACCTCATTTTGGGAAATCAGTTGGTAGGTAGGGAAATCGTTTTACTTTTATTCCGGTGCTCTAAGCAGTTTTATTTTTATTTTATTTTATACTAGCTGACCCGCGCAACTTCGTCTGCGTTTGGATTTTCCCCGTTTTTGCAATATTTTTCATAAATTCTCCGCTCCTATTGGTCGTAGCGTGATGTTATGTAGCCTATAGCCTTCCTCGATAAATGGGCTATCAAACACTAAAATATTTTTTCAATTCGGACCAGTAGTTTCTGAGATTAGCGCGTTCAAGCAAACAAACAAACAAACTCTTCAGCTTTATAATATTAGTATAGATAAATCTCAATAGAAATAAAATAAAGAGCATTAACACTGACAAATTCTGAACAGATTTGCTATAACATTCAAGTAGCCGCTGCAATTTGCCGTAAACATGCAATACCCTTTAAACCCAAAACCATGCTTAACACCCTCACATAAAGTCCAATTTTATTTACACAGTTTTTCCTCCAACAAACACAAACAAAAATGATCTCTATAACGTGAGTGACAAAGATTAAATTACCGTGTTACTCACAAGAAGACGTTTCACTACATCTGACGGGGATTTTGTTTTCAGATTTCGTTCCGTACACAAAGGGTACAAGAAATATTGCTGGCTAAATATGAGAAGACAGCTCTGTTGTTTGTTGCCCAAATATACGGTAGCGTGTTCAGGGTTGGTGGAGAATTTTTCATTTTATTTTTGTCAGAAAATGGGTTGGTATTTTTCAACAGGGAAACGGGGAATTATAGGAGTGGGGAGAACAATAGGGGGTTGTGGCTACATAGTTACAATTCTACAAGTCGATTTTCAAGGTTAAGCAACGCTTGTCGAGGTCAGTCCGTGGATGGGTGACCACCCATTATTACATACGGATTTTCCTCCATGCCTGGGAAAGCACGTTAAGCCGTTCGTCCCGGCTGTCATTTGTAGATATTTGACAGTTGTTACTGGTAGTCAGTGGTCCGAGTCTGACAACCAGTCTTCCAAAGTTTATCGTATTACCTAGTACTAACTGGGTTGTGGAGGTCAGATAGGCAGTCGCTCCTTCTAAAATACTGTTGTTTAGCTGCATCCAGTTAGACTGAAGCTGACCCTAACAAAGTTGGGAAAAGGCTGAACTGATGATGATGGAGGGCAATAGGGTCTTGTGGCTAAATAATAATAACAGTCACATGGGTCGATATTCAAAGTTAAGCTACCTTGCCAAGGTCGGTCCGTGGAGGGGTGACCATCACTACATTCCGAGACCTCTCCATGCCTCGGCAAGCACGTTAAGCCGTTGGTCCTCCTCCGGTATTCTTTTCTGATTAATTTCGTTACGGGATCCAAGACAGTTAAATTGTTTCTCTGGGACTTCGTCGAGCTTCATTGTCTCGGCGCTTTTCTGGTGATCGCCACTATTGATTCTGGCTTTCAGGAGTTGCAGTAGTTTGGGAATGGTATGGCGGGCTTGTCCCAAAAAGAAAACTGGTGGTCCCGGCTGTCATATATAATTCTTTGGCAGTCGTAACGAGTACTCTGTTACCCGAAAGTCTGATAACCACTAGTCTTATCAAGGGGTACTCGTATCATGTTCCCCAGTAAATTGGTTGTACTCAAATAATCAGTCTTACCAACGGAAAACGTATTATCCAGTACTAAATGAGTTGTGGAGGTCAGATAGGCAGTCGCTCCATGTAAAATACTGGTATTCAGCTGCATCTGGTTAGTCTGGAAGCCAACCCCAACATAGTTGGGGAAAGGTTAGGCAGATGATGAAGATGGAGAATAGTATCTTGTGGCTAAATAATAACAGCCACACGGGTCGATATTCAAGGTTAAGCAACGCTTGCTGAGGTCGGTGCGTGGATGGGTGACCATGACTACATACCGAGACCTCTCCGTGTCTCCCTTCGTGTCTTTCGACAAGCACGTTAAGCTTTTGGTCCCTCTCCGCTATTCTTTTCTGACATTAGACTGGAAGGGGACCCTATCATAGTTGGGAAACTAAACGCCTAGTCTAGTTTCCCAACTATGTGAGGTACCACAGTTGATATGCAAGGAAAGCGGCCAGAATTTTTGACAGAGAAACAGGCAATTTCGTGTGGAAGCCAATAACGTTCTCTATCACCTTTTGACGGTGTAACGTATGGTCGTGTGATGTCAATTTAGACGTTTGAAATAGTTAGAAACGTTTTTTTTTTTTGGGTGAAAAAATGGCTGACGGCGTTGCCTTTGGTATAAAGGTTTGTCTTTGGGCATTTGTAATATGCAGGTTTTCAATGCGTTGTCTATTGTTATAGAAAAAGTTGAAAAGATTCATGTATCTGAAATTCAAACGCTCTTCGTAATACAGTGATTTCAAAGAGCATCACTGTTCAGTGATGCTTTTGTAGGATTATGTTTGTTTTTGAGGATTCTCTGACTCGGCGATATTTGAAAGTCTCCTCTGCTGTGTTCATCATGGATAGAACATAATCTATATAAATAAATAAAATTGAAGTGTCTGTTTGTAATTTCAAAATTGAGGTTTTTACTGAATGCATATGAAAGTAAAAAAACCCTTTTATTTTTTTTTTGTCTGTCTTCTGTTTATTCCGGCTAATCTTTGTAACGGCTGGACAGATTTTCACGGGACTTTTACTGGCAGATAGCTGATGTAAAGAGACATAAGGAGTTACTTAGGCTACTTTTATTTTAGAAAAAGAATTAGGTTTCCGTGCTAAAAAATTAAAACTCTAAAAATTTCATTTTTAACAAAATTCGATTAAAACAGAGAAGTAATTTAGTATGTCGGATCCGGTCGTTAGTACGGACATAAAATGAATCGGCAAACGTGCCAGTGGGCAGTGGTGACATGATACGACCTACTTACCAGTCTACCCACACCACAGCGTGTTTCTACAGAACCCTGATGTTCAGCTCGAGGCGAGGGTGACATTCAATGTCTGATCGCGGCGGAGTTGAGACGTCTTGGAAATGTACCCGATTCATTGTGCCCCGTGTTATTGTGTTAAGTTGTAATCTCAAGTAATTTGTTGCTAGAAACAGTGTATCACACCCAGTGTGTTTTCATAGCACGAAACCCATCGTCCGCCTACATGATGTGCGAGCCTAACGGAATAAAGCCTGACATATCCGACAAGTATAATAATTTCATGCGGACGAAGGTTGCGGGCAACAGCTAGTTGGTCAATAGTATCTGTTAGTGTTCGGTTTGACTGAACCTGAACTTATCCAAGATTTCCCAAAACCAAAAATTCAGGAACAAAAGACGTATTTTCGACAGCCCTATACCAAAGAACAACATTACCTTGAATATAAACTTTCAAATATACCATCAGGAGTGTAAGGTTGGCGTAAATTTAATTCAATGAGAAATCATCCCGTTTCATTTTGATGGGTAGGCAGGGATCTTGAGGCTGTGCTATCAAGCGGGAAAATGCGAAAGGGTTGCTGTCAATTCATATTGAAATGCTTTTTGGAACGACGGCCGCCATTTTGAAAAGAGTATGGCGTGTAGTTTGGAACAATTTGAGTGTTGTGTTTCTTCTGTTAGCTTGCTTTATTGACCCAGTCAGAAGATCGGTTCCAAAGTCGGCCATAGATGACAGGTTATGTAGTTAAGAGATTAACTAGAGATCTAGGTTTTGCAAGCCTGTCGGTTGGCTCATTTGATTATGTTCAGTCTACCATGTTTACTATTAGTTTCGAGTTCCCGATATTTCGGCGCTGTTGCAAGCACCATGATCACGGATAAACTGAAGTTATTGCGGGTTCATGAGCAGACAAATCGGTCTACCTCCTTTCCTGTTCGTTCGTGTTCAGTCTTCCTAGATCTATAGTTATGCTGGCAATGGTGTGATCTCCCATTTGAACAGTTCCAAGTTAAAAAGATATCGACATAAATTATCACAAAAAAAATGTTTTTTTCTTGTGTGTTTAATTTTGTTTATTTTGGTTTTGCTGTTAGTTTTTTTTTGTTTTAATGTTTACTTTTATTTTCTATAATATTTCTACGCCATCACAGCAAAACATAGCGCCCATATAATTAACCTAAGACCTTTATGTCCTAACCTATTTTTCACAAATAAATATTCGCATTAAGATTCTGAAAAAAAAAATTTAATAAAAGGTCAGAAAAAAAAACTAGAAGTTGCAGTAATCAGAATTAATTTTCTTTAATTTAGCATTTTCCTCACCACATACCCCCCTTGTTTCACAATATCTACATTATGTAGATACCTATACTATGATGCAGCTAGTTCGAAACATTAAGAGATAACATCTTAATTTCCCAGCAGACGTGTTCGCATTTGGGTAACGTCCAATAAAAGTAATTTATTGGTAAATAACATATCTTCAGAGATAAGTGATAAAGAACGGGGCACGGAAAATATTTTTTTTTGCGTGAGTTTTTTATAAGACTTGCTTATAGAAAAAGATAGAAAGAAAGAATAAAGTTTATTTAACGTCAGTCACGGCGACGGTGTGTGTGTGTGTGTGTATGTGTGTGTTACAATTCTCCTTTCAATCAAGCTTTGTAATGTGGGCATAACAGTTTAGCCCTAACAATAAGAAAAATCAGGTACAGAAAAGGTTACCCGTTTAAGGGTTTTAATAGGGTTATGTAAAAAGTCATAGAGAAAAGGTTAACCCGTAGTGTAGGGTTAATCAACCTATAATAACCACTTTTCGCACAGAGTTAATTTTTGTGCATAAAAATATGCAACAAAGTGATTGAGTTAGCCCGCGCTCGGTGCTTAGTCTCAGCAATATTTTAAACGTTAATTCATATATTATAAGGGTTAACCTCTAACCGGTTATATGTCTAATCCGTTAACCTTTTTACCCGATTAATCGGTCTTTGATAAAAATACTTAGGTAAGTACTACTTAGTACATTATTACTTAGATAAATAGTACTTAGGTGCGTACTATCGAATACACTGATGGTCGACTACTTTTCAACCTTATTATTTAGTGCATAAGGGTGAAAAGTGACACACCCTCACCCTAGATACAATAGAGATTTTTTTTAAGGCTTTGCTAAAATAAAATAATTGAGATACCTACCTATGTAAGTATATCATATTATATTTTTACTGTTGCCATGCTGTGAAAATATTGGAGCTCGTTATTTTTTTTACCAATTTCACAGAAAATTCATTTTCAGAACTGCCAGTTACACAAGAGATTGATTAGATTTTTATTCCAGCTGATGTATTTGAGCGCTGTGTAATATTTCACCAGCCTTATTCAACCACAAATTGAAGAGAACCTTATCAATAACCACTTAAATACTTATTTTGCAATTAATATCATTATGTTTGGCAGGTAGATTAATGATTAAAGCTTGATACGCTTGTATAGTGTTCCCAGCGCTGGGACACAGGCCTCATCTTTGCGAGAAGGACTTGGGCCCGGTTAGTGGCAAAAAGCTGGCTCTCTATTGTATTATGACGACTGCCCATCTGACCGCCCATCTGACCGCCCCAATCCAGTTAGTACTAGGTAATACGATGCCCCTTGGTAAGACTGGTTGTCAGGCTTTCGGGCCACTTACTAACTGTAATAATTGTTAAAGATCTACAATTGCCAGCCGGGGCCAACGGTTTATGAAACTCGGTATGTAATGAGTGGTCACCCATCCACGGACCAACTTAGGCAAGAACGGCTTAACCAAAAGATCGAACCGAGCGGCTGTTATTACTTAACCACGAGCTCCTCCTTTCTGGCTACTGTTCGAGAAAAAAACGTAAGCATTAATTTTATGTATGACAGTTTTTGACACAATCACTTACCTACAAGACTTATAAGAAACCCACAGGTGCTACTACGGCATATTCTTTTAACAAACTCACAAAACCATCCATAACGGTCCCATCACCATAATTCACAACCTTTTAACAGATTAACACGAAGAAAAAATTTCACAAAAACGCAAGACTTTACGCAACACCTTGTCTTACCCCAAAATTATGACCCACCTAATATTACCAAGAAAAATTGGGGTAGAGGTTTAAATTTTCAGAGACTACTTAGCGTCTTGAATATTTCAGTGACTACTCAGAACGGAGAAACAGCTGTCGTAAACCGGGATCTTGGAAAGAAAAGCGCTAGAAGCGCTGAAGGATCCGCGGATTTTCTTACCGATTTTTCTTTTGACTTTTTTTGGTGGAAGTCAAAGTAGATAGGTTTGAACTTTTTTTGCTTGCAGCTGCTTCGTGTTTTTGTAACCGCTTGAAGAGTTGATCGCGAAAAAAGACGTTTTTCGTAAAGCGGGCATTTATGAGGTTATGCGAGATATACTAATAATTATCATACAGAGGTAAAGTTTGTTCAGTGTAAGTTTGGATGTAACCTCCAAAAAAAATTTTTTCAATTTCTGTTTTTTTTTTTTAATTTTTGATAGAAAAGCTACAATATTGCCGGCTGACATAGGATAATACGTACGAGTATCTTAGACGCGAATGAAGCTGTGGCACAAGCTAAGCTAGTTTAGTATAATGATGACAATGATGTATTTCAACATTATCATCAACAGAGACCTTTACGACTTAATTATACCATTCAAATAATGTTATTAGAAAAAGACGTCAGTATTGCTCAGTTCACCATAATCAGACACGATAATTTAATAATAAACAAATACGACCACTGAAACGTCCGTATTCGGTTCCAGGAATTCGGCGGAGGACGAATAATTACAGTTCGGAACAAATTTCACGAAAATGGTTGAAGTAGGCAGAATATGTAAGAAAATAAATCTGGGTTGTAATGAAGTGTCAACAGGCAACGGACAAATTCACATACAACAAGTTCATTGCAGTAAGATGTGAAGAAAACGGTCATCTCGCTCCACCATACGTTGAATGGAACTTGCATTGCCTAAAATACACTTGACAACCGGATACGAACTGAAGTGGCCAATCTGGAAATCTCTTAACCGTTTGCGGGCCCAGGTTGGCCACTGTAGATATAATCTGGCTAAATGAAGTATCCTCGAACTATCCCAAACAGAAAGCCAGTGTGGAGCTCCTCCGCAGGATATGCCCCACCTCCTGTCCTGCCCGTCATGCAAAACCACTTGCACCTTTTAAGATTTAATCGAAGCAAATGTTAGAGCTGTGCATGTGGCTACATACTGGCCTAACACCATTTGAGTTTCATCGACACGTAAAGAAAAAGATTAGCGAAATTCTCAATCTATTCAAAATCTGGATCCTAAAAATCAGCTAAAAATATAATTCAGTCAGTCAGCAAAAATCCCAGAGGTAATAAGGTGTGTATAGAGAGAGAGAGCCTAGAGCTTCCAGCTTCAAAGATATAAGGTCACAGTCACAATCAAGCAAAGTGCTTTCTACTTTGTTATAGTGCGACCATATCGTGTTGGGAAAACTTGGGGACTCGTGTTATTAATTTCAATGTGTTTGTATTGCGTTTGGGCGTAATTAGCTGATTGTCTCTTTTCTGTTTGTTGACAATTACACTTGCATTGTGTTGCAGCTATAGCCGCATGTTGTTTTGTAAAAGTGTTTTATCTTTTTTTTCCAAAGGATAAGAATTCGCTTATGACAGTTCTGACAGAACTGATCTTCTTTGTGTTTGCAAAGATAAGTTAAAAATTGAGGAGGAAAGATTCCTTTAGAAAAAGCCTTTGTTTATCATTTGCGTGTTTTTCATCACAGCTGCTCCTACTCCTACTGCTGCACAGCGTCCTAGAACCAAAAAAATCGAAGACAATATTGTGACATCCATCAATCCGCACTGGGTCCGCATGGTGAATTTTAGGCTTATTCACCCTCACAGAAAAGAGGTGTGTGTCCAGCAGTGGGAACATTATATGCTGGTTTTCCATGTAGCTTTATAATTTGCAACTTTTCAACGTAAAAGAGAATGGGCGCTTTTGTATGGGCTCCGTTCCCAGAGCTGTATCAAATTGTGGTATGTATCATTTGAAAGGTCACGATAAGAGCTTTATTTTATTGTATGGCACCAACAGTAAAACGTGTGCAGGGAAAGAGCTATGAGTGATCTCATTAAAAAAAATTTCGTACCTCACGCATACACCTCTACCCAACCTTCTTTAGACAAAAACCTTGATAATTAATACTAATTTAAATTCTTACCGCACCAAAGCCAAAAAGCGGCAAAGTTAGCCCCAATGTAGGTCACCCACAGCTTAAATGCTCCAACCGATTTAGGCAAATGAGGTGGCATTACGTTTTGTAATTACTCCGGACATTATACTGAGTAGATGAAGTGACGTTAAATTCAATATGGCGGACGATGTATGTTGGTTAGACGGTAATTTGATCATTTGTGTTTGTAACTATCGTGTAGAAGGACAAAGGCTTCGATGCAAATATGTTGTGTTTATCAAATTTTGATTTAGATTAACTAAAAAAATACTTGCATCTATGAGTGCATTAAAATGAATATTATATACACGAGGTGCGCGAAACGGTCTTCAAACAGTAATGTCTATTTTTCACCCCCTTAAACCACTATATTGCAACTATCATCCAAATCGTTAAAGCCGTTTTCGAGAACGTGATTATACTGCAAATTTAATAGGATTTAGTTATAATAGGAAACAGAAACAAATTCCAAACCTCGGTAGATGATACACTAGTACGTTTTGTCCTTGTGTTTCTACCGACGTCACACTCGAGACTTGAATGTAAAAGATTGATCACTATATCCATTGAGTACATCACACTCTGCCTATCATAACAGTAGGCATCTGGCATCCTATATGACTCCCGGTGCAGGATACATTGTAAACTACAGGATGCTTTCAGTAGCATATCGAAGATGTCAAAGTTGCAATCTGACAAAGTGCTTTTTGCGCGTCGCTGTAGAGTGTCTACGCGAATAGTGTCAGGTATTTGGGATGTCTCCTTTATTTGGAATAGTGTTTTTATACTTATTTGAAAATTACGTAGTTCGTTGTTGTTATTTAATGGCAAATGTGGGTGTACCTCTGCGTAATGAAAAATAAAGCATCTTACACTATATACAAAGTTCATTGTGAATCACATCTGGGTTTAGGTACACGGAATGATAAAAATAATGACGATGTTTGTATTGTATTTTATAACGGGCTGGAGTCCGTAATTCTACGCCCAAAGCGCGTATTTTGCATACGGGTGGGAAAATTATATGATCCATTCCAGTTCCCAGAGAAAGGCCAACAATGCCTTGGTGTTACTGATGATCTCGCAGAGAGTACCTGGGTTACCGTACTTTGTCCTGTATGAGGCAACCGCTGGGCAGTGTAGAAGCACGTAGGCTGCTGTCTCATCTTCCTCCATGCAGGCTCGGAACAATGACGATGTTTTTGACAAAGTGATATTTCCAAAATCAATATAAAAATGTTTTTCTATACAGAAGACAAAAGGCCCGCGTGGTAGCTTATGGTCGATTTCCTCGAACTCTTTGACAGTGTGGACGTTATAGGCTAATTACTCTATAGTAAATGGAGTTTGACACTTATCTAATTAATTTAATTTCAGCAGCTGGCTTACCCTCGTTATCTTCAAGTTCGGAATCAAATTAAAATTGATCACATTGACTTTTGTTTGAAATTACTTTTAAACTGACATTCAATCGAATTAGAAGAAGAACGAAAGACAATTCGTTTTTGCTCCTAAAAAAATTGTCCTACCCAAAACCTAGTCACCCTACCAACATCGGCGTGAGTGATAAATGTATGACACACCGCGACACCGGTGAATATCGCCGTACACCTGTAACACTCGCTAGATGGCGCTGTTACCAATCTCATACAAGTTGTGTTATATCGCAAGGCTCTTGTTCCCGTGCGTAAAATTATACGTGCGAGCGTGGAGGTGCAATTACTTAGCTTGTTGTATTAATAATATTAGCATGTGTTTGTTTTACGGCATGGCAAATGCCCCTTTCTTGTGTAAAAGCGCAGTGAGCAAAGTGATGATTAATGTCTCTTTATGACCGTACTAGGTAACATCATGTTGGCATGAAAATAGACTTCATGAATTAGCAGGTGTAATCACGAAGAGTATAAAGCGAGAAGTAAAAGCAACAAAAATACCGATAGCGAATATCACTACATAGTATAAAACAAAGTCGCTTCCCGCTGTCTGTCTGTCCCTATGTATGCTTAGATCTTAAAAACTACGCAACGGAGTTTGTTGCGGTTTTTTTAATAGATAGAGTGATTCAAGAGGAAGGTTTAAATGTATATATTGCACCCGTGCAAAGCCGGGGCGGGTCGCTAGTAATTAATATATTTGGTTATTACTGAACATTAAGAATGATATTGCTGCAAAGGAGGTGACTGCTAAGAAGACGAGTTATAGAGAAGTATGGAAGAAGAAGACATGCAGCGCCTACCCCAAATGAATTGGGATAAGGACAGAAGAATGATAATAGTTAATACTGAAAATGTAAGCTCGTGGCCAGATAATAATAGCCGCACGGGTCGATCTTCAAGATTAAGCAGCGCTTGCCAATGTCGGTTCATGGATGGGTGACCAACTATTACACACCCAGTGTCCTTCGTGTCTCGGAAAGCACGTTAAGCCAATAGTCCCAGTTATCATTTTAGACAGTCGTTACAGGAACTCTGGGGCCTGAAAGTCTCACAACCAGTCTTATTAAGGGGTAACAATAACAACAGAAAATCACGCCTATAATCCCCTAAGGGTTAGGCATAAGTGTACCAGTGGCGAAGGTTCCATACAACTCGATTCCTACCGGATTATCTTTGACAAATGGCACAGTCTGTATTCTATAGACAATTAACATAATCACATTAAAGATATGTACTCCGTAAGTACCTAATAGTACATCTTCACCAGTTATGTTTTGAGTCCCATGTAATAAGGGGCAAGCCTATCGCTCTAGCCAGGCAATACTCCAGATGCCGTGGCTGCTACTGAAAAATTCTCAAAAACTTAGCTGTCGCGCTTGCAACCACTAGACCAAAAACAGACATTCTAAAAATAACCTTCAAGTGTCTGTTTGTAATTTTGCTTTTACACCATCAGCCTACTGCAGTCAGCTGCTGTACATAAGCCTCTTCAATTGCATGCCACTCAACTCGATTATCGGCGACAGTTTTTTATTGAATGTATAATTATAATCAAAATAATATATACGGTCCTTGGAACAAAAAACTTTATTTTTTTATTTTCTGTCTCTGTGTCTGTCCGTCAGACGGTTTATCTGCCTATCTGTTTGTTTCGTCTTTTTTTCAAAACGGCTAAACCTATTTTTACCCTTTTTTTTCCTTTATTTATTATTATTTTTTTTTCTTTGTTTTTTTTTTTTTTTTTTAACAATATCTGATTCGTCACGCGGATGTATGTCGCGGGCAATAGCTAGTCTTGTAATAAAATACAAGCCAATGAAAATAATCGTAATTACTGGCATTCCCTAAAAGGTCATAGTACAAAACAGTAATTATAATTTACCGATATCATTAAAACATGATCTCAGTAAAAAATACTGTTATCGAGAAAATAATTGCGATTTCGCCCTCGTGTCGGATATCTGTTCTTTTTGTATACTTAGGTACCAATTTTTTATTGGAATGGGGACATAAGGATATCAGATGAATGTTGGTATTTTAATTAAAATTGGTTCGTATATTGTTTCCGTCATTATTTTTTTCTTTCAGTCTCTTTTATATTTTATGTTAAAGAATATTGAAACTGAATAGTTTGATTATTATTTGTAATATATTAAAAACGTGGGCGAGCCATAGCTGTAGACTGGATGGAAGATGGGGGCAGAAAGTGCTGGAGTGGACACCATGGACGAGACGAAAGAATGTGGCATGATCCGTAGTGGCCACAGTGTCAATGTGGCCTATGTGGAGAAAATATCTTATTAAAGTGGCTGAAAGAAACTGGAGAGCCACGACACAAAACCGCACACAACACACAGCACAACAGCACAACACACAGCATTGCGTGGCCAAAGGTTGAGCAAGAGAAGAAGACGAAAACTTAGAAATGGGCCGCTATAAGGACACAATTATGTAATACATGTGCATAGTGCTCGCATCCGGTGTGCGCGTATGACTATGAACAGATGTACATAAGAAAGTGGGCGAAGCCAAAGGAGCATGTAAGGATTGTAGTAATTGGTGGCAGTACTTTCTGTCCTCATGGGAAATGGCGTGAGTTTTACTTATTTACACTTCACCAGCAAAACTTGCACAAGAGGTATTTTTCGGAACGTGGATCCGCGTAATCCCGTTTTACTGCCGGAACAAGGATCCACCACTCGTTTTTTTTTGTTTAGTAAACTTTAGTTTAGTTCAAGGATCCGTCGTACCAAAGGTTAAATCGTCGGTTCATCTTACCGAATTGGCATTTGAGAGTGGATGCCACTCTGTAGTTATAATTTCCGCAAACATCAATCAACACGTTAATTACGGTTAAAATCACAGATAGACCATCTACCATCATCATGTGCCTAGCCCTTTTCCAACTTTATTGGGGTCGGCTTCCAGTCTTACCGGATGCAGCTGAATACCAGTATTTTACACGGAGCGACTGCCTATCTGACCTCCACAACCCAGACAGTACTGGGTGATAGGATACCCCTTGGGAAGACTGGTTCTCAGACTTTCGGGCCATTGATTATCTGTAACGACTGTCGAAGATCTACAAATGACAGCCGGGACCAACGGCTTGACGCTGCGAACGGCGAACAGATAGACCATCCATTACACTTGAATAGATTTCAAGTTTCCAATCCCCAACCTTCTACCCTTTAATTTTAAGACCCGCAAATGGCAAAACTTCTACAAAATTGAAGGAAAACTTAAGAAATCTCGCCCAAAACTTATACAGTCCCCTTTGTAAGCCGACTACCGGCGGTTTTCAGCGAAAAAGATGGAAATAAATTAGAAAAATGTTTAATTCATAAAATTAATGTCGTGAAGCTTTAAAGGCTTTTCAGTAGGAGTCACTTTTGAAGTACGCCAAAGATTTGGAGTAATTCTAGAAGGGGTAAATGATCGTAAAGATTTTTATGTACTTTCTATTGTTTCTTTTGCATTTATTGCTGAAGTTTCGAGTATAAATGTTTGGGAAGTTACTTCTTGAACATTTATAGCACTTGGCAATGAACTACAAGTGACACGCTTATTAAATGGTGTAGCTAGGGCTAAAAGGGCCCTGTATCAAAATTGTTTGGGGGCCCTACGAAACTGAGAGCGCCGAACACTAAAAAAAATTTTAATAGCATCCTGATTTGCATCGCTTAAGCTGTCATTTATTTAACTAAGATGATGTACGAGCGAGCACTGTGGGATAGAAAATTTAGTAACCGCGATCATGGCTCGCACAGGTAAAGGCATTCATCGAAAATCCAGAAGAGCGAGTTCGAAATATTCTAGCTTTCTGAACCACGAGTCAAGTTTTCATTTAAGAGCGAGCGAAGCGAGCTCGAAATTTTTAAGCCTTCTAAAAACTACGGTAAGTTAAATATTCATTATGTAATCATAACGGGCCTCTTATCAATAACAATTTGAGGTTATTGGAAGATTTTGTGATGTTTATCCTCTACACGTCGGGGCCCTTTTTACTCGGGGGCCCCATATCATTGATACGGCTGATACGGCGGTAGCTACACCCCTGCGCGTATTGCTATATGCCCTTAAAAACAAATGAAGGAAATTACATAACGCCTGTCTTCATCGAAGGGTTAGACTAAGGTATGCCTCAGAAGCTGCTCCCACTTTTCGCTAGTTACGTTTAAGATATTAAGTCACCCGTAACAGTTTTAAAGTAGGTGTTTTAAGATCCTCTATATTTGTCTTATCCAGTTCTGAACTCATTTAATTCTTTGCTAAGTAGCATAAATTAGAATCTTCAGAATAGGGTCATTTACTGTTCTAATGTTCTGTCGTTTGAGATTGTTTCAGATGAGTCTGTCTATAGACAATTTTCTTTTTTTCGAACATCTTAAACTTTTATTAATATGACAAGAAGAAAATTAGGTTTATTATATCAACGTTGAACGGGTCTAGAACGCAAGGAGTTCTCTCGTGAGGATTCAATCCTGGCTGCAGGATCAAATCATGTCTGTCATAAAAATGTATTGTTACTAGAATTTTTCCTTTATCGTGGGCGCGTTTTCAAACATTTAACTTACATACACAAACAGCCAGACCTGGAACAGCTACCTGTAGGTCATACAAATATTTGAAAGCGAGCCCGTGATACGCAGCACAGCAGCCAATAACTGAGCCACTGCACCAACCGTACCGAGTGAAACTACATGTTAACCAAATTAAACGCAAAACGTACTGGCAGTTAAAAAAAAAAACAAACATTCATACATATAGACAATAACGCCTCTTTCTCATGAGGGTAGGTGGAAACTACAGAACGCCACCTGCTACGATTCTTACATACTCCTTTCGCTTCGTCCACGTTCAAACATAGGTCGCAAGCACGCCAGTTGCGAGTACTACGCACCTGACCTTTTTAAAGAACCTCACCAATAAGTTAACTCAATAATAAATGCTGGCCGTCAAATAAAAAAAACACACACGAAAACGAGACATTCCATAAATTAAATTAAAAAAGAATATACTACCAACCTCATCCAGCAAAATTCTTACGTTTGACATTACAGTGAATATTGAAATTTCCCGCCAACTTCCGCGGGTTCGGCTTCGCTTGACGTTTGACAGTTGCGGTCCGTAATTAAAAGTGATTTTTGGGCCCGACATTTTTGGAGTTCCGATCCAACAATATTGGCTTTTTCGGAGACACTGTCACGGTTGAGTTTTTGGATGTCGTTTTATATTTTAAATTGAAGTTGGGTTTTTTGTTATCATGTTTTTCGTTTGTTCAAGCAGTGACTGGGATTTTCAGATTACTTGACTGGAATAGGGAGTCACAAACACGACGTCACACTTCATCAAACTATGCTTTGTCGAACTTTAAAAATAAAGTTGAAATGTCACTTAGACTCTGTAAATCAAAACACAGCATCACAGCTGCTTAACGGCAGAGATTATGGACTATGGAGGTAATATTCACACATTGATGTCTGCGATTTAATACCAAATCTAACCACAGCTGTAATTAAGAGTATTATGTTCGCATTTATTTGTATCGTTCCTTATCGTAAATTTATATCTTTTAATTTACGTTTGTCGAAGGCTTGCTTGCGTTTGGCCGTAACTCGCCTGATGTGCAGCGATGACGCAGCCTAGGGTGGATCACGCTTGCCTAGAAAATAAATTAGGAATAGTTCCTGCTCAACAACAGTTGGACCTTGGTCACGACGATAAAACGGCAGGCGTCACCGTGAAGCAACTTGCGGAGCCATGGGCGACGGAATAAATGTAAATACTAAAGAAGAACAAACATACCTGTCTAAAGAACGCACAGTAGGTTTTTGTGTACCGCAAGGCAGTGTATTGGGTCCTCAACTGTTCCTAATACACATTGTACCTACTATTTGCACGCCACGTGGCAGAAAGTGATGAGAACATGGATTAAATAAAAGACCATATAATGTACCATATTCTGACAAATATATGAATTTGAATTTGGAAGCGTACTAGAAAATGGAACTAGCGCGGTCTGCCATACGTGCCGTTTAACGCAAATTGCGTCGCAAACCGAGGTTGTGAACGAGGCCTTAGAATTTCAAACACAACAAGCTTTCCAAAGACACTACCACAAAGCCATTAATGAAACAGACGACAGTCTACAAAGCCAAACTATTACTAAAGACCTGTCGCCATTTTAAAAGCCAGGTAGAATACTCAACTCCTTTTTCCAAATGCGCTTTCGTCCGCCCCAATGCGCTCCATCTGGCACAAATCTTATTTTATTACTAAATTCAATCGTTTGCAACCATCATCTTCAAATAATAACAGTCTTATTGAGTCCCAAGTTCCAACATTTATTGTTGCTAAATGTAACGCCTTGTCGCGTCGATAAAATTTTAAGACCCTTGTCATGGGCTATGGAGGAATTTTAACAGGTTGAGATAAACAAATTGCTTTGAATGAGTCTGACTGTTACACCGTATTGTTTTTAGTAGAACTGCTCTTGTTTTCAGAGTGTATAAGAGGACTTTTGAATGCTAAGGGGGGGTGTGTGGTGTTACGCAAATGGATTAAATAAGAGTACATAAGAAAGCCTGAAAGTTGCACTGGTAACTGAAAAATGTGTGAATATTGGTTGTCTTGATATCTGTGAAGTAGTCAAATAAAGAAAATGTCGTGGAGAAAGTTTTAAGTATGAATGTCGATAAGAGTAGGGGAAGAGCAAAGACGCGATGAATAGACTACGTGAAAGATGTTGTGGCTAGAAAGAGGATAAATAATAGAAGAGTATGGTAAAAAAGATAAGTAAATTGGGATAAGTGCAGGAGATTGATGATGACGATACCACAATAGAATTTATTGAATTGATAAATGATTTCTAGTGTGTTAATCAATAAAAGATATGGTCGAAGGTATGTTTTTACGCAACTGAAATATTACAGTTTTAATAAAAAATATATAGTGACACGAGTTTTGTTCATTTTTATTGTAATTTCATTGTGTTTACTCTGTCTACTAAAAATGTTTTGTTTATTCTTCACGTCTACCATATTGTTTACTTCCAAATTTTATTACTATTTTATATTCTGATTTTTATGTTCAACCAATAACTTGTATGTGTGGTGTAAACTGTAAGTATAAGTTGGTTATAAATAAATAAACAAATGAATCCTTCATTTGTTTATTTATTTTAGAAAGTAATACAAGAACGTACACTAGGCGGACTACGGTGTAATAGTCAGAAATCGTTTGAGGTAAAATTTAATATCGTATATTTGTAAAGGAAGGGTCGCTTCGATTGAACCAGCAGGTTTTATTGTGTTAATTATGTTGCTAGATTATATAATTAAAATTTGGCAACGTATGTGTGTTATGTCTTTGATATGGTTGTTGTAGCTAAATGAAAACTGGCGCTGTTCTCTATACAACATTATTTTTAGTATATGCGAAACCTGAATATAGTTTGTTCAGAATAAGTAACTGAATCGATTCCAATAATTTTTATACCATGTGTTATATTTTTTCCCAAATTTTTTAAAAAAAGTTAAAAGTTGGACACCGAGCGACTTTGAGTACCTATCGCAATAATTTAGGTACCTACTGCCAAATTATTATTATCAATGAGCTCCAGACGATGCTAGAGGCGCGCACTGCGTGGTGCCAACGTTTTTGTGCGGACAACTAGGTAACAGAACAAGCTTATAACTTTGAGATATTTCATGTTACAGTTTTAAATTTTGTACATAGATTCTTTACATAAAAATACTAGACACGTGTATCAGGTTTCGCATATACTAAAACTAATGTTGTAGATTGTTTGATCTTGTGTGTCTAGACTTCAAAAACTGACACGATATTGAAACTTCTGCTTATAAAAAACGGACTTCTTCTTTTAGCTTGCCGATGGCAATCTTATTTGTGTCGGCCCAGAACTAAGCCACAAGTTTGGCGTCTTCAGTAGCGTCCATCAGTTCTTGTAATGAACATACAACAGGACATGCAGGACACAATATTAAGCGTCCCATCGTTTGTGGAGCAGTGATTGATAGTTCCTGACACAGCACATAGTGGTAGCAACAGATGTCATAGTAAGATTCCTTCTAACCGTGTTTATTCTTCCGATTTTTCGAACGTAGAAGTGTGACCGGACGATAGGAGCCCAGACCAGACACACGACCAACTGTTTTAGGTGCTTTCCGAGGCACGAGGCTGTCACGCTTCCAACTTCGACACTACAGGCTACTCCTGAGAAATTTCTAATGAAAAAACCCAATACCACTTTACCTGACCTCGAAATCTAACCCAGGACTGTCTGTGGGGTCAGCAGTTGTACTAGCGACCACGAAACCAATAGGGTCAGTCAAGAGATCATAGGGTTGCTGAAATTTACTAAACTCATCATTGGTCTAGCCTTTTCCTGAATATGTTGGGGTCGGCTTCCAGTCTAACCGGACGCAGCTGAGTACAAGTAGTTTACATGGAGCGACTGCCTATCTATTCTGAGCTTCACAACCCAGTTAGTACTGGGTAATACGATATCCCTTGGTAAGACTGGTTGTTAGACTTTCGGGCCACTACCTGTAACTACTATCAAAGATCTACAATTGACGGCCGGAACCAACGGCTTAACGTGCTTTCTGGATCTCGGTTTGTAATTGGTGGTCACCCATCCACAGACCAACGTAGGCAAGAGCGGCTTACCCTTAAGATGGCGCCAAGCGGCTGTTATTATTTCAAAAAAACAGTCACTCAGACACTCTCTTTTATAATAATAACTTGAGTACACGATCAACTTCAACTACTGTACCACTAACCTATATTTGAGTCAAGCTAAACTTTTAATAGCAAAGTTAAACATATTTTGCAACATTTTAATGGTCTGGAATTTTCTGAAAAGGAATTTGAAGTGGGACAGATTCAAAAGTATGTTACTAGATTCAGGTTGTTGTCACCGCTCGGGTTAAGCCACGCTTGCATAGTTTGGTCAGTTTATAAAGGGTGTCCAAGCCGATAGGTACTTATTCTCCTCACTATTGCGATCATTTTTTTGTTCTGGACCTTTTTTTATACCTGGGAACCTGCCAGTTACAGGAGGAGGAGCTCGTGGCTAAATAATAACAGCCGCTCGGGTCTTTATGTTAAACCATGCTTGCCTTCGTTGGTCTGTGGATGGGTGACCACCCAATACATACCGAGTTTCCTCCGTGCCTCGGAAAGCACGTTAAGCCGTTGGTCCCGGGTGTCATTTGTAGATCTTTGACAGTCGTTAGGTAGTCAGTGGCTCAAAAAGTCTGACAACCAGTCTTACCAAGGGGTATCGTATTACCCAGTACTAACTGGGTTGTGGAGGTCAGATAGGCAGTCGCTCCATGTAAAATACTAGTATTCAGCTGCATCCGGTTAGACTGGAACCGGACTCCAACATAGTTGGGAAAAGGCTAGGCAGATGAAGGAAACTGCTAGTTACGGAGTTTAAAGTTCCAACATTTTCACAAGTCTTTTTTTGTACTAGTTTTTAAGGTACCTAACTAATTTACTTTAAATACCTCCATGACCCGTTTACGATTCAAAGCAGCCACCAGCACAACGTTTTCAGTGCGTTACATTGATTTTTATGGTAAAACGTGATTTTTAACCCCACAAAAAAAAAGTTAATTTATGCAGTAATTTATGTGTAGGGTTATTTAGTTTGATGTACAGACTGCTTGGCTGACGACTTCGTGAAGGGTCCGTTTACACCCTGAATGTGACCGAGTTTCCTCCGTGCCTGGGAAAGCACGTTAAGCCGTTGGTCTCGGCTGACAATATTGGATCTTTGACAGTTGTTACAGTTAGTTGGCTGGCCTGTTGGTCTAGTGGTCAGTGACTCTGACTGCTATACCGGAGGTCGTGGGTTCGATTCCCACCCAGAACAAATGTTTGTGTGATGAGCATGATCATTTGTTCTGTGTCTGGGTGTAATTTATCTATATATGTATGTATTTAGAAATATATAAGTATGTTTATCAGTTGTCTAGTACTCATAACACAAGCTCTGCTTAGCTTGAGACTAGACGGCGTTGTGTGATAGTTGTGGAATATTATATTATTATTATTATTATAGTCAGTGGCCCGAAACAACCAGTCTTACCAAGGAGTATCATATTATCCAGTACTTACTGAGTTGTGGAGGTCAGATAGGCAGTCGCTCCATGTAATTACTGGTTAAGTTTTCAGACATAAATAAACAGTTAGATGTTAAGCATAACCTAACATCATCCCTGTAATCATTGATATGGTAGGCAGAGATGTAACTAATTCATAAACACATTTGATACATGTAGTAGGATGCGAGCCTAGCCGATCAGAAATTCAAACACCGTGGCTGCTACTAAGAATTTCCTGATGAAAAAACCCAAAAACACATTGGCCAACCTGGGAATCGAAACTTTGACCTCATGCTCAGCAGTCGCTTGCGACCACTATACCAACTAGGCAACGTAGTACATGAAGCAATAAATTTGTTATAATATAGACCATACAAATATTGTATCAAACGGGATTTTAGCTTGTAATTTTATGAGCTGAATTTTATTTTTCACTTTTGTTGAGAAAATGAAAATGAGTTCAAATAAGTAGCAATAAAATTCACAAAGAGACCATCTTCAAACACTAATAGCATTATTATTATTTCGCAATTCTATTTCAAAGTGAGAATTCTCAGAATTGTTGAAAATGAAACTTCCTTGATCTTCTATCGCAAACATTGAATTTCCCGAACCGGAAACATCAAAATATACAGTTTATTAAATATGCTTCATTTAACTAAAGTTTATTTACTATGTATTTTATTAATATGTTGGATCCGGTCATTAGTACGGACATAAAATGAATTGGAAAGCGCGCCTGTGTGCAGTGGTGACATCACGCGACTTACTTACCAGTCACAACACGGCATGCTTCTACAGAGCCCTGATGTCCAGCTCGAGGCGAGGGAGACAGTCAGTGTCGGATCGCGGCGGAGTTGAGACGTCTTAGAACTGTACCCGATTCATTGTGCTCCGTGTTATTGTTTTAAGTTGTAATCTCAAGTAATTCATTAGTTTTGCTAGAAACAGTGTATCGCACCCAGTGTATTTTCATTGCACGAAACCCATCGTCTGTCCACATGATGTAAGAGCCTAACGGAATAAATCCTGACATATCCGATAAATATAACATAATATAACATAACTACCTCACATATTAATAAATTATAGCAAAACATGTCCTAAAGTACTTGGCTTAGTGGCCGCAAGTAACTGCTGAGCATGAGGTCCTGGGTTCGATTCCCGGGTCGGGCAGTATTATTGGGTTTTTCCATCAGGAATTTCTCAGTTGCAGCCACGGAGTTTGAACTCGTGCCCGGTTGATGTCAATAGGCTCGCCTCTTTGACATGGGACTTAAACATAACTAGAGAAATATGGATGTACTATTAAGTACACCTCTTCCTAACCCTTCGATGATTACAGGCTTGATGTTATGTTATGTTATGTCCAAAAGTAATTATCATATCAACAAACTAAATGTTCCCATCGAAAAAATCCTCCACATCCCTGAGGATTGATCATGTGTCCAAGATACTGACATCATTACCACATTCTATAACATGGAATAGTCCCCAAATTAGACCAAGGCAAAAGACAGTCTATGGGTCACGGAGTCTTTACTGCCTGTTTCAAAATTTGTTAGAGACGGCTTCCAGTCTAATAAGATACAGCTGAATACCAGTATTTTACATGGAGCGACTGCTTATCTGACCTCCACAATCCAGTTAGTACTGGGTAATACCCCTTGATAAAACTGGTTGTCAGTCTTGCTGGTCCCAAGCTACCTGTCAAAGATCTACAAATAACAGCCGAGATAACGACTTATCGTGTTTTCCAAGACACGGAGGAAACTCGGTATGTAATGCTCACCCATCCATGGACCATCCTTGGCAAGCACTGCTTTACTTTCAAGATTTACCTGTGTGGCTGTTATTACTATCAAGTCTATGTATGTTACATGGAGCGGCTGCCTATCTGACCTCCACAACCCAGAACTGAGTAATCTTTTCAAGTGTCAACTAAAACGGTGGGTAGTTAAAAAACTACAATCAAACGCTATAATAAAACTCCAACCAAACCGCTTAACACAACATCATTAAGCAGCTTCACTCCTATCTACTAAAATAAAAAGCAATATTACTTAAGGCGTTGTTACTACATCTCTTTGTCCCAAACGGCCTCCCATTCGCCACTTCTCGCAAATTGTCACTTTACAACTGTACCTTAACAAGCTCGTACAATGGCGTGCATAGAATATGGGTCGTTTATTTGTTTAGCAACGTTACTGAAAAGGTAGCGTTATAGGAGTTTGTAAAGGACGTGGATCAATTTTGTATGCTCTATTGTGCTGTGAGTTGGCAATTAGGGTGTGTAGTAATAGGGAAGGTAGATTTGGTTTGTGTTTTGTCATAAACAGATTTTTAATTTTGATGATGTTTATTGACAGCCTGCAACATTCCATACCCGGTTGAAGGCCTCTGTCGACATCTCTGTGTCTGAACTAAATTCGATGAAAGAAGATCATGACCTGGTGACCTACGATGACAATTTTAACCTTACTCCAGAGTGGGAAAGAGATGGCTAGACGTCCTTTATAGCTCTGTCTTTTTCTCACACTGGAGTGATATTAAAACAATTCTGCTTTAACGACGCCATGGTAGGCCTTGGGTTAGGACATAGATACTTTATATCCAGGTAGCACGATTCAGTAGAATAATTATCGACTTCCATTCAAGCGAAGTAGCGAATAATTTCTCTGTTTTTGTGTTAGTATTACTCAAGACAGAATTTCTTTACTTAAGACAAGCCCGCGACACTATTCCCAAACCACTGTAACTCCTGATAGCCGGAATAAACAGTGGCGACTGCCAGAGAAGCTTGAAGTCAGTGTAGCAAGACAGACAGTGCAGGACGGTAGCAGCAAGTATAATCTTTGCTGTTCTGCAAAGTAAAGTAAAGTAAAAGTAAAAGTAAAGTAAAATTTATTTGCATAGATAAAAAAAAAGCCTTCAAACCGATCGCAACAATCAACGATCTCGAGGGAATTTGCTCTTAATCTGTACCCAGGAATTATGATCGTGATTGCAGTCAGTTTGTACTTTTTCTTTCTATCCCTTAGGTTTAATTCTTAAGTATCTTAAATAAAGAATTTGTCACCTTACTATTTGTTATTTTATATTATATTTAATCAATCTACCGAGATAAAAAGTACCCTATGTGCTAATCTAGGTTATGAACTATCTATAATTCATCCAAATCTGTTCAGTAGTTTTTGCGTGAATGAGTAACAAACATCCATACATCCATCCTCACAAACTTTCACATTTATTTATTTATTTACTAGCTTTTGCCTGTGGCTTCGCCCGCGTGGTGTTCAATAATTGTCCCATGGAATCATACTGCCGGGGTAAAAAGTATTCTATGTGTTAATCCAGGTTATAAGCTACCTGTATGCTAAATTTCATCCAAATCCGTTCAGTAGTTTTTACGTGAAAGAGTAACAAACATCCATCCTTTCTCACAAACTTTCACATTTATAATATGAGTAGAATATTTATGTAGGTAAGATTACCACTAAGAGTAAGAGTACCACTTAACAGATTTATATCCAAGGCATTGTAAAGTAAAATTTTAACAAACAGAAAAAAAAAAACCACGACAACTGAACAAATTAATAAAAAATGTAAATTATGCATAAAATAATTAAGTTCGAAAATCTGACAACCCTGGTCGATAGATAATTTCAATATCTTTCCACTTTGTTCCTAATATCTCCTTTGTAAGGAACACCAATTATTTTTATTTATTTTCTCCTATTTTTATTTTCTTCCTTAACTTCTTTTGCAAAAAAAAAATGCACACACACTGCTCCCGTTAAATTGGGCTCAAAGTGTAATGGGCTCGTTACATCACAAGAGCCCTGCAAACACAAGGGCCCCCGTTTTTCTTAGAGATCTCAATTTAAGTTGCCTTTGTGCCAACCCTATACGCCATTATTAGGAGACTTTACTGATTAGGGGACGGCCTAAGAGGAGTGCAATAGAGTAAAGAGGTAGGAGGACAAAGATGTTTTGATACGGATGAGAAAAAGGGCGGCCTTTCTATGGACCCGTTTGCTAGTAAAAGATTCGATGTTTTAGTAATTTGTGCGATAGACAAAAGTATCTATACATAATTATGCAGCTGATCTGTTCTCCCAGAAGACATAAGATAAACATGACATCACGCTTTGTAATTACCGAAGGCACTCTCTATACCCAACAAGTACAACCACATTTCGCCACTAATGTTTAAGTCCCATTTAAAAGGGGGCGAGCCTATTGACATCAACCGGGCCCAAATTCAGACTCTATAGCTGCTACTGGGTAATTCCTGATGGAAAAAGTCAATAACACTTTGCCCGAGCCGGGAATCGAACCCAGGACCTCATACTCAGCAGTCGCGATTGCGACCACTAGAGCAACGAGCCCACTAGAACACTCCACACAGTCCACACCACTCTTTAATGCATATGCCATTTCATCACAAGTTTTTCTATCACCATACAAACTTTCAAACATCCTCTTATGTACTCATTTCTTGCTTAAGGGGCACACATTCACCTCAACATTGGCATCTCCAAGTTATGCAATTTTTTTTAATCTGTCTTTTGTACATCTTTTTCGTCTACCACAAGATCTTGCCTTTACAAATCTTTTAACGAGAACGAATACGGAAAGTTCAAAAACTTGTTGAACTGACATTTAATAAGGGAACCGATAGTTAATGTCAATCCTTTTGCGTGACATCTCTTGTGATCAGAATATCAGCGCTGTGATATTTTAAGATGTTACAGCACCATGCTGAGATAGGTGCCTTTTTGCCTCATACAGGACCAATTATGTATGTCTTAGTTTAATGTATGTTTAAAAAAATAACAGCCGCTCGGATCAATCTTCAGGTTAAGCCGCGCTTGCCTAGGATGGTCTGTGGATGGGTGACCACCCATTACATTCCGAGTTTCCTCCGTGCCTCGGACAGCACGTTAAGCCGTTGGTCCCGACTGTCGATTGTAGATCTTTGACAGTCGTTACTGGTAGTCAGTGGCCCGAAAGTCTGAAAACCAGTCTTATCAAGGGGTATCGTATTACCCAGTACTAACTGGGTTGTGGAGGTCAGATAGGCAATCGCTCCATGTAAAATACTGATATTCAGCTGCATCCGGTTAGACTGGAAGCCGACTCCAACATAGTTGGGAAAAGGCGAGGCAGATGATGTAAGTCTTATTTAAGTTTTTATTTTAGTTTTTGTTGTTCTCTTTTATTTAATTTTGTTTTATCCTACGCGAGTCTAATAAATATTTTGTCTTTCTTCTTCATCATCATCATTCTCCTGGCCTTATCACAACTTTTGAGGTCTGCGCAGCATGATTGGCTTCTTCTTCCATACTTCTCTAATAATCGTCATCTTAGCAGTCTCCTCCTTTCTAGAAATATCATCCTTCACACAGTCAATCCATCGTTTCTTTGGTCTTCCTCTACTCTTATACCCATCCACATTCATACTCAAAACTTTAATGTATCTTATATGTATAATATTAAACTTATACTGTCACTTACGGCTTCCGTGATTGTTCACTTTTTTGAGCTCCCAATATTTCGACGCAAGCGCCATGATCGCGGGTTGACTGGAGAATGCGTGAATGCGTGTGTGTTATTATAAATTTAGTTGCAAAGCTTAAAACAGTGTATTATTTTTTGTTGTTCCCTTTTTATTTAATTTTGTTTTATTATTTTGTCCAATGCTGGTCTACATAATACGTCTTCTTTCTTTCAAAGGTTTGTGCACAGATACGAAACTAAATACCTAAGTTTGACAGCAGATGTTACCGTCAAGAAAATTGGCTAGATTTTCAAAGGCCTGCCAGATACTAAAACATACATTGACTATTACAACATAAGGCTCATTTTCTCTAACTATAAGGCTCCGATAACTGGAACAACTAGAAGGAAATGGAACAGGAAATTGAAAAACGCTCAATGCGACTATGACAGGCTTGTAATGAAATGTTAAGTTCCCTCTTATAAAAGATATTTGCATGGAAATATGATTTTTGCTTTTGATGTAAATAATGTTAGCGATCTGCGGTGGCGTTTTTTAAAATGGAAAATTTGATTTGACAGTTGCTTAAGTGGGTGCATGCAATTGAAGGGCTCGTTGGCTTTGAAGATTTTTAAATGACTTTAAAAAAGGAGGACATTTTTTTTAAATTAAATTTTTTATGTAAAAGTTCATCGATATTTTTCCGAAAATTGTAGACCGATTTACGTGATTATTTCTTCTTGTTCGTGTATGTTGATGATCTCCTAAATATTCTAGTAACAATGTTAAATGAAAACATGACGAGAATTTGTATGGAATGCTTCAACTAAAATGGAAAGAGAGGATGGATGTAATACGCTTTTGTGAGTTGCTTTTCATTCATGCTCTCATCATGACCAAACTATAAAATATGATGTACTTATCTCAATAATATCATAAAACAGAAAACTGCTGTAGTACCTACAGCTAGAACTTTTATCAAAATAGTGGTACCATCGTTATCGAGTCGCCCGCGGCACTTTTTCTGTCGCAATTGTAGCGCTGCGCGGAAACTAAATAATTGGAGACATGAATATTTCCAACATTTTCGTTTTGCTGTCAATATCACTATTTGATATCAGTTAATGAGAGAGTCCACCGCACGGGTGGATGGAAGGTTAACCTGAGGATATGTGCCCAAGCACACCACATCGAAACCCCTTCATGTCTCATATTCATCACATTTAATTTTCACATTAATTTTATTTTAAATGGTTTGACAGGCAGACAGACAGTCAGACGGAAAAGACGAATCTATAATGGTTTCGTTTTTTTGCCATTTGGCAACGGAACCTAAACAGGCTAGGCCTGCGTTGCCATTGCACGATTTAGTTTGATATTCAAGAATACAAAGTCCTTAAATCTACATCTACACTAATATTATAAAGAGGAAAGATTTGTATTTTTGTGTGTTTGTGTGTTTGTGTGTTTGTAACGAATCAACTCAAAAACTACTGGACCGATTTCAAAAATTCTTTAATTATTAGAAAGTTAAATTATCAGGAAGGAACATAGGCTATAAATTATATTTATATCATGCAAATTAGCTGAGCTATCACAATTACTGCGGACGAAGTCGCGGACAAAGTGCTAGTATCATAAGTACGAACATCACCTTTGAACTAAAAAAAAATAGTCCCAACCTCTATTCAAAATCACGCCCTCTATACCCACATAAATCACAAAAACCCATTCCAATTTCAATTGAATCTGCACCCGACACGCATGCTCATTATAACCGACAATACATAGACATTTTTTGTTCACTAATGACAATATCTCGTCCTCATTGTTCCTAGCTTTACCTTAACGAGGACCGCATTTTAGACTTTTATCATTTAAAGGATATCTTATGTGTTGAATCAGCGATCTTTTCCCCCTTTTCGTAGGGAGGGTTAAAGGTAGAGAAGATTAAAGGGCCGATGTTGTTAATGCGGGTTAGGTTCTCGTCTTTCGTGTTTTAAATTTGATTGGGAAAAGCTGGGGTTAAACGGGAGAAATGTGATATCCATAAGGGCTCGAATAGATTTCGGCTCGCTCAATTCCACTTCTGTGAATCTGTGAGGTCAGTGCCCCTGTGCTGTGATTCGAAATTCAAATTATATCGAGCATATGCGAATGTACAGTTGGAACTCCGTAACTAGAAGGTTTCCAGGTATGGACTAGAAAAAAAAAATGCAATGAAGGGAAGAAAAAGTACATCTCGGCTTCGTTTACGGGTGTTTGAGTGTTTTTATTCCCATAAGGTATGAAATGGTTTAAAAACAAATGAGTTAGCATTGCATTCGAATTATGTGAGGTCATTTGAGGTACCAATTCAAATTTACAGGTGATAAATAATTCCGGTCCATATATTGGGTTGGCAGTATCTTTTAAACAATAAAGTCGACTTGAAGAATTTACTACACAATATAATTATTCGGCATTTATTGGAGCTCGTGGCTAAATAATAGCCGCTCGGGTTGATCTTCAGGCTAAGCCCTGCTTGAAAAGGTTGGTTCGTGGATGACTGACCACTCATTATATCCCGAAAGTCCCGGCCCGAAAGGCTGCCAACCAGCCTAACCAAAGGGGTATCGTATTACCCAGTACTGAGTTCTGGAGGTCAGATAGGCAGTCGCTCCTTGTAAAATACTGGTATTAAGTTGCATCCTGTAAAACTGGAATCTGACCCCAACATAGTTGGGAAAAGGCTAGGCAGTTGATGATATTCGGCTTTCATTCGGCTTTTGAATCATGTTCAGTTCGGCTCGTCAAAGCGAAGGTGTTGTCGAGCGGCTTTTTTCCGAACGTATATCTACATCCTCATCAGCCTACAGCAATCCACTGCCACCTAAC
This sequence comes from Noctua fimbriata, assembly GCA_905163415.1. NCBI lineage: Eukaryota > Metazoa > Arthropoda > Insecta > Lepidoptera > Noctuidae > Noctua > Noctua fimbriata. The sequence continues at coordinate 12,031,760 of LR990945.1, read as the reverse complement.
TAGATTCTCGGCAACATCCAGTTGCTACCAGCCAACCTGCAAAGATCGTCGCTCCACTGAACCTGAAGGCGTACCATCTAACGCTTGTCGATTTGCGGTCTCCACTCAAGAAGACGTCTACCCCATCTGTCAGAGGTTCTACGGCTCATGTGATCGGCACATTGCAACTTCAGCTTACTTATCATCTGAGCTATGTACGTATGTATGTGTGTATGTATGATAGTTCACATCATCATCATCATCATCATCTGCCTAGCCTTTTCCTAACTATGTTGGGGTCGGCTTCCAACCGCATGCAGCTGAATACCAGTATTTTACGTGGAGCGACTGCCTATCTGACCTCTACAACCCTGTTAGTACTGGCTAATACGATACACTTTTGTAAGACTGGTTGTCAGACTTTTTGGGCCACTGACTACCTGTAACGACTGTCAAAGATCTACAAATGACACCCGGGACCAACGGCTTAACGTATATAGTTCTCTGCCCATCTACATAAATACTCAAATTTTCCGCCCCACAGTCCCGAATCATTCGATAACCCGAACATCTGTGCACATACAGAATAGCACTTCACCTTTGGACCTTGATATTGAACCTACTCACACATTACACAACTCTCATTTTCCTATACCCTTCTACCCTTGCTTAACTTAAACTCATGTAAACTTAAACTATGCCAGTAAACGCCCCGACCGTAAGCTTAGGCACTAAACTTAAGCAATTATTAAGTCGCCAGAGTACTTTCAAGTTGTATAACTGAGATCCCTCCAGATTTATTGGTAGACGTTGATTACGGAGTATAATTTGTTCTGATTACTTTTTAATTGGTGTAATGAAGGATTTTGGTGTTTACAGGCTGCACGTGTTTGCTGGATCTGGTTATTAGTGTACCTCCTCTCCATCGTACGTTTTAGTTTACGTAGGGTCTACATTGGATTGTTAACAACTATATTTGCTGTGTGTAAACCAATTTAAAACCACTTGATGTTGTGTAGCGTCTGACATCTTAATATTTGTACGCCGTCCAGGCAAAACGTCATTATTATAATTCGATGTAACATCTTGCATGCTATTTGTATGTGTACTCATGTTTTGAACAAATAAAATGATCTCTATCTCTATCTCTCTCTATCATCCATCAACATTTATATTCATCACTAGTTTAGCCACATGCGCTTGGTCTGGCCTCATCATAAAGGGTGTATATAGACCCTTAACATAGCCGAAAGGCACTTGTTCTTACAACCTAACCTTCTAGTTACGGAGATATTGGGGGTCAAAGTTCCAACTTTTTCACAAGTTTTTTGTTAAATACATTTTTTTAATGTATGATTTTTACTTTACACACTTCCACGATCCCCGTACTATTCAATCCATCCATCAGCACAATGCTTTGAGTGCTTTCCATCGAGTTCTACCGTAAAACGTGATTTTTCACCCAAAAAAAAAAAGTCGATTCCCAGCAATATTTTTTGCGTAAAGTTACTTAGTTTGATGTACAGAATGCTTGGTTGACAGCTATGTGAAGGGTCTGAGCTCCCTGTATACCCATACCATGACAGTCGATTCCTTTCAACTTTTCTGTAATTGGCGTAACTATCAAACTTCCTCAAATATACTCATTCCTTACTTTATCCATTCTTGTCACACTACACATCCACCTCAACATGCTCATCTCCGCTACATGCAATCTTTTTTCATCCATCTTCTTCACAGCCCAGCATTCTGATGTAAACAGTACGACAGGTCTAATCACAGACTAGAATAAAGCAAAATAAAATAAACCTTTAAGTCGAAGTTTTACTAAACTAGTAGTAGATAGTAAAATTATTTTATCTCCGTCACAAACCTTATTACAATAATAATAAAGGTCACTATACTGCACAATCAATGGACAGTACGTACAAATCTGCCTGGAAAAGTATGCGCTTCGGTAATCGGCCGTGGCGCCTCTCTAGCCACTCCTCAAAGAGGGGACTTATCGCCACTATGGTGGTGTGCTCTGCGCGGGGTTGCGACAGTCGCTCTCTCCATGTCGCCATGAGAGTACAGAACCCTTGAATTTGGTCCTCAGGTCAGGCAGTGTTTAGTTAGTCAGACCCTGAGGGATATCAGCAACCAAGTAGGGATCCGCATGGCCCGATGCCTGCCAGGGCTGCGGGACTGTTTGAAAGAGATACCGTGACCCTGGAACACAAAGGGCAAAGAAGGAACATGAATGGGTTTTCCCTTCCGCTCCGCCCAGAGCGGGGGGGGGGGGATCATTTGATGATTCACCACGCGAAAAAAAAAATGGTTTCGGTACTGTTGAAATTGGAATAAGTCAGTCGCGAAGTCAGTTAAGATACTAAGAATTTGTTACTGTATTTGACTACAAATAATTCAAAACATGTTTTTGACTACTTATTTACTTACTAGCTCCTGAGCATTTTGTTAAACAGTTATATAATTCTGTAAATGCTGATAGAATGTGCAAACAAAAGCATTTTCAAACTTGAAAACTTTTGATTTGTAGCTTTGCTTTAAAACAACGCTATAATTATTTATTTATTAGCTTAATATTAACTTACTGCATAGTTCATACTGCCTCGTTGGTCTAGTGTTCGCAATAGCGACTGCTGAGCACGAGGTCCTCGGTTCGATTCCCGGATTGGGCAAAGTGGTATCGGGATTTTCAATCCTTAGTAGCAGCCAAGGAGCGTGGTCTGTGGCCTGTCGATGGCAATAGACTCGCCCCTTATTACATCGGACTTAAACATAACAGGCGAAATTTGGGTGTACTGTTAAGTACACCTCTGCTTAACCTTTCGGGGATTACAGGCGTGATATAGTTCATGTTTGTTTAAATATATCTGATGATGAAGCAGAAAACGTATTGTCGATAAAAATTGGCGCTTACAAATGAATTGCTTAAAAAATGCCCATACGGCTTACGGGGAGGTTCTGTCTATTTCTAATTGCTGGTGGGTTACTATGACGTCTAAAAACAGGAGTTATTCCAGTGTGGGAAAGAGATAGAGATATACACGTCGTCTAGCGCCATCTCTTTCCCACACTGGAATTACTACTGTAAGACGTCATCAGCATCGTCAATGAGCTGTGGGCCTAAATAACCACTTTCTGGAGCCCTGACACAGCCAGAAGGCCTCGCGGCAGACCTCGTAGAAGATGGCGGGTCGAGCTGGACAAAACAAACGACCAGTGGCCCACATTAGCCCTGGATGTCATGGGGAGAGGCATTTGCCCAGCATTGGGATGACGCAGGCTAACAGTATCAGTATTAAAACGTCATGGTAGGGCACCTGATATTCATAGGCAGCGCTGACTAACTTTGCATCAGTTAGGCTGGCAGAAAGTTTTCTATTCAGTAAGATAAAAAAAAAACACGACCGGGTGCGTATCGGACCAAGCACAATGACGGACTCCGTAGTTGTAATAAAAATATACGCATGCACAATTTGAAAGTCCGACCAGTCTTACCAAGAGGTATCATATTACCCAGTATTAACTGGGTTGTGGAGGTCAGATAAACAGTCGCTCCATGTAATTAAGCTGGATCCGATTAGAGTATACAATACTGGTATTAAGCTGGATCCGATTAGAGTAGAAGCCGACTCCAACATAGTTGAGAATATAATACAATCACAAGGCGAAATATTTACAGACTTAGTTCTAACACTCATTGAAAATACCATAAACAGTTAATCCATATACTGAAAAATCCTATTCATTCGTGAATTTTTCAAAGCCTATTGTATTCCCAGGTAAAGCCTGTTTCGACGCGTTTTTCGTTCGAAACAGCATTGTTCTCGATTCATATTTAAAAAGTTTTGTCTACAAACTCTATGACAACTGTGTTCATAGTATGAAAGTTAACATCATTCTATTTAGGTGTTTTTAAAAATTGGAATGTATGCTTTTACTTTCATTTGTTTTATATACCTACATGACGCAAGCAATCAGTGATAGCCTAGTCGTGTGACCGTCGGACTGCCAAGTCATAGGTCTCAAGTTCGACCCCAAGACACGCATATCTGATTTTTGTACGTATTGTAAAATTATCACTTGCTTCGTTGAGGGAAATTATCGTGCTGGAACCAGCATGCCTTAGATATATCTCTCGATGCCATGTCAAGCCAAGTCAGAGGTTCATGGGCGGCATAAAAACTCTGACACTAGATTAGGCACTAACCACACGAAAAAGAAAAGAAAGACGACTTTATGATTGTTCCTGACTTAGCTATAACAACGTTTCAGAGGTCGGTCTATCGATGGGTGACCGTCCATTACATAACGAGACAGCTCCGCGCCTCGGAGAGCACAGTAAACCTTTGGTCCGGGCTGTCAGTTGTAAATTTTTGACAGTCGTTGAAAAGAGTAGAGACAGTGGACAGTGTACAAAGTGTAGTCCTAATCAAAACAACCAAACAAAATATTTTGACATTTATTTGCGATGTTGTCAACTTTTAGAACGAGCACTATTCTGAAACTTTCATTCAGCACTTTTGCCCCTCTCTAGGACTTTCCTCCGTATCGTCGGTGCTTTTACAGACATTTGAACTCACATACACAAACAACCATACCCTGAACAACTACCTATAGACCATACAAATATTTGTTACGTGCGGGGATCGAAACCGCGACACGCAGTGCAGCAGCCAGTCGCTCAGCCACTGCGCCAACCGTACGGTCTTGTAAGTAAACCCATCCATAACTCGCCTAATATACAAGTTCCTTCACACATTATAATCTTAAGCAAAGCCTTACCCTAATACAACATTCCTGGATTTATGGCCAATCCCTTGGGACTATGTATTTGATTTTCAACAGTTTGGTTCAGAAAACAGAACTTCAGAGTCAACAGTACTTACAAAGTTGAATCCAGTAAGATCAGAATTAATCAAAGTAAACCACTTTAGGTTTCCAAGTAGCTTGGGATTAAGTTTATTTGTGGAAAGATATTAAGGGTCATATTCTGTCCTTCAAGATTTGTAGGCTTTGTAGATCTTTGACAGTCGTTACAGGTAGTCAGTGGCTCAAACAGTCTGACAACCAGTCTTACTAAGGGGTTATGTATTACCCAGTACTAACTGGGTTGTGGAGATCAGATGGACAGTCGCTCCATGTAAAATACGGGTATTCAGCTGCATCTGGTTAGACTGGAAGCCGACTCTAACATAGTTGGGAAAAGGCTAGGCAGATGATGATTCTGTCCTTCAAGATACAGGTCTTCCTTAGTTTGGAGGACAGGGGTCTTAGAGCATCTTTCTGCCCTTTTCCCATGTTACATGGTGTCGAGGCAACACGTTTTTTTTCTTCCATTCTCCTCTGTCAACCGTCAAGCTATCATTTACTCCTTTATCTTTCATATCAATCCTCAAACAATCCATCCATCGTTTCCTTGGTCTTCCTCTCCCTCTCCGTTCATCTATATTTATATTCATCACTCTTTTCGTCACAAGCGATTCGTCCCTCGTCATCACATGTCCATACCTAGACAGTCTATTCCCTTTCAACTTTTCTGTAACTGGCGCAACTTTTAAACTTCCTCTAATATACTCATTCCTTATTTCATCCATTCTTGTCACACCACACATCCACCTCAAAATTCTCGTCTCCGCTACATGCAGTCTTTTTTCATCCATCTTCTTTACAGTGCAGCATTCCGATCAGTACGACAGGTCTAATCATCTAATCTTAGAGGAGCTCGTGGCTAAATACACAGCAATCAGGAACCGACAGTCACATGACAGTCGTATGGGTCGATCGTCAGGTTAAGCCACGCTTACTATCCATTACATACCAAGTTCCCTCCGTGCCTTGGAATGTATGTTAAGCCGTTGATTAGGCTGTCATTTATAGTTCTTGAATACCAGTGCCTACTTTACATGGAGCGACTGTATATCTGACCTCCACAACCCAGTTAATACTGGGTAATACGATACCCCTTGACAAGACTGTTGTCAGACTTTCGGGACACTGAGTTCCTGTAACAACTGTCAAAGGTCTATAAATGACAGAATTATTTTTTTTTAGCATGGGAAATCATCAAATGACCCGCCCCCGCTCTGGGCGGAGCGGACGGGAGTGTCAAGCTTGTACTGACTAAAACCCATCCATGTTCCTTCTTTGACCTTTGTGTTCCAGGGCCGCGGTATCTCTTTCGAACAGTCCCGCAGCCGACCGATGGCTTAACGTGACTTCCGAGGCTCGGAACGGTCTCAGTATGTAATTGCTAGACCTACCTTGGTAATCGTTGCTTAACCTTAAATATCGACCCATGCAATCTTTATCATTGAACCATCAAGCAAAATTGGTAGCAAGCATATTAGACGTGAACGTGGGGCTGGTTTCAGGTGGCCCAGAATACAAACTCCTGGAAGAAATCGGAGGAGGCCTTTGCCCAGCAGTAGGACAGCATAGACTGCTTAAAAATATGCAGTTTACAGATTTCTTACAAAAAAAGTTTGTCCTGAATAAGCAAAAGAGGTTGACTACTTTTATGAAAAATAAATTCAGAAAACGAATAAGAATTTGCTACAACATGCTTTAGATGTGTAGACACAAAGCATAGTTCAGGGTTCGGACTAGAAATTTATAAAGTCATTTTCCTGGAACATTATAAATTCTCTTTCAAAGAATACTTTTTTAACAAAGCTTTTATAAAACCTAATCATTCCTCATTCTTAGTAATTGTTCTAACTTCATCTATTTTCTTGAAAAGTTTAATTGAATTTTGAAGTAATATTGATGATTGACTAAAACTGGTCTAGACAATAGACTAAATAGGCTTACTGTATTTTCAAAAAATTGTCTTTGTTCGCTTTCGAATAATTTTGAAGTTTATTTTAATTCATCATCATCGTCTGCTTAGCCTTTTCCCAACTATGTTTTAACCTTTTTTTTTAGTTTAACCATACAATCATTTTGATCAGCTGATCGCGTCAATTCTTATAGGTAGAAAGGCCAATTTTATTTTTCGTATTCTAAGAACTTTCATGTTCGTACACACGTATCTTCGAAACTACCCAACGGATTTCCACTGAATCTATGATAGATGACGCCGCGCATCGTGCGATGCAGGGGCATGTCGCTAGTTAATATACAGGGTGTAAACAGACCCTTCACATATCCGTCAACCAAGCATTCTGTACATCAAACTAAGTAACTTTACGCAAAAAATATTACTGGGAATCGACTTTTTTTTTTTGGGGTGAAAAATCACGTTTTACGGTAGAACTCGATGGAAAGCACTCAAAGCATTGTGCTGATGGATGGATTGAATAGTACGGGGATCGTGCAGGTGTGTAAAGTAAAAATCATACATTAAAAAATGTATTTAAAAAAAAACTTGTGAAAAAGTTGAAACTTTGACCCCCAATATCTCCGTAACTAGAAGGTTCCTAGGTATGGTCTAGAACAAAAAAAATATCGCAAAGACGGGGAGAATAAGTGCCTTTCGGATAAGTTAAGGGTCTATTTACACCCTTTTTAAGCTGGAGTACGATTATGCTATACATTTATATTAAACAAATACAAAAATCTCATTAATTTTCCAATTTCAAGATTGAAAAATCCAGACAAATTTTGTCGAAAAATTCATGATTTAATCATTTTTAATAACGGCTTCCACTAACGGAACTTATTGAGTTTATTGCGGAACCGTAATATGGGGCGAACGTCTTATGTTGTTATGCAATAATAGCTCAGTGGAACCACGGCTTTAATTCTCTTGGTATTGCTGAATTTTTCTTGGAAATAAATGGCGCAGAGGCACGAGCCCACGGTGTAACGGAAATACGTCGATTTTTTAATCGAAATTAAACTATGTATAGCATTTTGGGTCCATTTTTTGCGACAATCACAATAATTATCACCCATATACAACATTAGTTTTAGTATATGCGTAACCTGATACACGTGTCTAGTATTTTTATGTAAAGAATCTATGTACAAAATTTCAAAACTGTATCATGAAAAATCACAAACTTTGCTTGTTCTGTTACCTAGTTGTCCGCACAAAAACTCGGTCACCGATCAGCGTGCGCCTCCAGCGTCGTCTTGAGCTCATTGATAATAATAATTTGGCAGTAGGTACCTAAATTATTGTTATAGGTACTCAAAGTAGCTCGGTATCCAACTTTTAACTTTTCTAAATATTTTTCGGAAAAAATATATCATGGTTTAAAAATTATTGGAATCGATTCAGTTACTTATTCTGAACAATCTATATTTAGGTTTCGCATATACTAAAAATAATGTTGTATACAGATGAATTCTTAAAATCAAGTAAATTCAATTTGTGCAGAGTAACATCAGTTTGTGGAGGGCTGTCCCTTACACCCTGTATTGATATCTAAAACAGTGAACCTGTCCCAGCTTTTACATAAACATTTAGTATTGTAGGTAAATTCTAAAAAAAGAATACCTTTTTGTGAAAAACCTTATACTAGAATCAAACTGAAAACCGCAGACCCACACCGACGCGGTTTCAGCAAAGAACTTACTTATGAATGCTAACAATACAAGTACCTACCAGTGGCGAAGGCTCCATACAACCCGATTCCTACCGGCTTCCCTTTGAAAAATGGCACAGTCAGTATTCTGTAGCCAATATTCTATACAGTAATGATATGTACTCCGGTTTACCTCTTACAAAAATTGCTTTCGCTACTGGTACCTATCTACATACCTATATACATATCTACTCACTACTACACTTACTCCAGTAAATAGATGGGCACAGAAGTTAAGCTCCATATAATGAGCGCACACGTGGACACGCCAGCAATAACAGCCGCACGGCTGGATCTTGAAAGTTAAGCAGTACTTGCCAAGGTTGGTCCGTGGATGGGTGAGCATCCATTACATACCGACTTTCCTCTGTGCCTCGGAAAAAACGTCAAGTCTTTGGTCTCGGCTGTCATTCGTAGATCATTGACAGGTAGCCAGTGGTCCGCAAGTTTGTACTAACTGGGTTGTGGGGGTCAGATAGGCAGTCACTCCATGTAAAATACTGGTATCCAGCTGCATCCGGTTAGACTGGAAGCCGACTTTAGCATAGTTGGGATAATACTGGGCAGATGATGACTTAGACAAGCTTCTTGTACAACGAGTGCAAGAGCACGCACGACGCTCATATGTTTGAGCTCGCTGTACGTACGCGTCTTTTTGCGTGTGCGCCTGTTTTAGTAACTATGTTACTATGAGCGAGACGAACATGAAGTTTAGTTGACAAGTCCAACACATTCGTTTGATTTCACAAAAGAGGCCTAGTTGGTTTACTGTCTATCATTATACTGTGATACTACGAGTGAACATGAGGCTGAGGAGACAGAGAGGATATGCCGAGCATAAGGTCCTGGGTTAGATTCCCAAGTCGGGCAAACCGTAACTGGGTTTTACAATCAGCAAATTCTCAGTAGCAGCCACGGAGTCTAGTTTTATGCCCGGTTGATGGCAACAGGCTCGCCCCCTATTACATGGGACTTAAACATAATTGGCGAAATGTGTGTGTACTATTAGGTACACCTCTGCCTAAACTCATAAACTCACGCCTTTCTCCCATGTAGGCAGAAACCAAAGAACGCCAGCACGATACTGCTACGATACTTTTGCCTCGTCCACGTTCAAACATCTGGTCATTCAAGTAATATTGTATTTGAATACTAACTAGCGACCCGCCCCGGCTTCGCATGGGTGCAATATACATATACCTAAACCTTCCTCTTGAATCACTCTAATTATTACTGAAAACTGCAATAAAATCCGTTGCGTAGTTTAAAAGATCTAAGCGTACAAACAGCGGGAGCGACTTTGTTTTATACTATGTAAAGATGTAAAGATATGTCTACTTCGTTTGTATGGAAGCGACCTTCTATATCTACCTACTAACGTACCCACTCGTCTGACCCTTCGCGAGATTAGGTGACCGCTGCCCAAAACTTTACTAATTAAGAGTACCCAGCACCACTCAGTGTCTGTTAATTAACGTAACATACGTACAATATGTTGTGAAACTTGTGTGGCTCGGTGTACATGGGTTTAGAGTTTTCGATAAATTAATTGCCTTGAGTTCGGAGTAATGGCAAATATGGGAGCAGAGAGGAAGGATATTAATTCTGGTTATGGTTTGGTAGTTGAGAAGTATCGATGTATACAAACATCGGCCATCGGCGATCGTGTTATGGCGACTCTCTGCTTTCTGTAAAGTATCATGCCAGCTATGGACCCTGAGGGAAAGAGCCTCACGTCCCAGCCGCCGCGGGAGACGGCCTGGGCGTCGGGGGTCACGTGGTGGCCGGCGAGTTATGGGCTAGCTCGCCGTCCGGCCGTCTTATGACGACAGGCTGTGTCGACGGCGCGTTCGTGTTCCACGCGCGCCTTAAAGAGATGACAGCAACCACGTAGGGGTCCGCACGGGCCGATGCCTGCCAGGGCTGCGGGACTGTTCGAAAGAGATACCGCGGCCCTGGAACACAAAGGGCAAAGAAGGAACATGGATGGGTTTTAGTCAGTACAAGTCTGACACTCCCTTCCGCTCCGCGCAGGGGGGGGGGGGGGGGGGGGGTCATTTGATGATTTCCCATCCTAAAACAAAAAAAAAAATAGCTATGGACTCTGTACAGGAGGAATTTTTCAAGTGAGCGTGGTCAGCCAAATCCGTAACTATGAGGAATAGCGAAAACAATATTCCAAGACTTTTTACTTGAGTGACAAAGAAAGAGTAGTAAGTAGTACCAGTAGCTTCCAGGCTGTATGGTCCACATTGGCCCTGCATCGAAGGATTTGGAAGTCATGGGGTGAGGTCATTGCACAGCAGTGGGATGACACAGGGTAACAGTAACAGTCATATTTATCCATTTTATCCATTGATGAATCCAACCTTGTTTGTTATAGGCATGGTGGGATACAATAAATTGGAAACAAGGAGCTACCTATATTTTTAAATTGTTGCGTGGCAAGACTTCAAACCCTACCCTACCCATATTAAAAGAAATAAACCTGTGTGTGCCCGACAATTATGTATTGCGAAAGCGACGGCCACGTCCGTCTATTGGCGGTGCCCAGTAGTAGGACCAATCTCCTGAGTAAAACCCCTATAACGCGTACCTTGCGTGTACTTAATGACGTAGCAGACAGCATAGATCTTTTTACTTGTTCTCTGAGTGAGTTCACAAAAATCACGATGTAGCGAATATTTTATCATAAATAATAAAACTGTAATTATGGCCACACTATTGAATTAGGAAATACCTGTAATGATAGTGATGACGAGTTAATAAATAAATAATATTTCCTAAACTGCAAACAAACGCGTCGATTTTGTAAATAAAATACACACACCATTCGACAGCGTCGCTATAAAGGATCACGTTCTGGGAAGTATGACATACGGCAAATACCGTCCAAATACCAAACTACATCACACAACACTCAAACATAAAAAAAGAAAACAAAAAATCAACATCAAACTTTACACATATAGACGGCGCGCCGTCTCGTTTTTCCCTAGAATCACATATACATAATCGAAAAACAGACAACATTACCACTGCTTGGACACAGCAGCCCGGGAGTCGGTGGACATCCATCACATAAGGCCATTGCGGATTGGTAGATGTCACATGTCTTCGAATTTTTGATTCTAAGACATGTTTGTTTCCTTAAAGGTTGTCTTTCAGCGTTTTGAGAGCCGTAATTACATTATAGGCTGACTGGTAATTAGTGACCGATACACGTGATTGTACTCATGATAACAAACAATATTCCCAAACAAACATTTTTAACCACGACCACGTTTTAACCTCCGACGCAAAAAGTAGCAATTTTTAAATTGAAAGCTAGTTTCTTGGCAATGGTTCTTCGATATGTTTTATCAAAATCGGTGCAGCCATTTACTAGTTATGGGGGATGAAAGTGGGTATGGTGGGTATGGTTGGTCGAATATTTTCAAATATACCCAAGTGGGATATGAAATTAAAGTGCATGATGTGTATATTACAATTAGACATGTTATATCAAAATCGGTTTAGGCATTTACTAGATTTGGGGTATGAAAAATCGAATATTTTCAAATATACCCAAGTGGGGTATCAAATCAAAAAAAACAATTAGACATATTTTATCAAAACCGGCTCAGCCATTATATTGACTTAAAAAATATTTTTTTTGCTTTTCTTTGTTGCGATGAGGGTTTTTTAAATTTTAAATTTAATTTTCTATAATTATTTTTGCAGTCATTCACTTTTATCACAATAACAAACTAACAGCTGATAGGTCATTCGTCGCGGTCGCGCGCGCGAATTTCATATAGCTGTTGAGTTATAGAGAAAAAGTGGATGACTAAAAAAAATGTTTCTTTGGGAAAGTTGTTTGTTATCTTGAGTACAATCACGTGTTTAAGTATCGGTCACTAATTACTAGTCATCCTATATACATTACACAAAGTAAGGTGCCTGTTTGGATTCTAACCAGCGTAAAAAAGGGCTGTTGCCACAATATTTCAGTTATACAACATTATTTTTAGTATATGCGAATCCTGAATATAGTTTGTTCAGAATAAACCATGTTATATTTTATCCTAAAAATATTTAAAAAAAGTTACAAGTTGGACACCGAGCGACATTAAGTACCTATCGCAATAATTTAGGTACCTACTGCCAAGTTATTATTACCAATGAGCTCAACACGACACTGGAGGTGCGCGCGCGGGCGCGCTGCGTGGTGATCACGTTTTTTGAGGATAACCAGGTAACAGAGCAAGCTTATAATTTTGTGATTTTTCATAATTCAGTTTTGAAATTTTGTACATAGATTCTTTACATAAAAATACTAGACACGTGTTTCAGGTTTCGCATATACTAAAACGAATGTATAACCGCAGTAAGTTAGAACCGCAAAAATATACAAAAACGGAATACAAAAAAAAAAATCAACATCAAATTTTACGTAGACGCCGTCTCGTCTTCCCTTGAATCAATTTACCTGGATCTACGCGTCTACTGAGAATTTCCCTCAGGAAATAAGCTAAGTTTGAACTACGAAATTGACTTAGAAATGGCGTGCGAGTAACAAAAGGCGTAGTTTGGACGATCGTTTTGTGCGGAGTCCTGGGTGAGTGAGCATATGCCAGACGAAATAAAAATGTTACCAGGAGATACAGCACGTTGCATTTTCTAGGTGTTTTAAATCCTTTTGCTGGCAGATAGCTGAGGAGCTCGTGGCTAAATAATAACAGCCGCTCAGGTCGATCTTTAGGTTAAGCCATGCTTGCCTAGGTTGGTCTGAGGATGGGTGACCACCCATTACCTACCGAGTTTCCTCCGTGCCTCGGAAAGCACGTTAAGCCGTTGGTCCTGGCTGTCATTTGTAGATCTTTGACAGTTGTTAGGTAGTCAGAGGCCCAAAAAGTCTGACAATCAGTCTTACCAAGGAGGTCAGATAGGCAGTCGCTCCATGTAAAATACTGGTATTCAGCTGCATCCGGTTAGACTAGAAGCCGACCCCAATATAGTTGGGAAAAGGCTAGGCAGATATGCTGGCAGATAGCTGAAGCTATAAGGAGGATTTCGTAGCACGATGCCTACTTTCGCACTATGCCTACTTTTTAATAGTGACATCGCAGTTTGCCAACTAACAAAGGCTACTTGTATTTTCAAAAAAGGAATTGTGTTCCGTGCAAAAAAAAAAAAAACAAATGAAACTGTTAACAAAATCCGATTCAAATAGAGAAGTAATATTTTTATCATAATTTCACGCGGAAGAAGGTGGCGGGCAACAGCTAGCAACACATCGACCAATCAAGCCATAAAAAACCAGTTTATGCGGATCTCTAATTGTACGGAAAATCTATACAAAGCGAGGCCATATTATATTGGAAATGTATAGCTACATATGTGCCGTGTGTACCAAGTTACACCTCTTGTGACATATTACAAGTTAAGGGTAGGACCTCCAAAAGTTAGACTACTTTATTTGTTGTTCTTCCCTTCGTTGGGACGTGTTGCGTCAAACTGGATATTGAGTCGTTTGCATTTTCGTTTTAGGGTCCTAAATTGCGTTTGGTTTTTTCACAGGGTCTGAAAACAGTATCTATACTTACGGATAGAGCAAGATGTAGTGACGTAAATTGAGGAGCTCGTGGCTAAATAATAACAGCCGCTCGAGTCCATCTTTAAGTAAACCCGCGCTTGCTTAGGTTGGTCTGTGGATGGATGACCACCCATTATATATCGAGTTTCCGCCATGCCTCGGAAAGCTCGTTAAGCCGGTGGTCCCGGCTGTTATTAGTAGATCTTTGACAGTCGTTACAGGTAGTCAGTGGCCCAAAAGGCTGACAACTAATTTTACCAAAGGATATCGTATTACCCAGTACTAACTGGGTTGTGGAGGTCAGATAGGCAATCGAATGTAAAATACTGGTATTTAGCTGCATCCAGTTAGATTGGAAGCCGACCCCAAAATATTTAGGAAAAGGCTAGGCAGATGATGATGCTTTTCTTACTTGTAAAAAATCTTGGACATCAAAATACAATGCCCAGTGCTTCAGACGATTTGTTTTTTCAGCTTTGTGTAAACCTAGTTAAGGTTCAGAATTCAGAGCACATAACTTATAATTTATTATACTTTCTTGTTTACGAAAATGTGGCCACGATCTTTGGCTACATTTTTGCGGATCTGGGAATAATTTGGAATTATAATGATCTGCTGACGGTTGATTCTTATTTTTTGTTCAGCAAAATGCTACAAAAAATAATATCTTTATCTAGTACAGAGATTTTAGTACCTCCAAGGTTAGGCTTTCAATATTTTGTTAGACCTTGAACGTATCTAAAAGAAAGAAAGTGGTGAATAAATCTTTATTATATAAAGGCGACGCTCCACAGAGGTTCAGCTCACGGCTAAGCTATGCACGTGTACTTAGCGTACGTATTCAGTCAGCCCCAAAAAGATGTAAACACGGACAACGAACGATTTTATTGTCTACAACCATTATTCAAAACCATGTATACAATGTAAAGCTACAAAACATAGTAAACAATTCATTTCAGCCAAACCTCCTACACAGACCGGATTCATGATAATACTAGTTTATGCCCGCGGCTTCGCCCGCGTCGAGTTAGGTATATGTTCCACGGGATCGTGCTACCGGAATAATAAGAATCTTATGTGTTAGTCCAGGTTATAAACTATCTGTGTGCCAAATTTCATCCAAATCCGGTCAGTAGTTTTTGCGTGAAAGGGTAACAAACATCCACACATCCTCACAAACTTACGCATTTTTCCACTGCAACCCACGGCCACGCTACGCACGGATGCGTGGCTGGCAAACAAATGAATCGCACAGCTAACGTGTTGAATCTCTCCGTGCATATTCTTTATAGCAGTGGATGATGATGGACGCTACTGAAGGCGTCAAACTCGCAGCTCAGTTCTTACCGACTCAGTTTAGATTGCCATTGACACGCCAATCAGTGGATGGTTGACATTATATACAAGGACGTTTCTTTTCAATGGATTCAGACTGCTTAGATAGTGAAGTTTAGTTTGCTTAAATAAATAACCCTTTTTCAACAAAACAAGTTATAATGTTTGGTTAGTATGAAAACTGTTTCTTGTATTTTTATAACCCAAAACTGTGGTTTTTAAAATTATAGACTCGCAAACGAGCAAAACAGTTTTTAAACACAAAAATTACAGAATTATTCAACGATTCAAATTGTTGCGTTGAAAAATTCAAAGCATCCCGTTTTGTTTCTACAAAACAGTTTGGTCGTTCAGAAAATATCCTGAAGCTTCCTCCCCCCAACATTCCCAAGATTTTTTGCCTCCATAAAGTCTTATAAAAGGACAATTTTTACAGGTGTTTCTGATTTACGTCAAAGACATTTCGGGAGCAAGTATTTCGAGAATTTATCCTTAAACTCCTTTTGATCCTACCTTCAAATTTCATTCTGCGATCAAGATAGGAGTATCAAAGGTGACAATGGGTCCCGAAAAGTTTTTGGGCCCTTCTCAAATTTTCATTTGCTTGGATACTGTGTGAAAAGTTCGGGGGCTCAGATTCCCTTAATTTCGGGCAATTCGAGCGTTCACTGTTGTTGTGTTTTTACGAGAAAACGTGATCGTAACAAGTTAAGAGTTCTTTGTAGGTTTGACGGTAATGTAATTTTATAGAAAGTGGCAGTGTACAATTCAGTTTGACAGGAGGAATGAGGAAAATGTTGATTTTGAATGTGGATGCTTATAAGAGTAGGGGAAGACCAAAGAAACGATGGATGGACTCTGTGAAGGATGATATGGCTAGAAAGGAGATGATTGCTTTTACCGGAACATTGTTTTAAGGGGGATGTTTGGTGTTACGAAAACGGATAAAATAAGAAATGAGTACATAAGAGCATCGTTCTGTATGATGTCCGGACGTAAAGAATAGCACCATCCCATATCTTCCCGTGGGTGTCGTAAGAGGCGACTAAGGGACTTACCAGAGAATGGGCAGCAGCGTTCTCTGATTCTACAACAACCATACTGCGATCGCCAACCCGCCTGCCAAGCGTGGTGATTATGGCAAAACCCCCCTTCTTGGAGGAGGCCTATGTCCAGCAGTGGACTTTTCGGCTGAAATGATGACATAAGATGAAGTCTGAAAGTGGCGCCGGTGACTGAAAAGTTGTGTGGTAATCAGTTGTCAAAGAAACGATGGATGGACTGTGTGAAGGATGATATGGTTAGAAAAGAGATGACTGAGATGACGAATAATAGAGAAGTATGAAAGAAGAAGACATGCTGCGCCGACTCCAAATGAATTGGGATAAGGGCAGGAGAATAATGATGATGATTCGTTTTTGTCGCACAGAGCTGTGATGATCTATTGGTTCTCGAGTGACGTCGACAGGGGGGCGCTGGTAGTAAATACTTGTCAAATTTTAACGGCACGGTTGGAGCAGTGGCTGAGTGATTGGCTGCTGCGATGCGTGTTGCGGGTTCGATCCCTGCATGGAACAATTATTTGTATGGCATACAGGTAGGTACTTGTTCCGGGTCTGACGGTTTGTGTATGTAAATTAAAATGTTTGTAAATGCACCCGCGATACAGGAGAAATTCCTAGTATGAAGCAAAGTTAAAAAAAGGATCAATTACAATATTACTCATTCTTTTTTTTTAACTAAACAGTTGTGGTTCAATTTTTACTTTAGTATATTCTATTAAATTCTATTTCATTCTATTTTCCTAGTTTTTGATATAGGTATAAAGGAATATAAAAGGAACCTACCCCTTTAAGTGTTAAACATTCAAGGTCGTTTAAAGTTTGCCGCCATCCCTTTATGGTCATATCGGGCTTCATATTCTCGACCACATAACTACGAGTACACAAGCGGCTTCAGTTACACATTAACCACTAATTAGTACTTATAAAAAGTTATGCTCGTGTTACTTCGTTATAGGAAACTTTGTCTATACATACATCTACGAATACCTCTTCTCCAAATCCCTGACTCATTTTGGGACAAAAATTTATTTTTTAAATATTTTATTTTATCAACAAAAAATATTATTATTAATTATTATTACTACTACAATTCAAACTCAATCTTTATTAATATATTTTTCAAATTTATTCTCTAGTTGGTAATTATTAAGAGGTTAGTAATGTAAGCTTGTTTTTTTTTTTCGTAAAAAAATATATTTGTACGCCATATTATGGCAGGATATGCTGGAATCAATATTGTAACATCTATTTGTATTATATTCTGACAAATAAACATATTTGATTTGATTTGATTTAAAAAAATCTAATGATTCCCGATGTCCACAACCTGCTTGTCTAACACTGCCACACTAAAAAAAAAATACTCGCTTTCCATAATGGACAATGAGACTTATTAGAATCATCGAAAAAATCACTTAAAAGCATATGTGACTCTCCTGTCTACAAACTAAAATTGTGGAAAAAATACGTCGATCTATACTGCTCTGCTGATAGGTTAAAGAAAAGAATAATTAACAAACCAACATTCATTTTTTTTTCAAATATCTGTGTACGCACGGCGGCCAATCAAGCTATGCAAAACCAAATTAAGCTGATCTCTCATCGTACGGGAAGCTAATACAAAGCGAAGTCAGGTTATACTGGTTATGTAGAGCTTGATGTGCCGCCGTGTGTACGTTACTAATTTTTCAGCTAGGAGTGCATGCAAATTTACTACTAGTACTAGTAGAAACCGTGGTCTTTTATTTGGTAAGAGTCTGACATAATTATGGCCCCCGTTCTCCCCAGACGGGGGGGCCACGAAAATTAAAAAAAAATACTAGAGCTGTTGGTCTCGACCATCATTCGTAGATATTCCTGTCGTTTATAATAAAATACCTCATGGTTTTAAGGATTATTCTATAAACATTTTTAAATCTAAGGTAACTTCACTACTTTTAGGCAAATGTTATTACTCAGTGAAAGACTTTCTAAATGATACGAATTTATCCAGATTATGATTGTTATATGTTAACTGCAAATTTGACCATGTAAGACTTATGTGACTGACTATAATATTATTAATTGACATCACTTTAATTTCTATTTTGTTTTGTTGACATTATTTTGTTTGTATATTAGACTATAATGTTATTAATTGACTTCACTTTAATTTCTACTTTGTTTTGTTGACATTATTTTGGTGGTATTAATATTTTAACTTATGTAATAATTCGCACGCCGTAAGGTAGACTGTAGCCGATCTCATTAATTTATGTACAACACCTAACCTGTACCTACTTTCATAGCAAATAAAATTCTGATTCTGATTCTGATTCTGATATTTGTCAGTCGTTGCTGTTTGTTAGTTTTAGGCTCTCTGACTACCCAGTCAGAGAGCCTAAAACTAACAAGCAGTCTTACCAAGGGGTATCGTGTTACCCAGCAACTGGGCTGAGGAGGTCAGATAAGAATAAGTTTTATGTAATATACTAGTATTCCCCTCGATCCGGTTATAATGAAAAACTGATGATGATGATATAATTATGTACAAAGAATAGGCAAAGAGACGACCCAAATCGTAATCCAATAGTCTTTTGAACCAAAAACCGGCTTATTTCTACACGTGCGACCTTCCTATTCCATATTCAAATATTTGTTACCACATTGATGTTATATCAACTTACAGTATACAGTGTGTTGTATGGCTCTGCCACACGGAATGAAAGTACCTAAAATATTGTACATAAGGACTTTTACTGAAAGAATACTTCATTTTGACTTGAAAAACAATTTGAACTGCGTTCAAAGATTTTTAAATAATGGTCTGACTGAACTGGGAGTTCTGTATGGTGTCCGGACGTAAAGAATAGCACCATCCCATATCTTCCCGTGGGTGTCGTAAGAGGCGACTAAGGGACTTACCAGAGAATGGGCAGCAGCGTTCTCTGATTCTATAACAACCATACTGCGATCGCCAACCCGCCTGCCAAGCGTGGCGATTATGGCAAAACCCCCCTTCTTGGGGGAGGCCTATGTCCAGCAGTGGACTTTTCGGCTGAAATGATGAACTGGGAATCGAGCCCACCAAATGTGAAAAAACACATGTCATGTATTTTATGATAATGGTCTAAAGGGGTAATCTTAAGTATTATTTTTTTCCGTAAAAAATCAACGTCTTCAGTAAATAGGAATATTTGCAATATTTAAGGTACATTTATTCCGTGTGGCTTGGTCATAGGACGCCCTGTATGTATATACTTTATGTTGGTTTCGTTAAGTAAAGTAAAAGAGGAAGGCGCAAGTGGCTAAATATTAACAGCCGCACGTACTTCAAGGTTAAGCTGCCCTTGCGTAGGTCGGTCCGTGGATAGGTGACCATCTATTACATACCGAGTTTCCTCCGTGCCTCGGAAAGCACGATATGCTGTTGATCCCGGCTACCAGTACTAACTGGATGTGGGGGTCAGATAGGCAGTTGCTCCATTTAAAAAAAACGGAAGATTTGATGACGTTCTCCATTTGGAAATCGCTAATCGGTTAAAAATACTGGTATTCAGCTCCAAGCGGTTAGACTGGAAGCCAACTTCAACGTTGTTGCGAAAAGACTAGGCAGATGATGAATTAACATAACATAACATCACGCCTGTAATCCCCGAACGGTTAAGCAGAGGTGTACTTAAAAATACACCCACCCAACTTTTCATGTTGAACTCCCATGTGATAAGAGGCTCACCAGACGAATTCCAGAGAAATTCCTGATGGAAAAGCCCAATAACACTTTGCTCGATCAGGGAATCGAAGAGGGTTGTGGAGGTCACTTAGGCAGTCGCTCAATGTAAAATACTGGTATTCAGCTGCATCATCATCATCAGTCAGACTGGAAGCCGACCCCAACAAATTTGGGAAAAGGCTAGGTAGATGATGATGGAAAAGGAGCACCTTTGTAAGAAATAGCAAGTCGCGTTTTTTAGTTTTTGGCTGCCTCAATGAGAAAAAGGCGCGAGGTTATGTATTCACGTGTTTGTTTGGAAAGTAAATTGTAAACGTAGTATTCATAGTCTGTTAAACACAAATCAGTGGGCGACCTTGCCTCGTGTTAGGCTTTAAGCTTCAACAGACTAGAAGGGTTCTATTTGTTACACAATGGGCTAGACTCAGTTTCAGAGAAATCGATTAGCACTGTTTCGTGTGGAGTTTTTCCCAAAATTTAAATATTTCTGCGAGCGAAAACCGAACCAGCTTCCTAAAGAGAGAATAGTTTGACTTACACAATCATTCAATAAAATCATAAGGTATTTTTCTTGTTATTTAGACTCTTGTTTGGGGATATGATGCCCAAAATTTGGTCCTTCGAGCCGGATTTGAATCAGCAATCTAAGGTTAGCTACCTAGATAGGAGATAGAGTTTATCTTTGGATGGTCAATGGGTTTTCCCATCAGGAATTTGTCAGTAGCAGCAATGAAGTCTGGATTTGTGCCCGGTTGATGGCAATAGGCCTTCGGAGATTTCAGGCTTTATCTTATGTTATGTACACACCAGAAAATAGAAAGCCGCGAATACTCTATAACCACGAATTTCACCAACAAAAGTTTTCTAAGAAAAATATGTCGTACAAATCCAACACAAACAGGAACATCTTTCTTCAAACAAAATCGACGAAGCCCGAACACAACACGAAGTAAAACTTCGGAACCTAAAGTGCATTTAACAAAACTAAGCGGACTAGCATCCCGAAGTGTTTGAACGGACTTCGGTAACGTCCCGAAGTGTTTATCTCTTGGCCATGGGTTACACGTTCAAACGACACGCGTCTTGCGACAGCGGCTGCAGATACTGGGTGTTAGGGACAGCCCTCCACAAACTGACAAGGTGTATTCAGCTCATTGTTATGAATCAATTTCCACCGAAATTTTTTTCTGGAAAATTTTTGTTTTGTCTTTATTTTCAGTTACTATTCCTTTATTTCAATGTAAAATTACATTCTCTGTAAGCAGAAGCAAAGCAAATTTATTGGACTCCCATAACATAAAGATGTTGTTAAGAGCTTGCCACAAGTCATCGCGTCCAAGTCGTATCACAAGTCTTGTACCAAGTTATGTCGCAACTCGTGTCACAAGTCGTGTCGCAAGTCGTGTAGCAAATCGTATTGCAAATCGTGCTAAGAATCGCGTCGTAAGTTATGTAGCAATTGGTGTCGAAAGTCGTGTCGCAAATCGCATCGCCCGATACCGTGAACGGGGCCTTAAATGGACGATACCACCCCGAAGTGTTTCCCAAACTCCTTCAGCTCTAGAACATTCTTAGATGTTTGTTTTATCTCGGAAACAATTACTTTTTGCTATCGTCTTTGGATCTTGTCAAGATGTCTGTTAAGAGTTAGTTCGGAATTGAAGAACAACAGGCTTTGGTTACAGAGGTCTTGAGACAAAATTCAGTTAGATGTAAGAAGGTTCGCTGGTTCTGAGAAATCGGTTAAGTATTTGTCATTGGAACATCGTAATTAAAAACATACGACCAGGAACAAGATTCCTATTGCCTCGTTGATTTAGTGGTCGCAATCGTGACTGCTGAGCATGAGGTCCTGGATTCGATTCCCAGATGGGGCAAATTTTTATTGGGTTTTTTATTTGGAAGTTCACAGAAGCAGCCACGGAATTTTAATTTGTGCCCGGCTGATGGCAATAGGCTCGCGCTCTATGGGAATAACTTAAATAAACATAACTTCCGGAATGTGGGTGTACTATTTAGTTACACCTCTGCCTTACCCTTCTTTGATTACAGGCATGATGTTATTTTATGTGATTAGTAACAGAAGTGACAGTCGTCAGGCGGTGAGGTGGGTAGACGATACTGCGGTTAAACCCTGCATGACTTTGGCACAGGAACATGAAGATTGGACCAGGCAAAGTGATGCCTATACCCTGCAATGGGTGAAGTCAGACCATACAAGGTGTAAACGGACTCTTCACGAAGCCGTCAAACAAGCGTTCTGTGCATCAAACTAAGTCAGCGTTCTGTGCCCAAAAATATTGCTGGGAAACTTTTTTTTGGGGTTAAAAATCACGTTTTACAGTAGGACTCACTCAAAAGTTGTGCTGATGGATACATTGAAGGCGGGGGTAGTGGAGGTTTTTAAAGTAAAATTATAGTAACCATGGAGTTTCTTGCCGGTTCTTCTCCATAGGAAACGATCACCTTTTTGTCGACGTTTTATAAGTGCCCATCTAGGCCTATGTGAAATACAATGTGGAGGCCTGCCCTGCTTGGGCGGAGCAGCGCCGTGTCCTCGTAGAGGCGATTGGCGGCGGCGACCTCTCGCGCCCGGCCCTGGTTCAAGCCATGGTCCGGAGCGAGAGGGAATGGGAAGCCGTCACCTCCTTCTGCGAAGCAGTCATGCTAGTGAAGGAGGTGGCGGAACGTGAGAGGGAAAGAGCCTCACGTCCCAGCCGCCGCGGGAGACGCCCTGGGCGTCGGGGGTCACGTGGTGGCCCCCGGCCACCGTAGGCGCGGGCCTGTGGACGGCGAGTTATGGGCTAGCTCGCCGTCCGGCCGTCTTATGACGACAGGCCGTGTCGACGGCGCGTTCGTGTTCCACGCGCGCCTCAAAGAGATGTCAGCAACCACGCAGGGGTCCGCACGGGCCGATGCCTGCCAGGGCTGCGGGACTGTTCGAAAGAGATACCGCGGCCCTGGAACACAAAGGGCAAAGAAGGAACATGGATGGGTTTTAGTCAGTACAAGTCTGACACTCCCTTCCGCTCCGCCCAGAGCGGGGGGAGTCATTTGATGATTTCCCATCCTAAAAAAAAAAAAAAAAAAAAAAAGGCCTATGTGAAATAAAATATTTTGATTTTGATTTTTTGATTTTATAACATTGAAAACATTTTATAAAAAAAAGTTGGAACTTTTAACCCCCCCCCCCCCCTCATTATCTCCGTAACTAGAAGATTCCCAGGTATGGTCTAGAATAAAAAAATGATCGCAAAGACGGGGAGAACAAGTACCTGTCGGCTTCGTTAAGGGTACTTTTACACCCATTCTATGCTGACGAATTAAAAACTAGAAGCTACCTGACAGAGTCAATGTACAGATCCTACCCTACTCACAAAATTTAATGTATTATTCCTTTATGCATACTAAAAAAAGCAACGTTGAGAAAACAATTTTAAAGCGCATTTCGCTTTTCCATTCTATGTCATCTCCGTATCCATTATAGTCTGAAAGGAAGCTAAACTCACAGTGTGCATATGAATATTTTAAAGAATTGTCTACTACCAACCATAGACTAAGAAGTTGCAGAGACGAAATTTCTGTTCCATAGCGTTTTGAAGGCGCATTTTTGGGGTTGGGGAAACTTTCGACAACCTCAATTGTCCAAGATCTTAACGCCCCCAGACATTACCTATTTTTAATCGACTCGATCGATTCCGTTGTATTTTTTTTTATCGTGCCTCAGCTGAAAAGGCTGAAATAAAACTTTTTTGCAAAAAAAATATCCGACTTCTCCTATTTTTTTTGGAAGAAGCTTATTTATTTTGCAAAATAGTTTTTTACTGATTAACAAAATGTTTGGGATCGAGTAGTGTTAGTATGAAGTGAGAAAGTATGCATACCTGCTAACTTGGGTCGACGCGACGGCCAATTTGCAGTGCAAAAGTTACGTAAAAACATTTTAGCAAAAAAACTGGTGACTTTGTTTGTTTCATTGACTTTATTGCCACTGACCTACGAAAGTAAGGTATTTTTTTTGTGATTTTTTGGAAGTCGTGTTTTTTCTACAAAAAAGATGTTTTTTATTTTACCATTTTTAGTTGAGATATCCTAAACAAATTCTTGTCAAAAAAAGATGCTGGTGGAATACATAACCTCCTCCTGTTTTATCAGTTAAAAACATTACTCATTTTCTTAAAGTTTGCTTACTGATTGCATAAAAATTATAATCAATACTTCGTACTTTCCGGCGCGGCAGCGCGCGTTATTTTTGCACGACGCTTTAAAGCTCGCAAAAATATAACATGATTGAAGTACCATCTGGGGGCCTTGGGATTTTGCTTTAGAAGATGGTGTTGTCGTTTGGAGTCGACCTAGGCGCTTTCACTTGATTGTGCTTTGACAAAATTGAAAATCTTGTTTTAGTAAGGATGAATGCACGTCATAACATGGCGGTAGTTGGTAGGTGATTTTGGCAGGATTGGTTTTCTCACAAAAAAAATTGGTACAGTATCTACGCGGCCTTTAATATGTATATCCAATTTAGCTCTTGTAAAAGCACGAATTCTTAGAAGGCCGTATTTGTCGTTGACTCATCAATGGTTTAATTATTTTCTCACGTCTGCACGGTCGATTTTTGCAGCGCTATTTGTGTCACTTTTGTTTTTTTTCGGATGGGAAATCATCAAATGACCCCTCCCGATCTGAGCGGAGTGGAAGGAAGTGTCAGACTTCTACTGACTAAAACCCATCCATGTTCCTTCTTTGGCCTTTGTGTTCCAGGGCCGTGGTATCTCTTTCGAACAGTCCCGCGGCCCAAATTGTGTCACCTTGACATGCCAACTATAACTGTCACTGTAAACTGCGATGGTATGCGCCCTGAATGTGCATACAAGATTGTCGCTTCTGTCATGTTTTTCTTATTCTACGCACTTACCTAGATCTTTCTCCTTTAGGGCTCTCGACTCAAATCTGTAAAGAACAAAAGAGGTTTTAGTTTTTATTTTCTTCTACAAGAGGGTAAGATAAAAACTTATTGTTCTATAAACGTTCAAGAGCAATTTGACCTGTTTTCCGGTCAAATGGGTTTTGACCGGTTTTTATATTGAAAACTAGTTGTGCATTTGGCTCCGTTCTAGTATTATTAATAATATTAGAAAACTAAATCCACATGATAGAGAAATACTAAATATTGTATTTGAAAAAGAAAAAAAAAACAATTGACGCATTCATTTTTTAAATCTTGATTAATTAGCAAAATATTCAGGATTTGTTCAGACATAAATTGTAAGTATTTACTCATCAATAAAATGTTATTTTAAATTAAAGACACAAAAGGAAAATAACTACTATGTGGAGCCGAGATCACGAGATGGCGGGAGGAGCTGGACAGAACCAACGACTAGTGGTCCACATTGGCCCTGGATCGAAGGATTTGGAAGTCACGGGGAGAGGCCTTTGCCCAGGAGTGGAATGATACCAGCCATCAGTAACAGTCATCATCATCTGCCTAGCCTTTTCCCAACTATTTTGGGGTCGGTTTCCAGTCTAACCGGATGCAGCTGAATACCAGTATTTTACATGGAGCGACTGCCTATCTGACCTCCACAACCCAGTTAGTACTGGGTAATACGATACCCCTTGGTAAGTACTGGTTGTCAGACTTTTTGGGCCTCTGACTACCTAACAACTGTCAAAGATCTACAAATGACAGCCGGGGCTTAACGTGCTTTCCGATGCACAGAGGAAACTCGGTATGTAATTTGTGGTCACCCATCCACAGACCAACATAACCAAGCACGACTTAACCTAAAGATCGGCCCGAGCGGCTGTTATTATTTAGTCACGAGCTCTTCCTCCTAGCCAACAGTAACAGTAAGTAACATAAAAGGAAAGAAATCGAATCGTTAAATGTAACATTTTATTTTGATGATAAAGTAAAACTTACAGTGTTAATCAACTTTTGTTATTGACTGTTCATATCTATAAATTATTAAACGAAATATTACTATCGAATTAAGAGGGCTAACGGTCATTCAGACAAGTTCATATCAACGTTTACTTTTCATTATTACAACTTGCTAATCATACATTTTGTCACGCAAAAGTGTCTACTGTACTAACAATTTAATCACGCAGTCTCGACATGCTGAAAATAACTCTAATCATATTTTAATCATTTGCACGCCACTCAACAGGGCCCTCTGCTGGCTATTTTGGGAACTGATTAGTTACTGATTCATAAACGGAATTACTGTTGACGTCGTATAGCTCGTGGTTAAATAATAAAAGCCGCACGTCTCGGTCTATCTTAAAGGTTAGTCAAAGTCACAGTTTTTCTAAAATTTCATGTGCCGAGTTAGTAATTATATTCCATACAAATAATAAGAGTTTATGTACCTCGTCATCATCTGTCTAGCCTTTTCCCAACTATTTTAGGGTCGGCTTCCAGTCTGACTGGGTGCTGCTGAATACCAGTATTTTTCAGGGATCGACTGCCTATCTGACCTCCACAACCCAGTTAGTACTAGGTAATACGATACCCCATGGTAAGACTGGTTGCCAGACTTAGGGCACTGACGACCTGTAACGACTGTCAAAGATCTACAAATGACAGCCGGGACCAACGGCTTAACGTGCTTTCCGAAGCACGGAGGAAACTCGGTATGTAATAGGTAGTCTCCCATCCACAGACCAACCTAGGCAAGCACGGCTTAACCCAAAGATCGATCCGAGTGGCTGTTATTATTTAGCCACGAGCTTCTCTCTGTACTCTCTGTTTCTAATAAAATATTAACAGAATCAGAATCATTTACAACAATAGTTTCTATTATATATAATATATATACAAAAAAGTCTACCGTTTTAAAACTTTGGTGTGGTTGAGGAGCTCATATCTAATCCAGTACTAACTGGGTTGTGGAGGTCAGATTGGCAGTCGCTCCATGTTAAATACTGGTATACAGCTGCATACGGTTAGACTGGAAACCGACCTCAACATAGTTGGGAAAAGGCTAGGCAGATGATGGTGTGTCTGTGTTCCTTTGAGTTTGGTAATGCATCTAATCAAAACTACTAAATTCAATGGAAGGAGTTAAAAATATATGAATAGCAAAGATATAGAGTTAAAATTGAGTCCCTATTTTTAATATTCTATTGATTTAAATGTTAAGGCAAAGCATTTAATAATTAGATAGTGTCTTTAATATTTTGCTCAGACGTTAATATGCTGAAATGTTATAATTTTGTACTCTTCATTTTAATTTAATTTTAATAATGTAATTTTATATTATTCATGTTATTTAATTTTAATAATTTATTTTATCTATTGATGTAATAATTTCATACAACAATACATTGTAATATTCGTATGGGTTAATGCCTGAGAATAATCAATAAATAAATAAAAATAAAGCAAAACTTTCAAAAGAATGTCAAAAAAGTATCAAAACTATCACTAAAACAAAAACAAAATATAACCGCCTCCTTTTTAAAAGCTAAATAAAAAAAAACACTATAAAAATAATAAAAACAAAAGCACACTCACACAAAACTGCCCCCGCCCGCAAATACCAGCATTTTTCTTCAGTAATAGAGCTAAGTAGATATTCGTGTAGTGTGAATGCGCTCCGTAAAACAACATTTACTCAGCGAAACGCTATTTGTGCAGGTAGCCAAATAAATCTAGATTATGACCAGTGAGCTTCGAGTTTAGTCTGCGGCGTCCGATAAATTAGGCTTGAAGCTTTCTCTTGGTTTGGAGATTAATGATAGAGGATGTTTGGATGACCATATGGAAAAATACAGGATATTAAAATGTTTTTTTTTTTTCTTTTAGAATGGTTTTGATGTTTTTTTGATTTCTTTTTTCTTTCTTTCTTTATTTATTATGTTATTTAAGCCTCTTTTAGTGCTTTTTTTTGGAAAAGATGTTTTTTATTTTACTCTATAAGGTCTAACTATTCATACCCGAAATATTTTCAGAGAATCATCTTACGGCTATAACGAAGCCATTTCAAGGGATATTTTTTTTAACTGAGAATATAAAAAAAAAATTAAAATTACTTGACCCCCAAAATACATACCGGCTTCTTATTTTTGAACATCCATTACGCTAGTTTACGACGTCGTATTTACCTACTGTCATTGTTAGAATATGGGAGTAAAGGTTTTATGCAAAAAGTCTGAAAAAAAATTAATATTATAATAATTTCGTAAAACAAAAACACTCAGATAATTTTTTTTTCGTTGCTATGGTGACTTTACGACTTATAGAAGTTACTCTTAAAATATTTCGTGTATGAAAAGATAGACCTTATATAGTTGTAGTATCCCACACAAATTCTTCTCATGAATTACTTTGACATTGTAACTTGAAGCTATTAAGGGACTCATGTCATCAACATAGGCCAAGAAGAAAAAATACAAATTAATGGGAGGTAACTCATAAACTAATCATGCAAAGTTAATAAAATTTAAATGGGATCACTGCTGCACTGCGGGGTTTCCTCTGACTGCCTACTCTAGCCTTTTCCCAACTTATTGGGGTCGGCTTAAAGTCTAACCGGATGCAGCTGGATACCAGTATTTTAGATGGAGCGACTGCCTATATGAGCTCCACAACCCAGTTAGTACCGGGTAATACGATACCCCTTGGTGAGACTAGTTGTCAGACTGTCTGTGTAACGACTGTCAAAGATCTATAGATGACAGCCGGGACCAACAGCTTAACGTGCTTTCCGAGGCCCGGAGGAAACTCGGGGGGGGGCGGGGCTTCCTCTAACAAATGAAAAAGAAGAGAATCAATCAGTAATCACGGAGTATCGGTTTACATACATGAAAAAAAACAAATGCTGGTGGAAAACACAACGTCCTCCTTTTTAGAAGTCGGCTAAAAAGAGCCGTCACAGTCGTTCTCTTAACATTTAAATCACAATGTTTTGACAGTGAGTAAACATTAGTGGTCGGAAGTAATTTTTCTTATTGGTGTGAAAATTTACTGCGTATGTGTAATGGTACAGGGATCAGAGGGCATTTTAAGTTAAGCTATAAAAACGTGAAAAATGTTTTTAATTTTAACAGTAACATGCTGCATGCCTGTGGGCCAAAAAACCACTTTCTGGAGCCCTGACACGGCCAGAAGGCGTCGCGGCAGACCTTGTAGAAGATGGTGGGACGCGCTGGACAAAACTAACGACCAGTGGCCCACATTAGCCCTGGATCGAAACAACTGGAAGTCATGGGAGGCCTTTGCCCAGCAGTGGGATGAAGCATGCTAACAGTATCAGTAGTAATAACACTGTTATTAACACAATAATGTGAAGAATTAGTGACCCCCAGTTTACTCTTTTTCGTAAAAATTAAGTCGAATTTTGTCTTTTGCAATGGTTTCACACAATCATACGTACATAAACTCACGCTTTTCTCCATAGAGGTAGGCAGAAACTACAGAAAGCCACCTACAATGATCCTGTTCTTTACCTCCATAAAAATTTCGTGTAATATCGCAAAGATAAGCCAGAAAACCACAAAAACCGTCTACTTAATTGATTAAAATGCTCGAAATTTCGGTTAGCGACAGCATAGCCAACGTGTGACGATTTATGTGACGGTTCCAAACCCGTAGCCAACCATAATTGTGTTACGATAGATTGGAAATCTATTAGTTCAATGGAATTACGGGGAAAAAGTTATTGCATAAAATCACACCTGTATTCTATTTTTAACACATAACATAACATCACGCCTGAAAACTCCGAAGCGTTAGGCAGAGGTGTACCTAATAGTTCACTCACATTTCGCCAGTTATGTTTAAGTCCCATGTAATAGGGGGCGAGCCTATTACCATCCAACGGGCGCAAATCCAGACTCCGTGGCTGTTACCGAAAAATTCCTGATAGAAAAATCCAATAACACTTTGCCCGACCTACGAATCGAACCCAGGACCTCATGCTCAGCGATCGCGCTTGCATGCCTAGTGGTTCACCAGACCAGAGGCAGTCTTAGTCTATTTTTAAAGGTTCGGCTAAATCGGTACGAATAATTAAAATAATTGTTTAAAAAGAAAAAAAAACGCAAGTTAAGCAACGCTGGTCGGTTGGAAAGTCTAAACACCAGTCTTACCAAGGGATATCGTATTACCTAGTACTAACTGGGTTGTGGAAGTCAGATAGGCAGTCGCTCCATGTAAAATACTGGTATTCACCTGCATCCGGTTAGACTGGAAACTGACCCCAACTTAGTTGGAAAAATGCTAAGAAGATGATGATGATCTACTGCTGAACATCTGATATTCTCTAATCGCACGCCATTCTACTAGATTCACGGCAATTCTCATCCAGCTGCAACCGTTGAAGAACGTTGACATCCAACTAGCCTGGAGACGTCCTACCAGTCGTGGTCTCCACTTTAAAAAGATAGGGATTTTTTAACTATGTTATCTACCTTTTTATCATAGGGTCTATTAAAGACTATAAATCTCTGTTTTGGTGAGAAGTCAGGTCACTACATTGCTGTTCAATTATGTTATTTGAACTATACTTGAGAGCTAGAGATAAATATGTACGATATTTGTATGTTGCATCATATTTTGTCGACACCTAGCTCCGGAGTTGCTTATAATATATAGTTTAATTGGGGTATTGCTACATAACGGAACAATTTTTAAGCGCAACCTATTAAGCGCAACTAAATTACTCTCAAATTAAAAAATGCTCACAAATTCAAATTAAAAATGGAGGAGATATTTTTTATTTGAATTAAAAATAAAGGGACTATTTTTTTTTTTTTTAAATTAGGAGCGCAACTAATAGTTGCACTTTGAGGAAAACCCCGTTTAATTTAGTTTGTGTTTTTACATTTTACACTATAAGGTCCGATGAGCCTGGTATGTACATCTGTAGAAAAGTCCGTAATAATAAATAAAGAGGAGATTATCAGAACATGGCTTACTTGCCAAGAGCCTCGACCAATACCTGAGGAGGCTCTCGTTAGGCAGCTGGATCAAGGGCTTGATTCCGAAAGCAGTACTCCTAGACACGGCTCGTATTGTTAGGAGGTTCCTCTCTCTGGAGCCCTGACCGCCGGTAGCTTGGACCCTGTTCCCGATACCGGTGGGCTACAATTTTTTATATTTTTAAATGTTTTTTAAATTGTTTTTTAAGGAATATTTAAAAATGTATATAATTTGTAAAAATATAAATAAAGGAAATAAAGAGGAAAAAAAATTACACTATGCTTGTTGTATGAACAGTTTGACTCACAATACCTCGTTGACAAAGGTACAGTACATTGTGTATTCTTTTGACTTTAGAAACGACTTCTATTTCAACAGTAAATATTCTACTTTTACAGCGAAGTCGAGATACGATACAAACACTGAAAAGCGATGTAAAATATAGATATTAAAATTGGAAACAAACACTGACTCTTACGTTCGCTCTGAACACAATTTATGTGCCTTCTTTAAAAGTATGAACCTTTGTGGCCGTGTGTTACACCGTGGCGTAACAAATTCTCAGCGCGCGTTTCTGTGGCGCTTGCGATAGTGCCGAAATATCGGGAACTCATCAAATAGTAAAGCTGGTAAATATCCCGTTTTTAGGGTTCCGTAGCCGAATGGTAAAAAAAGGAACCCTTATAGATTCGTCTTGTCTGTCTGTCCGCCCATATGTATACGTGCGGGATAGATAGACACTTCCAAGTGGTAAATGTAATGTCCCGTCTCCCCCCCTCCTCTAATTTCATTCTTAAGTAAGAGGAGGAAAATGCTAAAAAAAATTCAAATTCCAGAACGTAAAAAAAACTATCAACGAAAATTGTTTTGAATAAGATTTCATCTTTAGTTTTTGAGATATGGAACTTTTTCATCAAACTGCAGCATTGTTTTTCAATAACATACTATGAAAAACAAATTTATTTTTGCTAGGAACAAATTTATTTTTGCTAAAAATAAATTTGTTTTTCATACTAATGAGCCTTCAAAATATTTTTATTGTATTGTTTGGTGCTACGGCTAAATGTTTCTTTGTGAAAGTTGTTTTTAATCATGAGTACAATCACGTGTTTAAGTATCGGTCACTAATTAAAAGTCACCTCATACACTATATGAAACTTAAAACTGGCGAAAAGTGGGTGTACTGTTAGGTGCTCTTCCTTTTGGGGATTATAGGCGTGATGTTATGTTTTATGTTTAAAATTCTAAATTATCGTTGCATCCGATACACCATGGTATAAACAGAACTTTTGCTGATCTTATAACTTGGCTCCAGCTGAAGCGAAACGCAAACATATCGGGACAGTAAACACGTCCTACCGTGTCGGATAGCCCGATTCCATCGAATATTCGTTTTAAATCGATCCCTGTAATCGTTTTAGGAATATCTAGGTTATGTCGGGTGTTTTTTATTGGGTTTTGGTGCAAAATGTGTATTATTTGTAAAGTAAATATATGAGAAAACTGAAAATGATATACAACATTATTTTTAGTATATGCGAAACCTGAATATAGTTTATTCAGAATAAGTAACTGAATCGATTCCAATAATTTTTAAACCATGTTATATTTTGTCCCAAAAATATTTAAAAAAGGCTACAAGTTGAACACCGAGCGATACAAAGTACCTATCGCAATCATTTAGATACCTACTGCCAAATTATTATTATGAATGAGCTCAAGACGACGCTGAAGGTGCGCACACGGCGGCGCCGCGTGGTAACCACGTTTTTGTGCGGACAACCAGGTAACAGAACAAGCTTATAACTTTGTGATTTTTCATGATACAGTTTTGAAATTTTGTACATAGATTCTTTACATAAAAATACTAGACACGTGTATCAGATTTCGCATATACTACAACTAATGTTGTATTGTATATCAAAATAAACTAGTTACTGTTACTGTTACCCTGTGTTATCCCACGGCTGTGCAAAGGCCTCTCCTCACCTTGACCTCCGATCCGTTCCAGGGTCACTGTGGACCACTGCTCGTTGATTCTATCCAGCTCATCCCACAATCTCCTGCGAGGTCTACCACGTCGCATTCTGGCTGTGTCAGAGCTCCACAACGTTTTCACGTACTCTAAGTGAAATCTAAAAGAATACCTAAATAATATAGCGCTATTGAACTGGTGCTGTAAATTTTAACGCTTGATACGTAAAATTAAAATTCATCAGCGCGCTTTTCTCGCGCAATCGTTTATGTATCGCCTAGTGTTTTAATGCCTCGCTTATGGCACTAGACGATTATTACTATTACTAGATTATTACTACTACTACTAGACCATTACTATTACTAGACTATTAATACTACTACTAGACTATTACTACTACTACAAGACTGTTACTATTACTATTAGACTCTTACTACTGTACGACCTGATGATGGCCAGCCAGGGTCTGCACACAGACTTTTAAATAAAAGACAACAACCCTGTTCCAAAAGTAAATTCGCAGAAAGAAATTTTTTTCTAAGTCCATCAGGTCCTGATATACATATCGGCTGAGAATCTTAACACCGCGATCTAGAAAGTAGGAATAACGAAATGTATCGAGGCATCGAGAACTAATTTACAAAACAGCGTGCCTGGGGTATTTTTAACTTAGTCGACACAGTGCAAACAAGGTTTTACCACTACTACTAGACTGTTACTATCACTACTAGATTATTACTACTAGACTATTACTACTACTAGACTGTTACTATTACTACTAGACTATAACTACTTTTACTGGACTATTACTACTTTTACTAGACTATTACTACTACTAGACTGTTACTATTACTACTAGACTATAACTACTTTTACTGGACTATTACTACTTTTACTAGACTATTACTACTACTAGACTGTTACTATTACTAATAGACTATAACTACTTTTACTAGACTATTACTACTTTTACTAAACTATTACTACTACTACTAGACTTTTAATACTACCACTACTTGACTATTACTACTACTAATTGTGAGCGGTGCGTCTCCCTATAGTAACCTGTTCACTAGCTAAGTTTTTTACCAGAACATAAAAATGTTTATAGACAACAACCAGATTCTTCTTAAAAAGCATTCCTCCCATGCCTTTGGCGTACCATACACACTGACGCAGCAAAAAACCTTCCTTCATTCTAGTATCCATTTCTCTCTACAAAAGGTGCCTTATACAATTAATAATACCCTGACTACACATACTATACAGTGTGACTTGATAAACGAAGGACATTGCAAAAAAAAACCCGTACTTATATACGTTTTAAAAAACAGAATCTTTTATAGACAAAAGTGGACACTGATCTTAGCCGAAGTCATAGGTTTGAAGTATAAAAGGAAAGAAGCCCTAGCATGAGCGCGCGGTGAACGTAAGTACGTACGTCTTAATGCGTTAGAAGTTCGCAGGTCAGTGTTGTGCATTGTGGAACCCATTATAACTCCACCATCTTTGCCAACATCCCATTTTTTTTTCTCGGAGGGGTCCCGAGTACTGCGTTGCATGACGTTTGTGAACTCTCAGAGGTGGCTTCTTCCTCCTCCTTATTGATGTTCGATCAACCGTCACACATGAGCTCGTGCAATGCAGGCGGTATAAGTATGACCTCTACGAACTGTGCCAGCCTCATTTAGCCTCAGCCTTGCTGATGATGTTGGAGTAACGTAGACTTCTTTTATTTTAGAAAAATAATAAGAGTACCGTGCAATTTTTTTTTAAATTTTTTGTTTTTTTAATTAGGCTGTACAGTCCCACTGCTGGGCAAAGGCCTCCCTCCATTACCTTCCATGTACTCTTTTCCCGTGCCTCCTCGGGCCAGCCCTCGCGGTACGCGTCCAAATCGTCTCGCCACCTCTTTCTGGGCCGGCCTCGGCGGCGCCGTCCGTCTTCCGGCAACCATCGTGTGGAGACTTTTGCCCAGCGGTCATCGTGCATACGGCTGACGTGACCCGCCCAATCCCATTTTAGCCTAGCAGCCTTTTTGCCAACGTCCACTATGCCCGTTTTGGAACGCAGCGTGGTGTTTCGAACCCTGTCTTGTCTTGTAAAAAAATTAAGACCCTTGAAATTGTAAACAAAATCCGATTAAAAAAAGGAATTAATATCGTTTTATAATAATTTCACGCTAACGAATGTCGCGTGCAACAGCTAGTGTGAACATAATATAACATGTCCCTTCCTATATCCCTCGTTTACCCAGCCACCCTGTATAAGAAAAGCGATCACTATCCAAGTTGTCCCTTCATCAATTTACTCGCCCTTCGCCCTTATTGAAAGGGTGTCTTTCAAAACAGTTTCAATAGCCGTTCGGAACATTTACTTAGTTAATCTAGATAACACGTATAAGGTGTTGATTAGGGGTTCAGTGTACATTGTAATAAATTGGTGTTATAGGATCTTTGGGAGATGTTTTGAATAGATGAAGACAGGGAGTAACTTGAAGAGGACGCATTTGGGACAGGACTGTATAAACTAATAAAAAATATATTTCTGTAAAAAAGCTGCCCTGGGAAAGTACTACAATCACATGGCATTACCATAACCAAAACATAATCAGCGTATAATGTCCCCATTGCTGGGACACAGGCCTCCTCTCTATGAGAGGGAATGGGCTATAATCCACCACACGGGCCCAGTGCGGGTTGGTATATGTCATTTGTGTTCGAATTTTTGGTTCTACGACATGCCGGTTTCCTCACGATGTTTTCCTTCCCCGTTTTGAGAGCAGTGGTGATGAAATAAATTATACAAAGTAATGCGCTTGCCTGGGTTCGAACCCACGACTTACTGTTCGTAAGTCGGGGCCGCCACCACTGGGCCACCGCTGCTCTCACATGGCATTATCAGCCTAACAATTTCCAACTGATTGGATACAAGCCTCCTCTCTGTGAGTTCGAGGAACCACCTGCCAACTTCTTCTTCTACCAACCAGCACTGGGAATGCAGGT
Source organism: Noctua fimbriata (assembly GCA_905163415.1). Classification (NCBI taxonomy): domain Eukaryota; kingdom Metazoa; phylum Arthropoda; class Insecta; order Lepidoptera; family Noctuidae; genus Noctua; species Noctua fimbriata. The sequence continues at coordinate 11,995,636 of LR990945.1, read as the reverse complement.
TGGTAGAATTTTCGATTCCTCGACTTACTGGTATTCTATCGACGTTTTCTATTTTTTTTTAAATTCTGGTTTGCCCTTATAACCTACTACTCCTCATGATGTTAGGGTTTCTGAACAGTCTACTTGCCTTATAAGCTTGCCGTATTGTTGGCCTAAGCACGCCACTGCTTCATGATTCTCAGTTCTATGTCTTTTGTTCAGAATTTTCACTAGCATTAGTCAGTTTCCAACGGTTTTGTTAGTAGTTACGGTTTGTCAACGTTCCTCGTCGGTCTAGTAATCGTAAGCGCGACTTCGAGGCCCTGGGTTCGTAGCCCAGGTCGGGAAAAGCGTTATTAGGTTTTTTCACCCCTCATTTTTTCATAACTCTATGGGGATTCCAGGCGTGATGTTATGAACAAAGACTAACTGTGTTGTCATCTATCTTGAAACAAATCAGCATCCATAACCAAAGGAAAAAAACTTTTTTTGAAAAAAAAACCAAACTTCCAAAGACAACAAAAGTCTTAACTTTACTTGAAGTGGGTGACTTTCTTTGTTTCATTGAGTTTTTTGGTATCGACTTCCGAAAGTAAAATTATTTTTGACTTTTTTTTTGCAGAAAACATTATTCAGAATACATAACCTCTTCCTTTTTCAAAATTCTGTTAAAAATCGTCTACTCCTCAGCTAAAACAGATAGCCCAAATATTTTACAAATACCTAGGTACAAAATACACTCAGTTTTCGTCTGTCACCTAGGGACTTAGCACTTAGGTCCCCTCAGGTATTCTATAAAGGTACATGCCGTAAATGCATATTGACAGGTCTGTCGAAAGTCGGGAGGCGAATCTTTGAGGCACTTTGTACTGATGGAAAGTGATATATTTTGGGTGGAGTATGCAATTTTGGTGTGTGTTGGGTAAATGTTTTAGAGGTGTAAATGAATTATAACATAACACCTGTAATCCCCAAAGGGTTAAACAGAGTTGTACCTAATAGTAGGTACACCCACATTTCGCCAGTTATAAATAATATAATAATAAAAAAAGATCTAAATCCGCCCCATTAGACACATTGACAGCTATAGTTTGTTTATAAATTGACAAGCGCTCACGATTGGAGAGTTTATTTATTTAAACTTCAAGTACAAGAGCGGTACACAGGCGGACTTAATGCCAAAATGCATTCTCTACCAGTCAACCTTTGGGTCAAATAGGACAGCATTGTGCTAGAGTACAAAAAAAAAAAAAGGAAAATACCATAGTAGTTTACATAAGGAATCATCTGTCAAATTTGAGGATCTGCCAGTTGCGGTTAAGAATGCGATTTGATGGACAGTTTGTTATCCGTTGTAATAACAACTGACACTAACTGAGCTGAGCAATATACTTAAGACGGGTGTTAGAATATCAGTGATATATCCCGGTAGCAAATTATCAGATAGTAAATTATACAAAGAAGTAAGTAAAAATAAGCTTATATAAGCGATCATTGTGCCGATAGTCGTTTCAGCCCATGGCTTAACTGCCAAGAGCTTCGATCAATACCTGAGGCTCTCGTTAGGCAGCTGGATCAAGGGCTTGATTCAAAAAGCGGTACTCCTGGACACAGCTCGTATTGTTAGCAGGTTCCTCTCTCTGGAGCCCTGACTGCCGGTAGCTTGGATACCGGTGGGCTACAATTTTTTATATTTTTGAAGTTTTATTATATTTTTTTAAATTTATATTTAAACTAGCTGACCAGCGCAACTTCGTCTGCGTTTGGATTTTCCCCGTTTTTGCAATCTTTTTCATAAATGCTTCGCTCCTATTAGTCGTAGCGTGATGTTATGTAGCCTATAGCCTTCCTCGATAAATGGGCTATCTAACACTAAAATAATTTTTCAAATCGAACCAGTAGTTCCTGAGATTAGCGCGTTCAAACAAACAAACAAACTCTTCAGCTTTATAATATTATAGTATAGATATGTAATAAATTGGTAAAAAAATAAATAAAGGAAATAATACCTAGCTTATATGAAATATCTCAAATTAGAAAGTTTTTTCAACTTACTTTTCTACATGTAGCGTTGCAAATCTCGCTGCATCTTCAATGTGTGATAATGTTGTACCTGAAACAATATTATAGAGTACTTTATTACAAAAACATAACATAATATCACGCCTGCAATCCCCGAAAGGTTGGCCCATTAGTACTCCCACATAATAAGGGGCAAGCGTATTGCCATCAACCGGGCACAAATGCAAACTCCGTGGCTGCTACTGAGAAATTCCTGATGGAAAAACCCAATCACACTTGCCCAACCTGGGAATCAAACCCAAGACCTCACGTTCAGTAGTCGCGGTTTGTCACCACTCGACCAACGAGGCGCGGTATTAGGAGTACTGAAACATAATAATAATTTTATCGCAATGGTTAAAAGTAAGAGTTTCTAGTACAGGCTTGCGTGGGCACGACAGGCATGAAGTGGATGTATTTTAAAGGTTGTCTACAAAAGAAAACCCTCCTGGCTGGTAGAAAAATAATTCTGGTTGGATCCAATAATTTTTTTTAACTACTGTCCCACTGCTGGGCAAAGGCCTCCCCAAATCCTTCCATGTGCCCTTTTCCGTGCCTCCTTGGACTAGCCTTCGCGTTCCGCGTCCAGATCGTCTCGCCACCTCTTTCCAATCATTTATTAAAAATAATTAAAAAATTATAGATAGTGTCGTTTGTTTGATTTGATTCACGTCTTGACGAAAATAAGAACATGAACCAGAACCCTTAAAACAGTAATGTTTGTTACCTAGCCGAGCAATCGAAGTATGTTTAAGATTGAAAAAAAAAGCTACAAAACTACAAAACTTTTTAGTTACTGTTTTTGTCAACCTCATAAAAGTGACTTTAGAAAGTATTTTGGGGATCTCGACATCAGTTTTTAAGAGCTATACAACATTAGTTTTAGTTTATTCGAAACCAGTTACACGTGTCTAGTATTTTTATGTAAAGAATCTACGTACAAAATTTCAAAAATCACAAAGTTATAAGCTTGTTCTGTTACCTAGTTGTCCGCACAAAATCGTGGTCACCACGCAGCGCGCGCCTCCAGCGACGTCTTGAGCTCATTGAAAATAATAATTTGGCAGTAGGTACCTAAATTATTGCGATAGGTACTTAAAGTCCCTCGGTATCCAACTTTCAACTTTTTTAAATAGTTTTGGGAAAAAATATAACATGGTTTAAAAATCATTGGAATCGATTCAGTTACTTATTCTGAACACTATATATAATGTTGTATAGAGGGCCAGTATGTATATTTTTTTCATAATGTTCATTTCCAAATTTCAACTGTGTGATGCCAACAGCCTGGCAGTAAAATATATGGAAATACCGACAGACATACAGACAGACAGGAGAGGCAAATCTACAAAGATTCCGTTTTTTGCCATTTGCCTAAGGAACCCTAAAAATGCCTGGAGGGCAGCAAAGGGACAGTCTAGATCTGAGTGAAAACATTATTTAGGGGCTGATTTAAAACTGCTGGTTCAACATCGAGGGCTGGCTCGAGCTAGGATGTAGGGGGGAGGGAGGGCGTGAACAGGGACGTCGCGACGGCCTCGAGGCTGCATTATCTTTCGAAACATATCGGAGTTCATTTTATTTCTATCGGTAGGAGACAGATACGTCTCCTCACCTTATAACAGAAAAAAAAAAATCTAATGATTTGTTTACACGTGACAAAAAGGTACTTTTATTATCGCCGACAACATCAAACGAACTCCCGAGCATTCTTCATAAAGAAAAGTGTTTGAGAAAATCATATTTATTTTGTAAACAAACAATCTTTTATTATGCTTCAAAGGTAATTTTATCGTGAAATCTCGTAAATATATTATAAACTGTTGTTATTTTATAACCTTTGTGAATTCTTAGCCATTGAATTTATTTTTAATTTAGTGCAAACTAAAATACTAGCTTATGCCCGCGCCTTCGCACGCGTGGTGTTTGGTAATTGTCCCACGTGATCATACTACCGGGATAAAAAGTATCTTTTGTGTTAATACAGGTTACAAACTATCTGTGTGCCAAATTTCATCCAAATCCGTTCGGTAGTTTTTGCGTGAAAGAGTAACCATCCATCCTCACAAACTTTCTTATTTATAATAGTAGTAAGTAATGCGCTTTCTCTATTAAAAATATGTTTTTTCAGAATGCCTTAGTTATGGTAACACGATATTCTTCAAAGGTTCCCAAAAAAAAACCTAAAAATACAATAAGAAAAAGGTTCTAAATAAATGTTAATTATTGTTAAAATAGTTTTAGGAGTTATAGTTATAGAGGAGCTCGTGGCCAAAATAATAACAGCCGCTTGGGTCGATTTTTAGGTTAAGCCGTGCTTGCCTATGTTGGTCTATGGATGGGTGACCGCCCATTACATACCGAGTTTCCTCCGAGCCTCGGAAAGGACGTTAAGCCGTATATCCCGGCTGTCATTTGTAGATCTTTGACAGTCGTAACAATAGTCAGTGGCCCAAAAAGTCTGACAACCAAGGGTATCGTATTACCCAGTACTACCTGGTTTGTGGAGGTCAGATAGGCAGTCGTTCATGTAAAATACTGGTATTCAGCTGCATCCGGTTAGACTGGAAGCCGACCCCAGCATAGTTGGGAAAAGGCTAGGCAGATAATTGTTAAAATAGTTTTAACCGATCAAAAGTAGTTTTGAGTGATTAATAGTTTTGACTGTAACATGTACAAGTACATCTTTTTGAAGCTGCGTTCTTGGTACTCCAATAATAAAATGTATGTTAAAAAAAAAATTAAAATAAATATTCAGGTTTCACGTCAATATTGGAGTTTGCTGGAAATGTTTTTATTTATTTTATTTCATGAAATACTACTGGGTGTTCTGTTGTTTTAATATTTTCAAAAGAACTTTTAAATCCACAAGTTGTTTTTACCTTGTTGTTATTTACCTTATAAATATTTTTCAATACATTTCTAGGAAACTGAAAATTTCTGTAAAATTTTATGCCATTATTTCGAGATGTTATTCCGGAAGCTTTCATAATTGTGTAAACGCAAAATGAAAAAAATAATTGAAAATAAAATTTCAATTTTTGAATATAAAAAGGTACCTATTAATATTCTTTCTTTATCGTTTGGTTAGTGCCTAACATGATGTCAGAGTTTTTATGCCGCCCATGGGTCTCTGACTTGGCATTTACATGCCGTCGAGAAATATCTCTCGGGCATGCTGCTTTCCTCACCTTGTTTTCCTTCCCTGACGGAAGTTGCAAATCAGAGGTGCGTGTTTAGGGTTGGTTAAAAAAAAATTATATCCCATCCGAAAAAGCAAAAAAAAGGTTGTAAGTTGGATGTAGGGGATAATCTTTGGAACTAATGATCCGATTTCGATTTTTTTTTCACCAATGAGAAACTACACTACCCACGAGCTTCAAAGGTAACACTTAAAACATTCTCGTGCGATAATTTCCAACCATAACGCGGGCGCAGCCGCGGGCTAAACCTAGTCTATCTATACAACTAATATTCAAAACAGAGAGGATTAAGTGAAGAGCATCAAACCAAATCCGCTTAACCTTCCAGTGTGACTATAATGTATATAGTTATGTTTGTATGTACAGATGTATTCACCACAATTATCTACAAAGACGCACTTACGACTGTGCCCATTTGATAAACTATTCAATGGGTAAAGTGGTAATATTCAGTTCGAGAATGGGAACTAGTGGCTTATAACAGCCGCTCGGCTCGATCTTCAGGTTAAGCTGCGCTTGCCTACGTTGGTCCATGGATGGGTGACCACGATCGGTGGCCACGAAGGAACACCTTTGCTTCGCACTAGGGTGGTTTTTTTATTCTGTAATTTTGTTAAAATGTAATGGAAATCCGCATGGAAACCCAAAAAATCTTTCCAATTCATTAACACAGATATTTCGACAGCTCTCCTGTCAGAATATCATCACGCACCCTCGTCAGGGTGGGCAGACATCGGTATGTCGGTCAAGACGTGATCCCGGCTTACCAGTTACACGGGTAATATAGGAAGGGGTAGCTAACGTGATTGTTATATTTAGAAATTTGTTTTAAATTAATTAAAGTAAAATCTATTTGTACTAATATAGTAAAGTAAAGAGTTACTTTGTTTGAGCGCGCTTATCACGGGAATACCTCACCCACCTCCTCCTCCTCCTCGACCTCATCTCTATCCTCAGGACTAGATTGAGGTCAAGAGTAAGCCCATTTAGTATAAAAAATATAGAATAGAATAACAAAAAAAATGCATTTTATAGCTTGGGCTATAAAAAGTCTTGAGGAAAGCGTGATAAACCTTATTAGCCCAGAAAAAAATAGATTTAAATATTTGTTTTCAATGTTTCAAAATGGCATTTTTTTTTTAAAGTTTCCCAAGAAATTTTTGATCTGTGGCTCAACGCGATCACGAGAAGTGAACGTATGATACGTTCGAATGATTTTAAAATAGAAAATACTCATTACGCTATTAATTATATTATTTATTTTTAAGATGTTATTCATATACAAATTGCGGATACGAATTGTGCTTGTCGGAAATTTTAAACCAGAAGCTATAGAATGGCTATGTTTTTTGGTTTTCGGCGCAGTATTGTGTACTACTACAACTATTAACCTTATGTTCGACGATTTAAATAGTAGTTTGGTTATTTTTGTTTTGAAATATCATATTTTGATAACCAAGCTCAAACAAAAACAAAAAACAATACATCAAATCAACATCTTCACGAACAAATCAACAGAAAAATAAAACATAACCACACAATCGACAGAAACATAGAAAATTAACTCAATTCCTCACAACCAACCAATCACAACACACGAAAAGAATTTCCACCACTAGTTACGTACACGAAAAAGAATTTTCCCGGGGCAAAATTCCCTCAGGCATTAATCAGGCGTACTTAGTCTGAATCCCGGGAAAGCAATAAAATATATCGGCGTACAGTATTGACAGTATAATCCTGGTAATTCCGCACAAGTCCGATATATCAGTTTACTTTGACAGCCGGTTTACCCCGCGTCAGTTTTGGAATGTAGGTATTATGACATGTGTCAATTTGGGTGAGATGTGACGAAAATAATTATGGCTTATTATTGGTAAATGGTTTTGTTTGTTTACAAACGGTTTGACAGTTTGTCTGATGGAATGTATAGTCGCAAGCACTTCTTCTTTATCGTGTGGTTAGTGCCTTACCTGGTGTCTGACTTTTTATGCCACCCATGGGCCTCTGACTTGGCTTTACATGCCGTTGAGAAATATCTCTTAGGCATGCTGGTTTTCTCACGATGTTTTCTTCACCGAAGCTAGTGATACAATACGCACATGAATCCGAAAAATCAGAGGTGTGTGTCTTGGGTTCGAACTCGAGACCCTATGACTTGGCAGTCACAATGCTATTAATTATAATAAAAATGCTAATATTTGCGAGCACTAATTATGTGTAAGTTACGACTGAATATGTGTGTGAAATTAAACTAAAGATTTGCCGGTTATAGCGTAACCGCAACACCTTGGCTGAAAAGTTATGAATCTGATTCATCATCTGCTTAGCCTTTTCCCAACTATTTCAGTTGGGGTCGGTTTTCAAAGTCGGTATTTTTATTTTCGGCATACAATTACATAAAACTCAAAAAATAGCTAATATTAAGTCCAACCCTTTAAATGATTGATAGAACCCATTCCTCACACTGTTTTACAAATAGCGATCAATCTTTTAGACATTCAATTAATTTTGTACTTAAAAATATCACAAAATATTCACAAAAATGTTTTAACACGTTTCATAAAATTCGTAGAATTTTGTATCTTCGTAGCAGCGTAACACTTTCGTAAAAGCTGTGCCTGTAATCCCCAAAGAGTTAATCAGAGGTGTAACTAATACTACACCCACATTTCGGCCGTTAGGTTTCAGGCCCATGTAAAAGGGGGCGATCCTATTGCCATCAGCCGGGCACAAATCCAGACTCTGTGGCTGCTACTGAGAAATTACTGAAGGGAATACCCAATAGCAATTTTACTAACCTGGGAATCGAACCCAGGACCTCATGCTCGCGATTGCGACCACTAGAACAACGAGGCAGTCGGGTTGCTAGATGCTGTTTGGTTTAAGAAAATGTTAAATGTCTGTTTGTCTGTTCGACACCCTGGTCAACTGCCACGGAGTGTGGATTTTTACTGGTTGATGGCAGTAGCATAATCAGCGTATAATGTTCCCACAGCTGGGACACAGGCCTCCTCTCTATGAGAGGGAATGGGCTATAATCCACCACGCGGGCCCAGTGCGGGTTGGTAGATGTCACATGTCTTCGAATTTTTGGTTCTAGGACATGCCGGTTTCCTCACGATGTTTTCCTTCACCGTTTTGAGAGCAGTGGTCATGAAATAAATTACACAAAGTAATGCGCCTGGCTGGGTTCGAACCCACGACTTACTGCTCGTAAGTCGGGACCGCCACCACTAGGCCACCGCTGCTCTCGGCCACCGTTGCTCTCATAGCAGTAGGCTCGACCCCTATTACATGGGACTTAAACATAACATGCGGACCGTGGGTGTACCATTAGGTACACATCTGTCTCACCCTTCATAGCAGTGAGAGGCGTGATGTTATGTTTTGTAAAATATTCATAAAATGTAATATCACTATTTTTGGTCATAAAATCGTAGCCCTTCGTAGCATCGTAGACGTTCGTAGCAGCGTAGCACTTTCGTAGACGCTTCGTAGACTCTATTTATTTTAAGAAAAATGCTTTATGAAAATTTGAAGATGCAAGCGGGTGTTGTAAGAAAGACTGTTCTGAAGAAATTTCTTAATTTTATTCTTGAGTAAAGTGGAGAAAGGATTTAATAAAAATGCTGGTATTAAATTTTTAGTGTACAGTGAAATTATAATGAAGATAATTTTTTTAAGTGAAAAATCATACATAAACTATTCCAGTATTTTGCATTTTATTTGATGAAAATCAAGAGATTTATTTATTTTAAGCTTCTCTTATCTGCTGTAGGATAAGTTTAGTGATACTGTCAAATGTCTTTTAGAGACTCAGACTTTGTATTTAATTAAAGTTCGTAAAATATTGAATATAAAAATTACTTATACAATCTGGTTATTATTTAACTCATTTATAAATATCGAAAAAAAAACAAATCCTTACTTATGTGTACCTAAACTTTTTTTGTCGACCATTACTAAAAAAAATGAGCCTTTTCGTACAGAGCTGCATAATCAAAATGTATCTTATAGCTGATTTATTAACCGACTTCTTCTTCCACCAGCATCTTTTTTTTCATGTATGTACTGTACACCGATTACTCCGTGATTACTAGATCAATTTACGTCAAACAACACAACAAACAAAATCACTGACTTCTGAAAGTAAAGTTACATAAGACTTTTTTAGTATTTGTTTTTTTTTTTTAGAATCATGATTGTACTGAATTATCAGTTAGTAAGATTCACAATGTCCTTCCACCGTAGAATAAAAAAAACAAAATACAATCACAAGAACAGCTCTTCACATCCCACTCCATTTTCAAACAAAAACAATCACTTAAACTAAAATAAAAAAGGCCCACTTACTGAACCCATTCTGAATTCCCTATCAAACACAAAAGGATATCAAACAAAGAACTACTTACGAATATTAAGATAGTCTCACATGTACATTATTTGTATGTATTTTTGTAACTATATGTTATCCCCGCGGGATCCCTTGTAAATCCCTCTCAATCACAATCAGGCAGCTTGTTTTATTTACTGGGAAATAAACGTATATGTTATTCACCATATGTAAAAGTCACTGAGTGAAGTGTGGTGTAAGTCACAAGCGAGGAAACCTTTTTTTTTGGTGTATATTTTTATCAAAAGTAAAAAGAATAAAACGTTACCCAAGGGCTGACTTTTACCTTGGCCAGAGGCTAAGTGTTGCCATACAACGTGGCAACGCCGCCGGTCTCTTGGACACGTTACCAGCTAACAGCGTTGAGGAGGAGTTTTTTGATGGGCGTTTATAGTTTTTTGTAAGTTTATTTATTTTACTTTATTTAATTAATAATGTATATACTTAGTTTACTCTACTTAATAAATATTACCATATTATGCCGAATCAAAACTAAAAAGAATTAAAACGTAAGTATTTAAACTCTAGGAGTTGAAAAATATTTAGTACTCCTACTAATATTATAAATGAGAAAGTTTGTGAAGATGGATGGATGGAAGGATGGATGTTTGTTCCTCTTTCACGCAAAGACTAAACAACAGATTTAGATGAAAAGCACACACATAGTTTATAACCTGGATTAACACATAGAATACTATTAACTTTTTATCCCGGTAGTATGATCCCGTGGGAGAATCATTTAACTCCACGTGGGTGAAGGCGCGGGCGTAAGCTATTTTTTAATAATTTTTGTCTGGCTCCAAATAAAAATCATAATACCCGATCCGAAGATTCAATTTCAATATTAATTGCCGAAACGCGGTTTTTCGAATTATTTTACGATTTAATTACTATAATATCACCATTTCCTCTTTTTATCGTGTGGTTAGTGCCTCTCCGATGCTAAAAGTATCATGCCAGCTATAGACTCAATACAGGATGAATTTTTCAAGTACGCGTAGTTGGCCAAATCCGAAACGATGAGGTATAGCAAAAAATACTCAAAGGAGTCTCGAGACCGATTTTGATTAAAACTAAAACTGTATCATTGGATTTTTGGAAAATCATTAACCCTAGCCAGGAGTCGAACCTATTGATTTTGAAAAAAAAACACACTGTATTATTACACCATTCGATAGCGTCACTATTACGGATCAAATTCTGGGAAGTAATGACATACGGCAAACTATACATGTTGTCATTTATAGATCTTCGACAGTCGTTACAGGTAATCCGTGGCCCGATAGTCTGACAACCAGTCTTACCAAGGGGTGTCGTATTATTCAGTACTAACTGGGTTGTGGAGGTCAGATAGGCAGTCGCTCTATGTAAAATACTGGTATTCAGCTCAATCCCGTAAGACTGGAAGCCGACCCCAACAAACTGGGAAAAGGCTAGACAGATGATGATTGTGTTTGATTATTCGGCCATAAGTTTTTAAAGTATCTTACTCTGATACTCAATACATTAAACAACAAAGTCTCTCGTAACTTCAACCCCCTCTAAAACAATTGCTCCGACATCAGGCCGCTTCTCACACACACCTACTGCTACATAATTCAGCAGACCGTCTACCGCCTAATGTATTAGAACCATTGCTAAATATTTATATGTGATCCACCAATCTGCTAATGAATTTTAGTGCACTGGAATAATTGTGGATATCAAAGTTGTGCTCATGATTTATTCAGTGCAATTTGTTGGAATTATTTTGTGAACGTGTGTGCTGGGGTATCTGTAACGCTTATAAAAGTGATTATTAGGAATAATTTTGGTCAGAAATTATTCTCTTTATGCTGTTCGACATCAGCACGAGTAACTATAACATTTCAAATTGTATTCCTTGCTGCTCTAAAAATAACTTCAACGTTATAAGTTTTTAAATTATCATGGTCACTAGAAACGGGATATTTACCATGTTTACTGATTGCTTTCAGTTCCCGATATCGGGAATTTCAACCTTTTCATGAAAGTCATTCAATGGGATTAAATGAACCTGGAGGATTGTTTTGATGATTTTAATGATTACAATTATGTAAATACATACGTGTTACGGTCGCGAATTATATTTTAATCAACATACAACCAGACACTGACCTGCAAATTGCAAAAAACTTAAGAAAATTTTTATTTCGAGGACTACTTTAGCACATCCACCTTAAACATTTTCTTATAAAAGAATGTTGGGTAAGTACTATTAGTCGCCAAGCTTTCAACGTCAGTTCTGTTATATGATATACCTTTCTGGGGTTGCGCCGTAGCCGATTAATTAAAAACAGTACTATAGCTAAACATTTATACTATACATATGTGATCCCGGCAATCTACTAATGAATTTTAGTTCACTGGAATAATTCTGGATATCAAAGTTGTGTTCAGTACAATTTGTTGGAATTATTTTGTGTAGGTGTTTGTTTTTGTGTGACTTTTGTTTAGTTATAGCGCTTGAAAGGATAATTATTATTGGATGTAGGTGATTTGATATTCCATGTTCAACAGGGTGTAAAGGACCCTTCACGAAGCCGTCAACCAAGTATTCTGTCCATCAAATTAAGTAACTCTACGCAAAAAAAATTGCCAGGAAACGCCTTTTTTTTGGGCGAAAAGTCATGTTTTACGGTAGGACTCGATGTAACGCACTCAAAACATTATGCTGCATGCATTGAATAGTACGGGGGTCGTGAAGGTATTTAAAGTAATGTACTAAAAAACCTGTATGAAATATAGAACAAAAAATGAACGCAATGACGGGGAAAACAAGTGCCTTTCGGCTTCGTTAAGGACACCCATTATACAAATTATGAATTAAATGTATGTCGGCATGTATTGGCAGAACCTTCCGGCAACATAGCATATTGCGTACGATAATTACGAATAAGATAGCTCCGCATAGCTTGAAATGTGGCGAACCGACCTGAATATGATTATGCCGATTGGCAAGAGTCGACTGCGTCTGTGTAGTGATCATTACGGATCGCCTTTTTAGTTCAACAAAAACTCCATCGCTACGTGGCTTCTACTACTCAAATCGAACCCAGGACTTTATGCTCTGCAGTCGCGCTTGCGACTACTAAACCTTTTGAAGGTATATTGAGTGTTATATGCAAAAATATGTAAAATGTCATCTCAAAGCAGAGATACTCATTTGAATAGTACTTTTAACAGTATGGAATCAATTACAACTTGCAAATAAACTTAATTACTTGGTCCATAAATAAATAAAGTTTCGCTTAAAATAATGTTTTAAAAATGAATGTTTAAATTGGTTTGTTTCAGCCTTGCTTTTATTTATTTTTTACACGTTGTATCCATTTGGATAGATAAGTGGCCTTATAGTAAGTAATCCTTTGTTCTCGAATGTAAATAAAAAACACGTTTTATTATTTTTAATTTGTTTATTCATTTTATACACTTTTTTACAAAAACATATAAAAATAGTTTTCTGCCGGAGTCGGGAGCAGGGTTGAAGCTGCCGGTGGTTAGGGCTCCAGAGACACGAACCTCCTCACAATGCGGGCCGTATCGAAGAGTTGCCTTCTGAATCACGACTTTAATCCAACTGCATAAGGAGAGCCTCAAAAGATGTTCGTCGAGGCTCTTTGCCATCAGACCATTGGCCGTAACGACAATCGGCACAATGTTAGCTGAGTTCACATTCCACATGTCAAAAACCTCGTGTGCCGAGTCGTGTGTATTATTTTTATATTTGTTAACTTATTTACTTTTTTGATGTTATTACATAACATTAAACGCCTGTAATCCCCGAAGGGTTAGGGGTAATAGGGGGCGAGCCTATTGCTATCAACTGAGAACGAATCTAGACTCCGTCTACTGGAAAATTTATTGATGGAAAACCTAATAACAATTTGCCGGACCCGGGAGTCGAACCCTAGATCTCACTCTCAGCAGTCACACTTGCAACCACTCCACCAACGAGGCAGTCATTGATAACATATGTATTTGGAAACGAAATCGAAATTGTAGTAATACGTCTTCTAGCACATGTCTGTACAAGTCTAACATTTACACCGCACAAACAATAGGACGCAACGAACAACACAGAGCTAAGAATGTCAAGTTACCAAGTGCTGATAATGCGAAACTTGGTGTAAACATCTCGTGATAAGACAATGTCTTGTTGAACAAAAGATAAGTTTCGGTAAAGTTCAGTGCGAAGTGGGAGACAGACGCTTTATGATTTTATACTGCTACTTGGAGTGTCAGTTGGAGGGAAAATCTGATTTAATCTACGTAATTTTATCATCTCTACGTTTATCTTTAATACTACTATGACTGTAAAAAAAATAATGGAATAGATACAGGCGATTACCTACAATGATTCCGACACATACACACTTTCACACTCATGTGCTCTCTGTCACACCTACAGGCCACACTCTCCCTCTCTCACTCACATATACTCACAAACACACTTACATGGGTGTATCTCATAGATACAGTAAGTTAATCTTAATTTATGTTCATTTATGTAGTTTTAGCATAAAAATTATACGTTTTGCTTTTTGTATAACACGTCTTGCTACGGAAGGGCGGCCTCTCCTAATACATTTTTTTAATATTAAAATATTAAACCAGCTTCTCCCTCAACACTTACTATCCTTGCCAGAAAATATGTCGCAAAACAGCATTGCAGGTATAACATACCATCAAACCTGTGCTAAGAGCGTTTACGACTTACGGCATTTCATAAAGATTTACAAGTCCTTTTTTTTTCGAAATGACTGAACCGATTGTAATGAAACTTCATATGCATAAGCAGGATACATAGGTCTAAAAAGTTATCAGAGAACATATTATTTGGTGAGAGCCTATTGCCATTAATCGGGCAGAAATCCAGACTCCGTTGCTGGTACGGAGTCCTTCCTGATGGAAAAATCCAATAACAATTTTCCCGATTCGGGAATCGAACGTTCTCATGGTGAGCAGTCGTGCTTGCGAGCACTAGACCAACCAGGCTGTGGCTATGCTGCTTCTTCTTAGCGTGTCGATGGCAAATTTTTAATTAAATATGTATGGCTCAAAATTCAGCTATGCGAACTCCGCTCGCTGTAGCAGTCATAAGATCGTCAAGTGCGCAGGTGTTAGGGCATGCAGCGCAAGATGGAAGATGGGCCATTGTCTGTGGAGACACGCCGCATACACATTTAAGATCTGAGCCGTCCATGAACCTCCATCTGAAGAGATTATCTTTACTACGGCCGACTTGAGTTCGGAGTGTATTCAGAGATATGCTGATGCAATGTTGTCTTAGTATAGTTGTCAAATGACCAATGATTGAAAACAGCAGACTCGGACCCCAAATATTATTATAGTACTTCCCAGAACAAGATTCTTTATAAAGAGCTCTTCAACTTACAACTTAATTTCCAATTCATAACGAAATACCTTTTCGTATGTTGTGTTGGTAATATTAAGACGCCACTCATGAGTGACGGACGATGGCGTACATTTGGTCGTTCTAGTATATGTTTCATTCCGAGCTAATTTCACTTTGTAAAATTAGTGTTATGAGAGAATGTGCTAATTGTAGCGTCTAATATTTTAGTCTAATTCATTGTTTGTTGCAAAATTTTAGGAAGCGTCATCTTCGCATTGCAAATGTGTCTATCTTTCTGTCTGTTCAGTTCTTTTAACCCGACTACGGTGAAGCCAAAAGGAAGGGTTATGATTTCAGCAGTCTATGTACATATGTATGTATTTCCGTATGTTCCTCCGTAACGCCTAAACTATTCATCCGATTTTAATGAATAAGGTGTCAATCGATTCGTTATTATAGTCCAGGTAACATAGGCTACATTTTAACCGACAATAATAGGAGGAGTCGATTTTACCTTGTAAACCCCGAATTTAATTAGTGCGTGATTTTTCAGTATTCGGGTTTTTTAGTTGTAGTATATCATACCAATTCTTGTTGTCTATTAGTCCTCATCTGATAAGTCATCCCCTTTCTGGCCATTATCATCTTTCACAAAGACCGTCCTTGCACCAACAGTTCATAATCTCACAAACTCATAATGGCGAGTCAGTTGTCAAAAGAAATGTCAAAATAACAGGAGATTACAACTTGCAGGAGATTACCAAATACGAATAATTTCACAAATGGAATTTCTGTGGTAAATCATAATGACATCTGTCAATTAGGAGATTAAAACTGTAATTAGGGTGTCAACAATTGCATGACTTGGGCCCCCTGTTTGAGCCACCGAGCAAGGTTTTCTGCTATGTTGTATAGGGTACGTATGGCGTCCTGATTGCTGGTGTAGTCAGCTCATTTTTGTAATATTGAGCTTCGTCTCTGTGATGAAAATTATCAATTATAATTGAAATATCATGATTAACTTCAAACAGACTACGTTTGTTTTGATGGTAAGTTTTAAAAATAACCAAAGGTTAGTTTTAATATAATTATAATTATTTTTAGTCTCCGAACCCAAGTCGGCCGTAGCAAAGATAAACTCTTCAGATGGGGGTTCATGGACGGCTCAGATCTCAAATCGTATGCGGCGTGTCTCCACAGACAATGGTCCATCTTCCATTTTGCGCTGCATGCCCTAACACCCGCGCACTTGACGATCTTATGACTGCATCAGCGAGCGGAGTCCGCATAGCTCAATTTTGGGCCAAACATATTTAATAAAAATTTGCCATCGACGCGCTTAGAAGATTATTGATTTTAAGTTAAAACTCATCTTCATCAGCCTACAGCAGTCCACTGCTGGATATAGGCCTCTTCAATCGTACGCCACTTAGCTTGATCCTCGGCAACTCTCATTCAGTTGCTACCAGCCACCCTGCGAAGATCGTCGCACCACCAAACCAGGGGGCGTCCCACCTTAAGCTTGCTGATTCGCGGTCTCCACTCAATAACATTTCTACCCCAACGGTAATCATCGGTTCTATGACTAACATGGCCGGCCCAATGTCACTTAAATAAAACTCCCTCCACGCGAAATAATTTGAATTTGTCGAAAAAATATTAATTTATTAATAGAATGAAAAACCAATAAGTATAAAATACGATTGTGTCAAATACATCAAATGGTGTATGGAAAATAATGGATATTCAATATTCTGGAAAGTATTCTTTGGGACGACTTTTTGGAATTCATTATTTTTGCACTCAGCCAAAGTTTACATAGATATCGTAAAGCATACCTAAGAATTCTAATATATACAAATAAATGGAATTGAAGTGTCTGTTTTTAATTTCAAAATAACTGCTTTTTACTGAATGTATATGAAAGTATACAGGGTCTAAACGGACCTTTCACGAAGGCGTTAACCAAGCATTATGTACATGAAACTAAGTAACTTTACGCAAGAGTTATTGCTGGGAAACAATTTTTTTGGGGTGAAACTCATGTTTTACGGTAGAACTTAATGTAACGCACTCAAAACATTGTGCTGATGGATGGATTGAATAGTACGGGGTCGCGGAGATGGTTAAAGTAAAGTTCTTGCATTCAAAAAAATGTATTTAAAAAAAAACTATAACTATCTCCTTAACTAGAAGGTTTCCAGGTATGGTCTAGAACAAAAAAATGATCGCAATGACGGCGAGAATAAATGCCTTTCGGCTTCGTTAAGGTTTTTGTTACAACCTTTATATGGTACTTATAACAAAAAAAAACAATTTATTTCATTTTTTAATCCGTGGATACCCATCCACGGATTAAAAAATGAAATAAATTGTTTTTTTTGTTCCATGACCATCATTACATACCGAGTTTCCTCCGCGCCTAGGAAAGCACGTTAGGCTGCCTGTCCACCGGAGCGGAGCGAGGCTGCGGAGCGGAGAAACGGAGATATATTAACCAATAGGAATGCATACTGGAGCGGAGCGGAAATTTTATGCAATTCTATTGGTTAATATTTCTCCGTTTCTCCGCTCCGGTGGACAGGCAGCCTTACGCCGTTGGTTCGCGCTGTCATTTGTAAATTTTTGACAGTCGTTGCAGGTACCAAGGGTAGTACCAGTCTTACCAAGGTGTATCGTATTACCCAGAACTAATTGGGTTGTAGAGGTCAGATAGACAGTCGCTCCATGTGAAATACAAGCATTCATACGGTTAGACTAGAAGCCGACCCCAACATACGTAGTTGGGAAAGGCAAGGCAGATGACGCAACGAAACACTCTGTACACACTACACAGCCACAAACGTTAAGCCAACACATACCTATACATGTACACCTACCAAGCTGTACATATGTATGGCTATGTACCCAGGTGCACAGCTGCAGTGAACAGATTTGGCCGGCTAAATCCGATTGTATTTGCCTAATTCCCTTTCCATATGCAGGTATATACAATATATGTATTTATGTATATATACAGGCAGGTATTATAATATTAAATTGACGGGTGAAGCTGGTGCTTGAAAAATAGTGAGGATTATGGTTTGCAGATAGTTTTAATGATTATAATTACAGGTTAGTGGGTTGTAATTAATTGTAAGCTAAAATGTTTAAAAATAGGGTTGACTATCATCAGCTATACTGGAAAAATTGTTTTGATAGATTTTATAAAATACAGGAAGACGAAAGAAACGATGGATTGACTGTGTGAAGGATGATATTATGAAACAAAGGACGTGTCTGATGAGATGATGAGTAATAGAGAAGTATGGAAGAAGAAGACATGCTGCGCCGTTCCCAAATAAGTGGTGATAGGAGCAGGAGAATGATGATGATGATCAGCTTCTATAAAAAAAGGTTTTCATGTCTCTCAGTGTTAGTAAATTTTATTTAAATTTTCAACATCACTGACACAGCATTTGGTCTGAATGGTTTATGTTTAACATAAAATAGTAACAAACATACATTTAACAAAGAAATATCAATGTTATGTCCATATTATTATGACTGTAGGTAAAAAATCTCAGCTAAACGCTACAAAAATAAAAAGTTCATTGTAAAATATGTTTATTTCTCTCATCCTACACGTTGCTCTTAACACCCACAGCCTTGACTACAAAACAACCCAGTTTTAAGGGTAATAACTTGGGGAAAACACCGGATTAAGACAATTTAACAGTAGCATTATGTGGTACGCAATTTGTTTGGCATTCTCTCAACAAAGACCTGACAACGTAAAGGTTTTTACACTAGAAGGTTAGTTTTTTAGTGCATAAAATAGCAAAAGAGGATTTCGTCAAGAATAACCAAGAGTTCACTGACGGTCTGCAACTTTTCACCCTTATGCCTGAAGTAATAAAGTTGAAAAGTGATCGACCGTCAGTGAACTCGTCAGTACCTACGCTAGCGTCACTATCTTTCCTGCCAAGCATGGTAGTAGCTATTCTAATCGATAACCCTTTTTTTTCTTTAGCCTTCTCTGCCCCACTCCTGGTCACAGGCCTCCTTCCACTATTTCCATTTCTCACAAACCCGCGCGTCCTCCTTCCAGTCCAGTTCGTCCCACCAGCTCCTTCGTGGCCTGCCGCAACCCTGGCTGACTGTGTTAGGGCACCAGACCAGTTTTCGGCTATTTTGGCCCACAGTTTTGTCCAGCATGCGTCAGACATGCCCAGTCCTATTTGAGTTGGGCAGCCTTTTGAGCCACGTCAGCTATATTTGTTAATTTCATACCTAGTTAACCTCGAGTTTGGACTTTTGGATGTTAATCAAAGACCAAATCTGTGCACCATACGTTAAAACGGGGAGAATACACCAAACATGTCCATAAGTTTGAGTTTTCTTTTAACACAAAAAAATCTCAGATCATTTTACAAGTTATCGTGATGTGACTTGCGACGCGACGACAAACAAAACAATTGACACACGCGCGTGGGTCTTGAAGCAAGGCGTTACCATTCAAGTGGCTACATCAGCAACAATCAAAAGCTTTTTGTACTACTTTTTTGTGTTGTAAAAAAAAATTGAGAGATTTTCTCCACATTTCCCACTAACATAAGAATAGTTATTTTCTCTCATCCGTCAACAAAAAGCGGCAGAAAACAAGTTTATGACGTCCGTTTGTAGGTCATATGAACTTCCGCACTAAATCTGACACAGATATGATCCAGAAGGTTAATTTTCAACAAAGAATACAGTCTAAATGTGTACGGGAGCAACCAGGACTTGAATAAATAAAACGAGGAGAATTTGGAATTATTAAAAAAATCGGTGTACTAATGTGGTAATGACACAAGCAGAAATGAGTAGAAAATTAAAACAGGACGCATCGTCACTTGCTGCTATGACGAATCCATCAGGCGCTCCAACAAAATGTACTAAATTACAAAATCTTTATTACGTGAATCATACAAATTCTTTAAAAGAAATATGAATTTATGGAAGATACAAGCTTTGCTGTACCAAGCACAAATTAATTGTAGACAAGGGATGGATAAAATCTGTCAAAATAGAACGACATTTTACAAACTACGACTTAGCCATCTGCAGTGCTATTTATTGCATTCAAAAACTTTGAAATTCGAACGAAGTCTACCGGCGACGATTAACTTTTAAAGTAAATACAAATAAGTTCGTTTATGAATACGTGCCGCTTGAGTGAGGTTCAAACTGAATTTTCAGAATAGCATTATCTTATTTATAGGAGACTGTGCAAAAAGTGTTATATAGATATAATAATACAATATAGCGATTTATAGTTTCGATATTTCTATAGGGCTACCTAATATATTTGTTTCCACTTAGCACAAAGATGACAATGAAGAATCTCCACACAATATCAAAACCATATCGCCATTAGTTAGTGTTCCAATTCCCTTAACCCCAAGTTTATATTCTATACTAATATTATAAAGCTGAAGAGTTTGTTTGTTTGTTTGTTTGCTTGAACGCGCTAATCTCAGGAACTACTGGTTCGATTTGAAAAATTATTTTAGTGTTGGATAGCCCATTTATCGAGGAAGGTTATAGGCTATAAAATTTTACGCGGACGAAGGTCCCGGGCAACAGCTAGTAGTTTATAAATAGCAGATCTTCTGTTATCTTTCTGTCCAGTGGCACGTAGCTCTCTTAGAATATTTATTAACTTCATGTGTCGTCATAATGTTCTAGGAAAAGTGAGGCTTGCTCTCGCATACGTAATGTTTGTGAGAAACTAGTGTTGGTGTTTGTCACCATATTGTCTTTATGTTGCAATGTTCCTTCCCTGTGAAATAGTTTTAGTCGTGTTCAAGATCGACTTAAAAAAATCTCAGCTTGTCAGGATTTATATCGTTAAACTCGTACATCATGTGGGCAGATGATGGGTTTCGGGCAATGAAAACACATTAGGTGCGCACCCAACAAATTACTTGAAATTACAATTTAACACAAAAACACGGGGTACAATGAATCGGGTACAGTTCCGGGATGACTCAACTCCACTGCGATCAAACACTCTATGTCCTCGCTGCGAGCTCAAAATATCATGACTCTGTAGTAGCGCTAGTAGGTGTGGGTAGACTTGTAAATAGGTTGCGTGATATCACAACTGGCGCGCTTGCGATCCATGTCCGTACCAAGCAATGACCGGATCCGATAAATACATCTTCTTTTATTACTACTATTAATGCAAAATTTTGTGAGAATGAATGGATGGACGGATGTTTGTTAGGTACTCTTTCACGTAATAAGTACTGAACGGATTTGGATGAAAGACTCACAGACAGTTTATCATCATCACAAGCCTATAGCAGTCCACTGCTAGACATAGGCCTCTCAATCGCCCTCCCTCATTCTCGACAACTCTCATCCAGTTGCCACCAGCCACCCTGCAGAGATCGTCGCTCCACCTAGCGCGTCTAGCGCCTAGGGCGTCCCATCTCACGCTTGCCGATTCGCTGTCTCCTCTCATAACACGTCTAACCCACGGGTCATCGGTCCTACGGCCAATCTTTCTTATTGTCCTTTGCAAAGTGGTACTGCTCGGCAGCACCCGTTATTCTGATAAAAGATCTTTAAAAAACATAAGGATGATGTTTTTTGTTTTTTTTTTCTTTTTTCTCCTGCCATTATCCCAATTAGTTTGTGGTCGGCGCAACATGTCTTCTTCTTCCATACTTTTCTATTACTCGTCATCTCATCAGACACCTCTTTTCTTGCCAAATCATCCTTTACACAGTCCATCCATCGTTTCTTTGGTCTTCCTCTACTCTTATACCCATCCACATTCATCACGACCTTTTTCATTCCTCATAACTTTTCAGCCACCGACGCCACTTTCAGACTTCCTCTTATGTACTCATTTCTTATTTTATCCGTTCTCGTAACACCACACATCCCCCTTAAAACAATGTTCCGGTAAAAGACCCTTATAAAAATATTAATCCTGAAGAACCAGAAGCCCAAAAAAATTAAAAACCAGCAAAAACAGAACTGCAAAAAGCAGAACACGTAAGAAAGGTTTTGCGGCGCTCGCGTCCCCAACGATAAATTCAAGGCTTAGAGCCTTGCAAGCCAGATTTAGAATAATCCCTCAGTCCCACGTAATGGCCTTGCATTGTACAAATGCTGCAGCAAATGCATAGTATTCGGTGGAGTCAAGTGCGGTTGTGTTTTGAATTGATTTGGGAATGTTTTGGGGCGAAATTACAAAGAAACAAGCTCATGTCAGCGGCTTCGCCCACATGGAGGTTCACGCCTGTAATCACCGAAAGGTTAGGCAGAGGTGTACCTAATAGTGCACCCACATTTTGACAGTTATGTGTAAGTGCCATGGAATAGGGGGCGAGCCTTTTGCCATCAACGGTTTCGTGAAGAGTCCGTTTACACCTTGTATTTTGGGCTACCCCTCCTCTTCATTACATTACAAATTTACTATTTCCACCCTTATACTCTCAGACATAGCATCCACATTGCAAATTAATAAATTGACAGACTCACGTGCTCCACCCCATTAGCTCCGTATATTATGTTAATATAATTCGTCAGCACACAAGCCGTCACGGTATGTAATGCTCCACGGACTGGAGCGGCGTCAGCGATGCACTGACGAGCCTTAATTTGTACAATAGTGTTATGTTGTGTTATTGGTTTATACAATGTAATTACTTATTGTAGTGCGTATGTATTTAGACATAACATCACGCATGTAATCTCCGAAGGATTAGGAAAAACTATACCTAATAATACTCCTACATTTTGCCAGTTATATTTAACAACATAACACATAACATCGTACTTGTAATCCCCGAAGAGTTATGCAGAGGTGTACCTTATAGTTCACCCACATTTCGCCAGTTCTCTTGAAGTCCCATATAAAAGGGGGTGAGCCTATTGCCACCAACCGGGCACAACTCTAGGCTCCGTGGCTGCTACTGAGAAAATCCTGAAGGAAAAATCCAATAACAATTTGCTCGAACTTTGTACCGAATCCAGAACCCCATGCTCAACAGTCGCGCTGGGACGACTAGACCAACGAGGCAATCAAAATACCGACTACCTAACGAGGTAAAAGAAAAAGTTGTCGAGAAAAATAGAACTGTATTTATATGGTGTTAGAAAGCAAAGATGTTTGAACGGAAATTAAGATCGATTGTTGCGGAAAAAACATTAAGAACTACATCGGTACGTACTATAGCATCAATCAATATTTGTGATAGATATCAAATATCGTATGCTTTAATGGTTTATAGTAGAACTTCGCCTCATCATTATCATTCATCATCATTTCAGCCGAAAGACGTCCACTGCTGGACATAGGCCTCCCCCAAGTGTGGCGACACATTGACCGGTCCCGTGCGACACGCATCCAGCGGATCCCAGCAACCTTCACCAGGTCATCGGTCCACCTAGTGGGACGCCTACCAACTTCGAGAACTTCGCTTAATCAATCAAAATCAAAGCATTTATTTCAAGTAGGCCAGTTACAGGCACTTTTCAACTGTCGAAACAAAGACAACAATTAAATCAAAGTCCACGACACAAGGCATAACTACTGTGAAAGTACTATAGTTGGCCATTTACATTACAAAGCGTAGATCTTATGGCGAACAACGGGCAAGAAACTCCATGGACACTCTTTTAAATCAGAATATTCAGGTTGAGATGGTACATTATGTGAGAACGATGAAGCAAGATGTGCACGTTAAAAGTGTCAATGGTAATGATAGTTCAAATAAGCTGTGGCAACTAAAAGATGACCAGTCACAACTGACAGCGCCCGTTTACAAACATGACGCATGGATCAGCACCATTTTGAAGGGAGCTACATGATCCAACACACGCGCCATAATCAGCGAGACATTTGAGTGATCATGACATACTCTCAACCGCCAGGGCACATTCAAGTCAAGTAATCTGTCTTTGAATAAATGCATTCTAGGTGTGTCACTTTCTATCACTATCTGAATATTTTTGAGGAAATTCGTAATGTTTGCTATCAACCTAAACAATGTAGTAGATATTGCTCAACGATCAAAATTATAGGCGATTTAACTCAATCGATGATTTTTGCGTGAGAATTTTTGTTAACGGCCCCATAATCTCTTCGAGCTTAAGCAAATATAAAACTATTTCCACAAAAACTACATACACGATTGTATTGTCATCGCCATTACAATATTGTACTCGGTGTAATGGCTCGTACGTAGCGACAGGTACCCGTGTCGATACGCTTCACTGACTACGAGATTGATGTTAGTATTCCGCTTACTCGGAACCCGTATCAGTGAAATGTATGGTGTTGAGTGATTGTGTGTTTCGTTGTGAATCTATTGGGGATTACAATGTATCAGTTTTTGTAAAGGGCAGATGCGTGTACTCGCGACTGGCGTCCTTGTATGGCCATCTGTATGGACGTGGATGAGTCGATAGGAGTATGTGCAGATCTTAGCTGGCACGTGGCATTCCATTGTTTATACGAAAAAGGTGTGTGTTTATGTATGGCATCCTTGGTAATATTTTCATTAGAAGCTCGTGGCTAGATAAAATCAGGCGCTCGGGTCGATCTTCATGTTTAGCCGCGCTTGTCTCGATTTGTCCATGGATGAGTGACCACCCATTACATACCGAGTTTCCTCCGTGCCTTGAAAAGCCGTTGGTCCCAGATGTCAATTGTAGATATTTGACAGTCGTTACAGGTGGTCAGTGGCCCGAAAGTCTGACAACCAGTCTTACCAAGGGGTATCGTATTACCTAGTACTAATTGGGTTGCGTTTGAAGGCCTCCCACTAGGTGAACCGATGACCTGGTGAAGGTTGCATGGATCCGCTGGATGCGAGTCGCACGGGACCGGTCAATGTGGCGACACTTGGAGGAGACCTATGTCCAGCAGTGGACGTCTTTCGGCTGAAATGATGATGATGATGATGATGAATTGGGTTATGGAGGTCAGCTAGGCAGTCGCTCCATGTGAAATACTGGTATTCAGTTGCATCCAATTAGAATGATGATCCTTGGTAATATTATCACTGTACAAATAACTCTCTCTGTTGCGCCGACCCCAAATAAGCTGGGATAAGGACAGGAGAATGATGACAAATAGCTCTCTCGGTCTGTCTGTTTTGTCTTGACACCTTAACGGCTGAACGGATTTAAATGTGAGTTGGGGTTGACTCCGGTAAATTAGGAAACCAATCCCAAAGTTATTATGAAACGGCTAATCAGCTGATTTTGATTGCCCAAATGAAATATTATTTTGAAAACCAATTCAATTTTCTACCAAAACATAAAAAAAAAAATTTTTTCGACCTCGCAGAAGATGGCGGGACGAACTTGACAAAACAAACGACCAGTGGCCCACATTAGCCCTGGATCGTAGCAACTGGAAGTCATGGGAGAGGCCTTTGCCCAGCTGTGGGATGACGCATTGTAACAGTATCAGTATCAGTACCAAAACATAACTCTGACATAGAACATGATATCCGTGGTGCTGAGCAACTGGGCTTATCCCAGTTGTAAACGTCCCTTTGTGCCTATTGGCCTTGTTTTGTTCTGTCTTCTGCTGATATGGAGGGAAGTGGAAGTGATGTGTTTCCTACTCCTCCGCTATTCTTTTCTGATTAATTTCATTGCGGAATCCAAGACAGTTCAAGTGTTTCTCTGGGACTTCGTCGAGCTTCATTGTCTTGGCGCTTTTCTGGTGGTCGTCACTGTTGATTCTGGCTTTCAGGAGTAGCAGTGTTTTGGGAATAGTGTGGTGGGCTTGTCCCAATTAAAATTCTGACATAGCTATTTCCATTCATAAAGCTAGTTTCATACAATATCTAGACAAACCTTGTGTAACGCTTGCAAACATTGCATGCCAACGTCGAGAGTTGAATAAGGGCGTTCCACAGACCATTACAATGAACAATTTGTAGAGATACTGCCTAAAGCCAGGTGGCAAATTGCCAATTTGAATAGTAAGGATTTTGAGGTCTTGGCGAGCTGCGAGATGTTCTAAGACGGGTCCTTGGAGGTTAACAAGCGGTTCAGGTGCATTTTAAGCCTTTCATGACTGCCGATAATTAAATTACCTTGGGACGCAAATTGAGCAATTTGCCTGCTTGCTGATTGGCTAATATTTTTAGCACGGGATCAACTGTTCCCATACTCACACCATAAATTATTATTATAACTCTATACGTGAAGATTTGTAATTGGCTTTCTGGTGAATATGGTTTCCTTTTTTGTTTGTTTTTACTAGCTGTAAGTCCTCCAAATATAATAACTATAAATAAATAAATAAATAATGAATTTGCTTATTACTTTTTTCTTAGGTTTAGAAATTATAGTCAAAATCCAACCACTGTTAAACCAAAACAAATCTTCGAAAACAGAAGTTTATAGATTTGGTTCATCTTTTGTTGATGCTATCCATATGTATCTTCAAAACGACATTTAAAAAAAAAAATATTACTGAGAAGTTCTAAACTTCAACGACGAATTTTGTTATGCAATAAAGAATATTAATATTAATATTGATCTACCTATCTGTAAAAGGACTGCATCATCTCGTGTTCCACATTTGGAACTAAACGTCATCAACTACAGAGTTTCATGTCTCATTCGTGGTACAGTGTGTCTGAGCGTTATACAGGGTGGTAGGGACACCGACGCGAAAACGGTTACCACGTATTCATTACATCATTCTGAGCCACACACAGAAATTTTTCATCGGTTATAAAAAAAAAAACAGCTGTTCCATACATTTTGACCGTGTAGGTTTTACACTTTTGTAGGAAACAGCAGATTTTTTTTTAATCAATCAATCATTTTATTGTCAGGCAACTGAGGCCCATAGATAAAAACATACATAAAATAATACATTTAAAAAACCTTATTTAACTAAAACTAGACACGAATCGTTGTCGGCGTCGTGTTTTTCTGCGTGGTGTCGCGTAACCGTCCTCGGAATCGTCGGTATACGACACCTTAACGGTACACCTTTACGGTTTTAATTACCGATGAAAAATTTCTGTGGGGGGGGGGGGGGCTCAGAATGATGTACTGAGAACGTGGTAACCGTTTTCGCGTCGGTGTCCCTTCCACCCCGTAAGTCTAGTCTCATATCACAAATATGCAACATAGCACCTACCTACCTACCTACCTTAGCACCATTATGTTCGACGCATATAAAGGGTTTTAGAACAAGCCCGGCAACTGCATCAATGGCGCTGACGATCACTGAACCATGATTCTACGACGTCCGTAGTGCTAAATGTGTTTGGTGACTTTATTTTACTGTTTTGTTTGACATACATAAACACATAAATTCACGCCACCTGCTACCGCGATCCTTTCAAACTCCTTTTGCCTCGTCCACGTTCATACATCTCGTCATACACGCACGCCGGTTGCGAGAACTTCGCACATGATCTTTCTGAAGAACCTCATCAATAAGGTCAGTGTGTGTCCATCTATGGTGTCCTCTCCCGGCGTTGCCACTCACATCTGCCTTGTAAATACCTTTTGTTAGTCGCCTTTCACTCATCCTCTCCACATGACCAAACCATCTTAACATACCCATTTCAATTTTTGTAGTATAACCTCATTCCTGAATTTATCATTTCTAGTTCCATCACACATGCTTCGCAAGGAACGCATTTCCGCAGCATTAATTCTAATTTCGTTAGAATATTGCCTTATTCGAGTAGGTACAGTGCGACATGTCTCATTTCATTTGCCTTGCGAGAAATATGCAATATTGCACCTCTGGTGAAGCCATTAGGCTTGCCACACACAGCACACAGAGCTTTTAGAACGAGCATCAATGGCGCTGACGATAGCTGGACCAAGAATTTACGACATCACGTTCGTATTCGGCTGGTTTGTTTTTGTTATCTTCTGTATATTCAAGTTTGTGGTTTCTATTTTGGAGATACCAATAATTACTTCCCTGTGACAAGCATAGCGTTATTTGTTTTTTATATGATCACGGTAAAGTTGAATCTTGCAATTATTCATCATCATTCTCCTGCTCTTGACCCAATTTATTTCAGGTCGGCGCAGCATGTCTTCTTCTTCCATACTTGCCTACTCCTCGTCATCTCATCAGACACCTCCTTTCTTGCCATATCATCCTTCACACAGTCCATCCATCGTTTCTATGGTCTTCCTCTACTCTTATACCCATCCACATTCATACTCAAAACTTTCCTCATGACATTTTCCTCATTCCCCTGCAATCATCATCCATGCTTATATTATAAGTGCAAAAGTAAGTCGGTTCGTCTGTTACCTTTCACTCTTTGAAAGCTGACTGGATGTTGATGAAATCGCACATAGGTAGACCATAACTTGATTAAGGGTATTTTTGTCCCGGCATGCGGCAGTATGTTCCCATGGTATGAGTTTTGGCTTCCACGCGGACGAAGCCGTGTTCAAAAACTTGTCTTAAGTCATTAACTAGTCAAAGCAATCCCTAAACTGCTTACCGGATTTCAACAGTTTCATGATCAGTCGTTGAGCCATTGCCGTCACCAGAATTACAATTTCAAGTGATTTATTAAACGCACATTAAAATGCTTAGTGTACGCCGACCCATACTACGCCAGCTCGCCACTACGCTAGTACGACAGCACGCTGTCTAATTTCGTTTGCGTAGTAATTGTGTCCACGCATAAATTTAGAACACAGTGACGTTTACTGAACAAATTGGTGGTACTTATTTATGCTTGATGTCCTATGTAAGCCCTGTGGTTTGGAATGACGGACTAGAAATGTTTTTCGTAGTACGTTTTGGGTGCCATGTTTTATCCGTCTACGCCAAAACGCGAGTAATGATTTTGAAAAGTTATTCTGAAACGTTATGAGCACTATTAAAAAGCTAATCGACGTTCTTAAAAAAGAAGTTAACAGCCCAAATGTTCTAAAATGATTAATTAAAAAAGAATTATGACTTTTTCTTGAACATTAAGCTGCTTTAAAAAAATATTTTACCTTCAAAGCGGCTACAGGAAAATAAAGCATTCAGCCAAAAGCGTAATAAAATAAATCATTAATTATTTAATTACTCTTAAGCCGGAAAATACTTTTATTTCGAACCATTTCAAGAGTACTCTTAACATAAATTACGCAAAAAGTAATAAAAATGAATCTAAATTAATTGTAATCCCGCAATTACCATTGTTTGATTAAATGATAAGTGTTTCCGACAATAACATAAGGCTTATCCCAACTAACTGAGATTAGCGTGCTCTGATTGGCCGTTACCGGTAGCGAGCGCCGAAATCCGGTCCGAAGCGCTTTAATCCAGATATATGCAGTTCTACATAAATTTGAGACTTAGCTGTGTTTGTAATTTCGTACACATAAATGTATCGATTGTTGTGCCACGTTGAATATTTCGTGAACGTTTTTTAACGCTTCAATACATTTTATGAACCGTTTCCACGTTATTTTTTAGTTTTTTTTTGTAAAAGCAGTTTTCCGATGGCTTTGACTTTTATTAAGTTTCGTGTTTTTTTTTTCAGAAACTCATATTTTTAGTAGAATATAAAAGAGTGAGATTTTTTTTTGTTCTTTGGTTTTTATTTCCTAAGCTAATTGTTTCGCCTTTTTTGTAGATTTCGAGAAACGATATTAAACCCTTTTGAATCTCTGTAAAGAGAAAGTGTCACCTTTTTTTTAAGTATGTCGTTAAGATGACTTAGGTTTTATTCCAGTCACCCCGAAGCTTTTCAAACTTTTATAAGAAGTATTCTTTTTTTCGTTGGTGCATATTTACCTATTTATGTTGAGTTAGTATTTTCTTTTGGTCATCATAATCTTGCCTTTGTCCCATTCTCCTTGGGGTCGGCTCAACACGTTCTCTTCTTCCGATGCCGTGACGTCCAACAGGGGAGCCTGTTGGACATCACGGCATCATTTACTCTTTTTTCTTTCATACCATTCCTCACACAATTCATCCATCTTTTATTGGGCCTTCCTCTCCCTCGCCATCCATCAACACAGTGTTTTCTATTAGTGGCAATTTTAATTCAAAGATTGGCGACTGCGGAGAAAAACAAATGAAAGAAATTGCTTGGAACATGCCACGAATCACAGAGATGCGACTTGCGACGCGAAGGAAACAAGTGACGTGCGCCCGTGTCGCTTAACGCATGTTGTATTGCTGGCGGTTGTGAACGGGGTGTAAAACTTTGTTCCTGAGTAGTTTACCTCAATAAATTTACGTATTAAAAGGATAATAAAGTATACGGCCTCATTGACATCTTCTTACGTCAGTAATTTCCTTCCATCGTAAAATTTTAATATTCCTTCCCAAATTAACAAAATACGTCTCCACCTGCATTTGTTTTACGTCTCATAAAAACACAAACAATTGAAAATCAACTCCTTTCAAGACTCCATAAAGTTCGTCATTCCTACGTTGATTCAGTAACGACCGCCAAAATCCGGCTCCCGCTGGATCTAACCAGATTTATGCAGTTCAAACTGGCTTCAGACTTGCGACGGAGGAAATGCAAATGCGGATTTAAAGGTAGATCAAGAATGGAATTGTTGAAGTTTTATGTTGATCTTCTTAATGCTCATCTTTTTTAGGTTTTTTTTTTGGTTTGAGTTGTTTTTATCAAGATATTTTTGGAGCTAGACAGAAATGTAGACGTTTCTAGATCGCTTAGTTTAACGAAGTCAATTTTATTCATAAGTTCACAAGGTTCAAAATATAACGCGTGCAATATAACTGTGATTTTGCGAAAATGATTAAAGAGATTGATTCTGCAATGGGGTCTTAATATGAGAATATCGAATAACTAATTTTATTATTGTAAAAGTAAATAATTATTATCTAACCAGTTACACTGAAGAACCTTTACATGTTTGGAAAAAAGAAATATTTCTGTGTTACACGTTAGGATTAATAATTATTATGATTTAGCCACGAGCGCTCTCTCGTTTATTAAGCAGTATTCATTATTATATTTTGTTAATTTGGCATCCAATACACAAGGGTATAAAAATATGTGAGCATGTATGTACATACTCATAAGACCAGCACTTAACAAAGGTTATTGGAGCCGACGAAGCGATAAAAACTTTATTACATATAATATGATATTACTCTCTTTATAGTTTCGACCTAGACCGAATTCTGTACTAGCACCAAAAACTTCATCATCATCATCATTTCAGCCGAAAAGTCCACTGCTGGACATAGGCCTCCCCCAAGAAGGGGGGTTTTGCCATAATCGCCACGCTTGGCAGGCGGGTGGGCGATCGCAGTATGGTTGTTGTAAAATCAGAGAACGCTGCTGCCCATTCTCTGGTAAGTCCCTTAGTCGCCTCTTACGACACCCACGGGAAGATATGGGATGGTGCTATTCTTTACGTCCGGACACCATACAAAAAAAAACTTATATCTTACTATTCTAGATTGCAAAACTTTTCTAGTTCAAGAGTGAATAGAATTTTTATGAATTGAATTCGTTGGTGACTGCCTCGGTGGTCTTGTGGTCGCAAGCTTGACTGCTGAGCATGCAGTTCTGGGTCCAATTCCCAGGTCAGGCTAAGTGTTATTGGGTTTTTCTAACAGGAATTTCTCAATAACGACCACTTGCATGCCCAGCTGATGTCAATAAGGTCATAACCGTATAATAAAAACTCTTAGCCATCATGAAACGTCTTTTCTTTTTCGTCTAAGCTGGAATTAAGAAACAGATGTCTGTATGCTATGCCGTGGGAACAGTATAAATGTCAGTCACCAAGAGGAAGGCCGAGGATGGCAGTATTGGGGCTATCCAGGTTGCTCTAGATGAATGTTTATGTATCATAACACCGAAATTAATCCTACTAATATTATAAATGCGATAGTTTGTGAGGATGGATGGATGTATGGATGGATGGATGTTTGTTACTCTTTCACGCAAAAACTACTGACTAGACTTGGATGAAATGTGGCACACAGATAGTTTATAACCTGAATTAACATATAGGATCCTTTTTATCCCGATAAAACGATCTTGTGGGACAAAAACCGAACTCTGCGCGGAAGAATCCGCGGGCATAAGCCAATATGTTATAAACTCGTTATTATTATTATAAGCCTATATCGTCCCACTGCAGGGCAATGGCCTCCCTTCCCTCCTTCCACATTTCGCGGTCTAGTGCGATTGTAGGCCAATCCTTTGCGAAAGAGTCCAGCTCATCCCGCCATCTACCTTTTTTTATAAACTCGTAACATTAGACTATTTTCAGCTAAGTTGAGAGAAAAACATAAAAAAAAACTTTCGTATCCACAAAATTAATCAGTTATTTTGTTCAAGCTGTCAAACTTCAACAGACTAAAGTTCTTCAGAAAAACAATGCTTCGTAGTAATTCAAGGATATTTTTTTCCACAATCCTTCTTTATATACTTTACGTCAAAGAGATCTTCAAAACTTTTGACAAAGGGGTGTTTTTATGAATACTTCAAAGTTTTTTTCTTTTGCCTTTGAACAAAATTACTTAGGTTGTAACTCCGACTTAGTGTTAGGATCAGTCTGTTTTTTCTTTTTGAGACAAATACTAGAAATTCGCTTACTTTTTAGCTTGGTTCGGGGTTTATTTCGGATTTTATCTGTTCTTTACCACCCTTGAATTACTGGAAGAGAATGCCTTAGGCATTAAGTCCACCTTTTAACGTTTTTGTGTAAATTTTAAATTAATAATTTGTCGGGTTGTCAGGATTTATTCCGTTAGGCTTTTACATCATGTGGGCAGAAGATGGGTTTCATGCAATGAAAAAACACTGAGTACTATACACTGTTTCTATTAAACTAACAAATTACTTGAAATTACAATTTAACATAATAACACGGGACACAATGAATTGAGTACAGTTCCAGGACGTCTCAACTCCGCTGCGATCAAACATTGTTGTCGTCCTCGCCACGAGCTTAAAACATCTCGAATCTGTAGAAGCACCCTGTGGTGTGGGTAGACTTGTAAGTAGGTCCCGTGATGTCACCACTGGTGTACTTGCGATTCATTCCAAGCCCGTACTAATGCCCGGATCTAATAAATTTATGTAATTATTTTATGTTATTAAATGGGACTTGGCAGGACAAGGGATCAGTAATTAATTGAAACCTTTTTTAAATGGAGGTAGGCAGAAACTACAGAAAGCCACATTTTACGATCCTTACATACTCCTTTCGTCTCCTCCACGTTCATACATCTGGTCATACACACACTGGCGTGTGTTTATGCGAGTAATACGCATCAGAACTTTCTGAAGAACTTCACCATTAAGGTCAGGGTAAGTCCTTCTAAAGCGTCTCCTCCCGGCTTTACCACTCACATCTTCATCCGTAAATACCGTTTGTTAGTCGCCTTTCACTCTTCCTCACAAAGCAACCTAACAATCCGACCATACATCAAAATAAATGGTCTTTCCTCCTGCCCTTCTTTTCTTCTTCCATACTTCTCCTTAACTCGTCATCTCATCAGACACAAGCTTACATATGGGTCAGAATATTTATTTCAGAGATGTTATGGATATGATATTTCGGATCTGGATACGGATATACATAGGAATAAAATTATATCGGTTTCGGGTACGGCTATGGATATGTAATTATTCCGGATTATCCGTTAGTTTCGGATAGTTTCGGTTACGGATATTAGATTAAAGTAAAATATAAACACAAATAGTGTGTAATAATTTGGTTTTATTTATAGGTTTTATCTAGTCTATGTTATCATTTGATATTATAATCAGAAATAACAAACAAACTGAAAGATTCACGTGGCGCGCGAGCTATGAAACAAAAACCTGCCGAAAAATGCCGTTTTATTAGACTCCACCCTTATACAAAACTATCCGAAACTTCTGAAACGGATACGGTACGGTTGCGGATATATTTTTATTTCGGATATGCGATAGTTTCGGTTACGGTTACGGAGCTCCATTACATCCCTGAGTTATTTCAAGGCAGACAGATGGAAGGCTCTTTTGATTTTATATTGTTTTGAACCTGGGAATAAAATAATGAAAGTATCTACAAAAAAAATAATTTCAGTGAAAAGACTTACCATTGTGTTCAAATCTCCGACTTTTTAATCTGAAAACAGAAAACCCTTTGTTAGAAAATGATCAACACATTTTTAATAAAAAATACTTAGGTATATTAAAATCTGTTTTGCCAGCGAGACTGTAGCTGAAGCTATGATGCTACCTTTAGTTAATTAACAGAGGTTTTTATAATACCGTTGTAATACCATACTGGCTTTTCTTGAGTGGAGATTTCATAGTTAATTAGCAAAGAAGGTAGAGTTTCATCATCATTCTCTTGCCCTTATCCCAATTCATTTTGGGGTCGGTGCAGGATGTCTTCTTCTTCCATACTTATACTCGTCATCTCATCAGACACCTCCTTTCTAGCCATTTCATCCTTCACACAGTCCATCCATCGTTTCTTTGGTCTTCCTCTACTCTTATACTTATCCATACTTATACTCAAAACTTTCCTCACGACATTTGTATAAAATTTAAGGAAAGAACAAGTGGATAACACCTCCTTTCAATTTAACACCTTTATTTTGAGTAATTCAGCGATATATCCACCGATTAGCCAATCACCTCAATATATCCGCGATTTAAGACCATATAGAAAAACCCGAGAACAACTGTCGGGCAGTAGCCTACCAGACATAACACCCGTCTGGTCGGAGGATAATCCCTTTTTTAACGAGGATGAAGAACTGTACAACCTGTTTTTCATAACCTTCCAAGCCAAAGTCTTTTTAAAACAATATAGCAGTTCCTGTCAATAAGTGCTAAGTCTGAACAAACAGCAAGGAATCACAATATTTGAACTAGAACCTAGGTAAATCCTATTACCAGGCAAAGTCGAGTTTGCAACTTTTTTCAATCGGCTTACTGGCTGGTACCGTCGTGCAGAAAAGTGTCACCGTTCGGAAAAGGATTTTATGCTGTGCTCTGTTTTATAGCCCATTGCACGCTTTAAATGTTTTACTGGATAGTTTAAAGATGGTACTATTGGAAATGAGTTTTCAACAACCAATCAAGAAAAATCCAAAAGAATGAGAAA
The DNA here is from genome assembly GCA_905163415.1 of Noctua fimbriata. Taxonomy (NCBI): domain Eukaryota; kingdom Metazoa; phylum Arthropoda; class Insecta; order Lepidoptera; family Noctuidae; genus Noctua; species Noctua fimbriata. Next base: position 11,960,526 of record LR990945.1, on the reverse strand, counting down.
AAATCCAAAAATAAAAAAAAATAAAAAAATAAAAATAATCCAATCCAATGAGTGTCCTCGACTGATTTAACTGTCTCGTTGGTCGAGTGCTTGGAGACATGTCTGCTAAGCATGAGGTTCTGGGTTAAATTCCCGGGTTGGGCTAAATGCTATTGGGTTTTTCCATCAGGAATTTCTCACTAACAGCCACGGAGTCTGGATCTGTGCCAGATTGATGGGAACAGGCTCGCCCCGAATTACATGGGGTTTTAACATAACTGGTGAAATGTGGGTGTACTATTAGGTACACCTCTGCATAACCCTTCGGAGATTACAGGTGAGATGTTATTTTAAGAAGACAGTGTTAACCTCTCCTCTCCTCCTAGTACCTCGTCTGATCAGACATCATCATCATCATCATTTCAGCCGAAAGACGTCCACTGCAGGACATAGGTCTCCCCCAAGTGTCGCCACATTGACCGGTCCCGTGCGACTCGCATCCAGCGGATCCCAACAACCTTCACCAGGTCATCGGTCCACCTAGTGGGAGGCCTTCCAACGCAGCGTCTTCCGGTTTGCGGTCGCCACTCCTGAACTTTTCGGCCCCATCAGCCATCCGTTCTGCGAGCAATGTGCCCTGCCCACTGCCACTTAAGTTTGGCTATTCTTCCTGATCAGACAAGTTAAATAAAATGCAATTTTGTACCACTTTCTTCCCCAACAGTACGTTTCTCCACACCGCGCGCTCGCTAGAGCGTTCAGCTTAAATCTTTACATAGACGAGTGTCGAACTGCCTTTGTTACTGTTTCTTTGTCCACCTTATTACTTTTTAAATTGAATCTTTATTAGCTAAGGGGATATTTTATCAGGCTTAAATGGCACCGGTGACTGAAAAGTTGAGTGGCATGAGCATTGTGACGGAGGCATTGGGAAAATGTCGTAAGGAAAGTTTTGAGTATGAATGGGTAAGGCCAAACAATAATAGACGGGCTGAGTCATAACATCACGCCTGTAATCCCCGAAGGTTAGAACAGTGTACCCAATAGTACACCCACATTTTGCCAGTTATGTTTAAGTCCCATGTAATAGGGGGCGAGCCTATAGCCATCAACCGGGCACAAATCCAGACTCCGTGGCTGCTACTGAGAAATTCTTGTTGGAATAATCCAATAACACTTTGCCCGACTCGGTTTCGAACCCAGGACCTCATGCCCAGCAGTCGCACTTGCGACCACTCGACCAAAGAAAGAAAATAATCAACCAATGAAGAAATGAAAGGTAATATGGCTAGAAATAGGATGAATCAGGATTAAGACAAGAGAATGGTGATAATGAAATTTCATGCGAATGATTAAAATTTGTTGAATCTACATTTAGGTATTTAGCCTTGTATCGAAAGTGAACAGCAAGCTAAATACCAGTGCTTTTCATGGAGCGACTGCCCATCTGACCTTCACAACACAGCTACTCTGACTACCCGTAACGACTTCCAAGGATCTCCTCCTTGACCTACGGTCATCATCATCATTCTCCTGCCCTTATCCCAATTTATTTTGGGTCGGCGCAGCATAGCATTTTTATTTTCTTCTTCCATACTTCTCTATTACTTTTCATCTCAACAGAAACCTCATTTCTTGCCATATCATCCTTTACACAGTCCATCCATTGATTCTTTGGTCTTCCTCTACTCACCCCAATCACATTCAACCCCATCCACATTCACAAACCCATCCACATTCATACTCAAAACTTTCCTCACGGAATAACAAAAGTACCTATCTGTAATAATTTGTGTCTGGCTATATGTCATTTGAATCATGCATCACAGCAGTGATAGCCTAGCGGTGTCACCGTCGGACTGCTAAGGCATAGGTCTGGAGTTCAAACCCAAGGCACGCTCCTCTGATTTTTCGGATTCATGGGCGTAATGTATAATTATCGCTTCCTTCGGTGAAGGAAAACATCGTCAGGAAATCACCATGCCTTAGAGATATTTCTTGACTCTGACATGTAAAGTCAAGACAAGAGAGCCATGGGCGGCATAAAACTCTGACACCATGTAAGGCACTAACCATACGATAAAGAAGAAGATTTGATTCATGTAGCAGATTACGCGGGCGGAGTCACAGGTAGAACTAGTATGTAAATAAACAAGTGGTTAAACAAGTAAATTCGAATTTTACCAACAAATAACAAAGTCTACTTCAAGACAATAATTCCCTTTTATATTTCTAGTGTTGGAGATCTTCAAAAAGTTTTGCTTACAAAGGGTTTTCTTTGTAACAAGTTTTTTATTTGTCTTTGAGTAGAATAGAAGTAGAAGTTTTGGGGTTCAAAGAAAATCTATGTATTTTGTTGCTTACGAAGAATAATAGAATTATTTATTTTTTAATATTTCTCCGCTATATGAAAAATTATTGCATGTAGCGGAGATGAGAATGTTGAGATGGATGTCTGGAGTGACAAGAACTGATAAAGTAAGGAATGAGCATATTAGAGGAAGTTTGAAAATGTCGCCTGTTACAGAAAAATTGAAAGGGAATAGTTTGTCTTGGTATGTACATATAATGAGGAGGGATGAAACGCATGTGACTAAAAGAGTGATGGATTTGAATGTTGACGGATGGAGAGGGAGAGGAAGGCCAAAGAAAACATGGATGAATTGTGTGAAGACTGATATGAAAGAGAAAGGAGTAAATGATGCCCTGACGTCTGCCAGAGAACGGACGAAGAAAACGTGTTGCACCGACACGAAGTAGATTAGGACAACGACAGGAATATGATGATTCTTTTACATTTTGAATTTGTTTTTGTGTATTTTTAAATGGATTTATAACTTCTAGCTTCTCATTCTCCCATGACAACCATCCATGGCTACCAGACTAAGCAGGTGCAGCTGAATACCAGTATTTAACAGGAGCGACTGCCTATCCTCCACAACCCAGAACAGTACTGTTTAATACGATACCCCTTGATAAGACTAGAAGTCAGACTTTCATACCACTGACTACCTGTAACGACTGTCAAAGATTTACCAATGACAGCCGGGACCAACGGCTTAACGTGCATTCCGAGGCACAGAGGAAAATTACGGAGTATGTAATGAGTGGTCACCCATCCTAAGCATGGTATCCTAAAGATCGACCCGAGTGGCCGTGATTATTTAGCCACGAGCTCCTGCAGCCCCAATTTATCTGACTTGAAATGCATTATGCATTTATTCCCCGATACCTTATATCATCATCATCATCATCATTCTCTTGCCCATATCCCAATTCATTTGGGGTCGGCGCAGCATGTCTTCTTCTTCCATACTTCTCTATTACTCGTCATCTCATCCAACACCTCCTTTCTTGCCATATCATTCTTTATACAGTCCATCAGTCGTTTCTTTGGTCTGATGAGTAGAGGATACTCATATACCCATATTTCCCCGATACCATATAATGAAATTTTATTCTTTTAGTGACGAAATAATTCACCTCCGTCCGGAAAAATATCGGATGAGTTTTAAAATTCATACAAAACCGTTCACATGAAACTCCATTACTTTTTATTTCACTTCACATCCTCATTATAATATTAAAACTACTGCGTTATTCGTCACATAAAAAAAGACTTTAAAAGAATGAACGTAACTTTCAATTTTGCTTTTCAATGACCCAACAGAAACAAACAGGGCACAACATTGTCAGTCACATGAAATGGAACCTTTAACTTTGATAGGTAAAGTTGAAAGTCGACTGAAAGTTTCTTGCAAAGAAAATGGGAAGCCGAGGGCTGATTCTTACCGGTTGCTACTCTAAAATACATCCTCGATGTTAAAGATTAAGGTTCAAAATCAAACTTACGTGTTTAGACGATATTTCGTATCCGCTGCGTCAACATTGGCCAAGTCATGTGTGTTGTGGACGAGCAACGCATCTGCAAACAAACAAAATACTATTATATGTGTATAGATATAGAATAGGATTTACGTTAGAGTTGCATCCTGAGCTTGGATGAACAAAAAAATTATAGTAGAGTACAAAGGTATTATCTCATATTTGAAGTACAGGCTACGTGGAGATTTTATAGAGGGTTTTAGAGGATTTTTAATTGTGTGTTTTCTATTCGTATTGGAGCGCGTGGCTAAACAATAACAGTCGCACGGGTCGATTTGAAAGGTTAAGCAGTGCTTGCCGAGGTCGATCCGTGGATGGGTGACCGTTATATACCGAGTTTCTGTTAAGCTTTTGGTCCCGCCTTTAATTTGCAGATCTTTGACAGTCGTTAGGTAGTCAGAGGCCCAAAAAGTCTGACAACCAGTCTCACCAAGGGGTATCGTATTACCCAGTACTAACTGGGTTGTGGAGGTCAGATAGGCAGTCGCTCCATGTAAAATACAGCTGCATCTGGTTAGACTGGAAGCCGACCCCAACATAGTTGGGAAAAGGCTAGGCTGATGATGATGATGACGGGTTATGCCCTGAATCTTTAGTAAATTTTTCTGTCACAGAGGTTATTAGGACTTTATAAAGTTAAAAAAAGAAATATATTTATTTGACACAGCAACTTATTGTAGGCGTCAAAGCCGCCTAAGGGCGAACCCGAAATAAATCCACAAAATTCTCCAACAACTAAGAAACATCGTTAGGATTCAAGAAAGTTATAATATAGAAGTAAAACATTTTCTATTAAGAATAAGAAGCTGATGTCGCCAAACTTTTTCTTCTTTATACGTAATACGAGGTATAAACGGACCCTTCGCGAAACCGGCAAACAAGCATTCTGTACATCATACTAAGTAACTCAGAGCAAAAATAATTGCTGGGAAACGACTTTTTTTTTGGGGTGAAAATCACTTTTTACGGTAAGACTCAATGTAACGCGCTCAAAACATTGTGCTGATGGATGTATTTATAGTAAAGTCATCATCATCATCATTTCAGCCGAAAGACGTCCACTGCTGGACATAGGCCTCCCCCAAAGGGGGGTTTTTGCCATAATCGCCACGCTTGGCAGGCGGGTTGGCGATCGCAGTACGGTTGTTAAAAAAAAAAAAAAAAAAAAAAAGCACAGAGAACGCTGCTGCCCATTCTCTGGTAACTCCCTTAGTCGCCTCTTACGACACCCACGGGAAGATATGGGATGGTGCTATTCTTTACGTCCGACACCATACAGTACAGTAAAGTCATAACATTAAAATTTGGATTAAAAAAAATTGTGAAAAACTGACTCCCAATATCTCCATAACTACTAGAAGGTTCCCAGGTATGGTCTAGAACAAAAAAAAATGTCGTAATGACGGGAAGAACAAGAACTTTTTAGGTTTCATAAACATTATTTTTGGACCCTATGTTTAGGTCAGTGACATGACTTGGCATGTTTCGGTAAAATGGAATATAACACACGAACACAAGGTGTAACAGAATAAGCGCCATTGGGTCATGTGTTTTAGGTTAAGTCTTCAAGATTGTCAACCCTGTATTTAATATAAAATTGGCAAACGTAAGGTTGGCCTTCAGCTGAAGTGGAGCGACAATCTTCACAAAGTGACTGGTAGCAGCTAAATGAGGATTGCCAAGAATCGAATTTAATGGCATGCGATTTGATGGGAAATCATCAAATGACCCCCCCCGCTCTGGGCGGAGCGGAAGGGAGTGTCAGACTTGTACTGACTAAAACCCATCCATGTTCCTTCTTTGCCCTTTGTGTTCCAGGGCCGCGGTATCTCTTTCGAACAGTCCCGCAGCCCTGGCAGGCATCGGCCCGTGCGGACCCCTACGTGGTTGCTGACATCTCTGATTTGAGAAGCCTGTGTCCCCTAGTGAATTGCTTTAGGCTGATGATGAAAATCCACTCGAATTGTGTCGAGCCGACCTGAAATGGATTCAGGGATGGTAGAAGCCGAATGGTGTCTGCCGATTTGATCGGCATGAACTAAAGCAGAATATGTGTAATAATGCTCCGGGTCGGCTTCGTTGATCGGTAAATACTACCGTCGACCAATGACGATCTGAAAAATGGTATAAAACCTAACTAAGAAGCATGAAAAAAACTAGCCAAGTGCGAGTCGGCGCCCTTTAATTTTTTTTTAATTTTATTATTTTTTGTTATAGCGGCAACAAAAATACACCTCTTGTGAAAATTTTGCTTTTAATGTGCACGTCTTTCTACATCGTTCTCACATATATGTTTAATCTCAACATGAACGATGTAACCAAGATTTTGTAACAATATTTTGATTTAAAAGAGTGTCCATGGAGTTTCTTGCCCATTCTTCTTCATAGAGATCTACGATTTGAAATGTGCAACTACAGTACTTTCTCAAGTTATTATGCCTTGTGACTGTGACTGTAGCTTTGCTTTTTTTTTGTTTTATTTGACATTCAAAAGTGCCTGTGTTGGTCTAATTGAAATAAATGCTTTGAGGTTTTGACACTGTCTACCTATTATAGATCATGAGATACAGCCCATTGACAGACAGACGGACGGACAACGGAAGCTTAGTAATAGGGTCCCGTTGGTTACCCTTCAGGTACGGAACCTATTATTAAACAGGAATTACTGTTTTTCTTAAAAACTCCCAAATACAGAGTCTCTGAAATCTCATTTGAAGGTCTTGGGTATTTCATTACCTCAAAACCGACAAGTCGTAACAAGCAAAGTTGTTATAATCCGAATTAAAGGGCTCTCTACTAAGTAACTTAACTCATTGTTGTTTGGCGAAAGTTTCGGGAGCTATTTTCGTGAGGTTCGTCTAAGTTCGTTTTGGGGAAAAAAGTATGTAAAGATTTGAAACTTCATGTCATCAGGTCTTTTTGCTATAAAGATAGAGTTTTTTTTTGTTAGTGTGTCCGTAATATAAGGTATATCTTTTGATACACATAATATTTTAAGAGTAACTTCTATAAGTCGTAAAGTCGCCACAGCAACGAAAAACAAAAATATCTGAGTGTTTTTGTCTTTACGAAATTATTATAATTCTAAAAATTTTTTGAGACTTTTTGCATAAAACCTTTACTCCCATATTCTAACAATGACAGTAGGTAAATACGACGTAGTAAACTAGCGTATGGATGTTCAAAAATAAGGAGCCAGTATTTATTTTGTGGGTCAAGTAGTTTAAATTTTTTTATTTTTTTTTATATAAATATTCTTCGATTAAAACAAAATCCTTTGAAATGGCTTTGTTGTAGCCGTTAGATGATCCTCTGGAAATATTTCGTGTATGAATAGTAAAACCTTTAGTAAAACCGTTAGACCTTATATATTTTTAATAGGTTAAATTATAGCTGCAAGAGTCAATCGAAGGACTCAATGTAACGCACTCAAAACATTGTGGTGATGGATGCATTGAATAGTACGCCCCCGTACTTCGATCTTGGAGGTGTTTAAAGTAAAGTTATAACATTAAAAACTTGTATTTAAAAAAAAAAACTTGTGAAAAAGTTGGAACTTTGACCCCCAATCACTATTACGAGGAGAAAAAGTGCCTTTCGGGGTATTTTTACAATCATTATGAATAGAATAGAATAGGTCTTTATTTGCTTCGAATGTAGGTACATAAAAATAGGTTGTTAAATTATAAAATAGGATCCATCTACATTCTGCCTTAATATAGCATGCAAATATAGTACATAGCAAAGGATAAAAAGGATATTACAAAAAAAATATAATTTAAGAAATCCTGCACAGAATAATAACATTTGTCTACAAGTAATTCTGTGAAACGTTTTATAAATTTTTGTAACGGTAAGTTTTTAATTTGGGCAGGTATTTTATTAAAGATTACAGGAGCCATACAAATCACATTTTTTTTAAATTGTGTTAATAATATGATAATATTATGGTTTTAATAATATACAAGGTATAAGGGACACACTCCACAAACTGATGGGGTTAATTCAGAATATCATACTAAGATGATCGGTACAAGAAATTATTTCAGGAATGATACGGGAATCCATTAAAATTTACGCAATGTATCGTTACTGTGGCAAAACGCACGTAGTGAACGGCAAGCGCGACGGCGAGTTCGATGAACTCTGTAGCTAGGCAGGAAGTGAACTGCTGATTTCACGCGTCGTTCGTTAGAAACATCCGTTGTTGGATTTTTGATTTTAGCCGTATTATTTACATAAATGGAGTGCTGCGTACAGGGAATGTAATTTTACATTGAAATAAAGGAATACTAATAGAAAAAAAAAAGTATAATTTTTCGGAGCAAAATTCCGGTGGAATATGATTCAAAATAAGGAACTGAATGCACCCTGTCAGTTTGTGGAAGGCTCTCCCTTACACCCTGTATAATTAATATCATAGTTTAAGACATATATAAACACATTTTTCTCTTCCTATTCTCACACTCTATCGTCTACATTTCTTTTTAATTTCTAGTTTCGGAGGTCTGCTGTTAGAAATTTCTTAAGAAATATGCAGTACCTATGTACTCAAATATTGTAACATAACATCACACCTGTTATTCCCGCATGGTTAGTTTGACGTGTATCTAATAGTACACCTAAATATTTATACCCCGTGCGTGGAGGCGGAGGAAACGATAGCATGTACTCCTCGAGTGCACCTGCGTCATCCAGATCCGCGAGGAGACTCTTGGAATACCAAGATCCCTTGTGGATGTCCTGAGAAGACTGGGAAGTTTGATCTGCTTCTGGAGGAAGGTGGGCTGGTTGGAATAACGGCCACCATGGCTCAGGTATGGTCCACTTTAAGGACTAAGTGCGGAAACCAAAATGCTAAAATAGAACACCCAAATATCATCTTTTATGTTATGTTTCTGTGTCGTTTACTAAGTGTAAATAAATAGTAAAATCATATAATCATAATCAGCCTATAATATTCCCACTGCTGGGACACAGGCCTCCTCTCTATAAGAGGGAATGGGCTATAATCCACCACGCGGGCCCAGTGCGGGTTAGTAGATGTCACATGTCTTCGAATTTTTGGTTGTACGACATGCCGGTTTCCTCACGATGTTTTCCTTCATCGTTTTGGGAGCAGTGGTTATGAAATAAATTACACAAAGTAATGCGCCTGCCTGGGTTCGGACCGCTACCACTTGGCCACCGCTGATAAATGAATATTTTTTATCAAAGTGTAAAACAAATGAGCAAGTAATTTCTATAATGTTCTAGTCCGAATTTTGTTTGAAATACAAGTCATACTCATTTTCCTGGAAACGTCAAAAGTACATTATTTTACCTTATAGCGATACAAATATAACATGACAAGTGAAGTGCTTCTCAGAATTTGTTACGAGAACGTCAAGGAAGGCGAAGGCAGTTGAGTTTTTGATGCCTTAGTTATCATACATACGTATACGTATAACAAAACATTTCATACGTATCAAAACACATCTTGTTAATGTAAATTTTAATAACATAACTTGCTATCACGTCTGTAAGCTTCTAAGGGTTTGACAGATGTGTACTTAATACTGCACCCACATTTCGGCTGTAGTTTTAGCCCCATGTAATACGGGGCTCGCCTATCGCAGATTACATGGCTGCTACTGAAAAATTTCTGATGGAAAAGCCCAATAAGACTTTTCCCGACCTGGGAATTTAACCCAGGACCTCATGCTCAGTAGTCACGCTTGCGGCCACTAGACCAACGAGGCTTATACTGTACTTACTACTTATTATAAATTCGAAAATAAGTGAGGTTGGGTGGATGGATGTCTATTACTCTTTTACGCAAAAACGTCTAAACGGATTTTGATGAAATTTTTCACACAGTTGGTTTATAACCTTAAACTAACTTCGGGCTACTACCGAGAAGTTCTTGGTGGAGAATCTGAATAAACCAAAACCACACAAAAATTGAAAAAAAAAAAACAAATCTTTTGAACACTAGACCAACGAGGGAGTCAGTAAATATACATATGTTTCCGGCCAACACCGATTTCAGGCCAAACCGGATTTCTGGTTTATCGTGTCAGGACATTAACCCATACAAAGCAATTACTAAGTTGTAGCGCTCGCCGGCCGCTGCCCCAGCACCGCTCGCTACGCTCGCTCGGCTCGCGCGTGTTTTGTCACCAATTCTAACCTAACCTAACCCATGTAGTCGGGGTGCTCTATGATTATCCTTTTGTCATCCCTAGTTTGGCCTAGGACAATTTTGTTTGGCCTGAAATTGGGTTTAGCCGGGAACATATACATTTTAATTAATGTGACCATTATTTTACTTTACACAGGGTATAACAAGGCCCTTAATGAAGCCTTCAACCAAGCATTCTGTACATCAAACCAAGTACCTTTACGGAAAAAATATTGCTGGGAAAAGACTTTTTTTTTGGGGTGAAAAATCATGTTTCACGGTAGGACTCAATGTAACGCACTCAAAACATTGTGCTGATGGATACATTGAAAAGTACGTACGGGGGTCGTGGAGGTGTTTAAAGTAAAAATCTTACATTGAAAGCATCAAAGCAGCAAAGGATCCCAGGTATGGTCTAGAACAATACAATGATCGTAATGACAGGGAGAACAAGTGCCTTTCGGCTTCGTTAAGCGTCTTGTTACACCCTTTATAATTATATTTCTAGCCTCCATGCTACCTCATAGCCTCTTAGCTGTCATCATTCCTTTAAATAAAGATAATCTCAACACCTGAATAGAAAAAAAAATTCTAACCGCGTTGCTTAATATAATTATTTACGACACCGAGACGAAAGCAAACTAGGACAACTTGAAGCTTCCTTTCAATCAAACTAGTACATTATAAGCACCCTTATTGACACATTAATAAGGGCGTGAATCCCCTACACAAATAATACTCGCCATCGAAAAAACCCACATACACACAGAGTAAAAAAGTTCCCCACTACACACAACAGTAGGGCAACGTATTCAGTCTGTTTGCATACGGACGGTGCTCTGTGTTCATTAAAATGCATGAAGTGACGTCATCCGGGCACAGACTAGTGGTTGCGCTGTATTGTGCCTATGTGGAGCGTGGCTCAGTGAGGCGTGTGTATTCGGGAGGTAGGAAGATTAGATTTGTATGTGATAAGCTGGGAGTTAGGTTTTTCGTTTCGCCCTTTTTGTTGTAGGGATTAAAATATAATCCCTTATCATACATATCTTGATGACTTTTTAATGATTTCAGCATAGATATAGCGTGCAAATGAAAAAATTGTCAGTGATGCCGTGACATGTCAGGGGAGAATGGAAGAAGTAAACGCGTTGCGCCGAACCCAAGTAAAATGGCTAGGGGCAGGTAGATGATGATGAACGTGATAACGTGCAACTTATGATGACAAGAAAAACCCACACTGCACAGTTATCCTCTAAATCTAAAACTTGAGTATTCAGAATAAGATACTTCATAAAATGACGGGGCCTATTTTGTCTTCAATACCAATTTTGATGTTTCAATTTTTGACACAGGCCAATCCGCGGAGATTAGCCAGGTACGCAGGAGATACAGCACAAGGTGTGTGCCTAAATACAGATGCATTTTATTATTGACATAATTCGATGGGACGGCACAAACGAGGAACGAACAGGCGCTAGACCAACGGCTTAAAGTGCTTTCTAAACTCCGAGTGGCTACTGAAATAATCCTAATGGAAAAATCCAATAACAAAATCAAAAATAAATAAAATTAGACAGATGCTTAATTAGCAGTTTTTCAGCGTCAAATTTTACGAGCGGCACTCCCCCAAAATGGTCCGCCCTTCGCCACTTCGAAGTGTTTAAGCTGAGAAGAAAAAGTAGCGGAACAAGCTCCCCACACTTTGCCCGAACGACAAGAGCCCAGGAACTCAGAAACCTTGCTTGCAACCACGACTCAGGGATCAAGCAGCCAACATCATCATCATTGCCTAGCCTTTTCCCAATTATGTTGGAGTCGCCTTCCTGTCTAACCGGATGTAGCTGAATACCAGTATTTTACATGGGGCGACTGCCTATCTGACCTCCACAACCAAATTTATCATCATCATCATTTCAGCCGAAAGACGTCCACTGCTGGACATAGGCCTCCACAAGGGGGGTTTTGCCATAATCGCCACGCTTGGCAGGCGGGTTGGCGATCGCAGTATGTTTGTTATAAAAAAAAAAAAAAAAAAGAATCACAGAGAACGCTGCTGTCCATTCACTGGTAAGTCCCTTAGTCGCCTCTTACGACACCCACGGGAAGATATGGGATAGTGCTATTCACAACCAAATTAGTACTGAGTAATACGATACCCCTTGGTAAGACTGGTTGTCAGACTTTTTGGGCCACTGACTACCTAAAGACTGTCAAAGATCTACAAATGACAGCCGAGACCAACGGCTTAACGTGCTTTCCGAGGCGCGGAGGAAACTCGGTATGTAATGGGTCACTCATCCACAGACCAACCTAGGCAAGCGCGGCTTACCCTAATGATCTACCAAAGCGGCTGTTATTATTTATCCACGAGCTATCAAACAGTCAACACCTACTTAAAAACAAAACAGCATCACCTCTTCTTCATTCAATCTTTGCCCACTGCGCTTTTATCACCAGCTAAGAGAGATTCTTTTACGATGTGTAATAAAAACAAGTTGCTGAACAAAAAACAGCACTTTTTAGTTCAAACGGGTTCCGTATGCTATCTTACATAAAGCGGAGTGTATGTGAATGTTTTAATGAATTACGAATGAGTTTGTCAATGTGTGTTTTCGGGTGCAATGTTTTTCGACAGCTTCGGGAATGAAATTCGCTGTTAACGCTCTCTGTTATTTCTTTAAGTGCTATTTGGGGATTATTGGTTTTTATTTGTTATTTGTGCTTGTGTATTTTAGTAGACGTCAGTAGATATTTTTAACAATATGAACTTGAGTATTCAACTTGAACATCATCATCATCATCATTTCAGCCGAAAGACGTCCACTGCTAGACAAAAACCTCCCCCCCCAAGTGTCGCCACTTTGACCGGTCACGAGCGTCTCGCATTCAGCGGATTCCCCCAACCTTCACCAGGTCATCGGACCACCTAGTCGGAGGCCTTCCATCGCAACGTCTTTCGGTTCGCGGTCGCCACTCCAGAACTTTTCGGCCACATCAGCCAGCCGTCCTGCGAGCAATGTGCCCTGCCCACTGCCACTTAAGTTTGGCAATTCTTCGGGCTACGTCGGTAACCTTGGTTCTCTTGCGGATGTCTTCACTTCTGATTCGATCACGCAAGGAAACTCCGAGCATAGCCCTCTCCATTGCCCTTTGAGTGACTTTAAGCCTTCTGATGAGGCCCATTGTGAGGGACCACGTTTCGGTCCCATATGTAATCACTGTCTAGCCTTTTCCCAACAATTTTGTGGTCGGCTTCCAGTTTCATTCGATGCAGCTGAATACCAGTATTTTAAATGGAGCGACTGCTTTCTGACCTCATGAAGTTGAACATGTTTTCTGGAAAGAGTTTGCTACCATTATTATTTTTGGTGCCAATCTGCTCTGTGGTAATCCGAATTATAATGTTGGTGCCAATGAATTTCAGGGTCATAAAATATAGGGTGTAAACGGACTGGATGAGGCTGGCACAGGACCGTGGGGATTGGCACGAGAAAAGAGAGGCCTATACCCAGTAGTGGGTGAATTCCGGCTGTGGATGATGATGATGAAACGGACTCTTCACGAAGCCGTCAACTAAGCATTATGTACATCAAACTAAGAAACTACGCAAAAAATATTGCTGGGAAACCACTTTTTGGGAAACGTAAGCCCTTCACGAAGCTGTCAACTCGTTGTTGACAGCTTCGTGAAGGGTACGTTAACACATTATATGACGTTGGCATAAGTTACTGAAAAATCTATGTCAATCTTTTGTTTATGGGTGAAAAAGACTTTTTGTCTATGTCACAGTTTGACACAACCTTAGTGTAGTTTTAATTTAGTGGTTTCCAAAACTTGACTGCCTCGTTGGTCCAGTGAACGCAATTGCGACTGCTGAGCATGAGGACCTGGATTCGATTCCCAGTTCGGTCAAATTGTTATTGGGTTTTTCCATCAGGAATTTCTTAGTAGCAGCCACGGATTCCGGATTTGTGTGCCGGTTGATGGCAATAGGCTCACATAAAAACATAACTGGCGAAATGTTGGTGTTAAATTAGGGAAACCTCTGCCTAACCCTTTGGGGATTACAGGCCTGATGTTGTGTTTTCAAAAGAATTAAACTAATACCGATTCCAACTATATGTACCAAAAAAAATCATAATCCAATACATAACAAGCCCACAGCTTATCAGCTTATGTACTGAGATCAATACATAACACAGGTTTGTCAGAAGCATGCATGCTACCAATTAGCCTAAATAATTCATAATAGTACACCGCTTCAACGTGTCTAATTGGTCTTGAGAGCTGGTTGTGAGGTAATTTAGTGGAATGCTCGGACACCTTTGAATGGTGACCAATCTATACTAATACTAGCTTTTGATCGCGGCTTCGCTCCCGTTAATTTATTTGACAACCTAGCGGTGTGAAATATACTTTACGACCTATTCTCCTACCAAAATTTCATAAAAATCAGTCGAGCCGTTTCGGAGGAGTGCGACCACAAATACCGTGACACGAGATTTTTATATATGTGTATAAGAAGATTATAAAGCTGAAGACTTTGTTTGTTTGGTTGAACGCGCTAATATCAGGAACGAATTGAAAAATTATTTTATTGTTGGTTAACCCGTTTATCGAGGAAGGCTATAGGCTCTATGACATCACGCTGTGACCTACAGGAGCGGAGCATCAATGAATACGTTATTTATGACAAGTCTTGTATTTAATTTTGAACAAAATTGCCATTTACATCGTTTGAAAATAAAAAGACAAAAAATAAAGTTTGTACAAAATGTGGAATTGACGGATTGTCAACCATCGCCTGTCAACTTTCGGTTTTATTAAATAGATCATAAATACCAAGAATGTGTGTGATTGACTGTCGATTAAAATCATTAGGTACTTGTAAAACCTTTTATTCAGAAATAATATCCCAATACCTTAATTTAAAATCGAATATAAATAAAACCTCAAAAACATTACATCTTTAATCACACACCCAATTGGAAATTCCGGAACCAATTTCCTCTATTTGTATTCGATTAAGGCTTCGTATACAGGGTGTTACTGAAACATATCGTGTCTATACATCAGCGTCACTTGCCGTAAGAAACGTATGAAGGAATTGACGTGAGAAATGACTAGTATTTTATCATAGAGGGAAAATATAATAACGCGTTTTTAGGACCACCTGTGTATGATGTTTTGGTAGTGAGTAACGGGTTGCTATATGTTTCTGGCTGTTATTGAGACAGTTGTATTTTCAGGACGATAATAATGAAATTTTTATTCCCACCGGAGTCACACGTCATCTACAACATTACTTTTAGTATATGCTAAACCTGAAACACGTGTCTAGTATTTTTCTGTAAAGAATCTAAGTACAAAATTTTAAAACTGTGTCATTAAAAATCACAAAGTTATAACCTTGTTCTGTTACCTGGTTGTCCGCACAAAAACGTGGTCACCACGCGGCGCGAGCCTCTAGCGTCGTCTTGAGCTCATTGATAATAAAAATTTGGCAGTAGGTATCTAAATGATTGCGATAGGTACTTATTGTCGCTCGGTTTCCAACTTGTAACCCTTTTTTAAATATTTTTGGGACAAAATATAACATGGTTTAAAAAATATTGGAATCGATTCAGTTACTTATTCTGAACAAACTATATTCAGGTTTCGCATATACTAAAAATAATGCTCCGTCCGCTGATGGTTGACTGGTCGCGCGTTTGCTTGTGTTTACACTCGTAGACTGCGTGATCAGTTAACTATTAAAATATTTTCGACTTACCTACATACAAGCAGTAGTTTATAATTAACTAAATAATTTACATTTTTGTCATTATGTACCCATATATTGTGTGTTAAGATTATGTTATTACCAGTTTAAACTACCGGTCCTTTAAAAGCTTTGAAAGGCGAATTGCCAATGAATTGATGAATTCTTCTTCTTAACGTGTCGATGGCAAATTTTTAAATACATTTTTTTGGCCCAAAATTCAGCTATGCGAACTCCGCTCGCTGTAGCAGTCATAAGATCGTCAAGTGCGCAGGTGTTAGGGCATGCAGCGCAGGATGGAGGATGGGCCATTGTCTGTGGAGACACGCCGCATACACATTTGAGATCTGAGCCGTCCATGAACCCCCATCTGAACAGATTATCTTTGCTACGGCCGACCTGGGTTCGGAGTCTATTCAGAGATTTCTAAGTCGGCCACGGCAAAGCATGCCCAGGTGGAAGGCTTTCAGACGGCTCGATGAAGCCGTCAGGGGGCCTAAGCAGCTCTCGCCAGAGATCACATCTCGCTTTGGAGGCATTGCTATTAGCCGGACTAGCTGGGCCAACGCACCCAAAAAAGCTTTTACGGCTTTTCAGCCTTTAGGACACTGGGATATAATTGTGCATTGGGTGGCGTGAGTCAGCTTGTAGCTTTGTCCTCTCGGTGCGGCTGGCTATGGTCCTACGAACTTTTGGAGGCGCAATCCCAGTTAGTTGATACAGCATTCGTACCGGGGTTGGTTTAAGGCAACCACTAATAATCCGGCACGTCTCATTTAGAGCTGTATCCACTAGATTGGCGTGGGTAGAACGGTCCCATACTGGGCAAGCATATTCGCCAGCGGAGAAGCAGAGCGCCATTCCAGTTGTTCGCAGAACTTGAGGAGACGCTCCCCATTTGGTGGATGTAAGGCGACGCAGCAAGTTATTTCTAGAATGTACCTACATTTTTAGTGTTTGGCAATTATTTTTAAATGTAAGCGACCGGTCTAAAGTTATACCGAGGTATTTCGGGTGATCACTATGGGCGATTGGTAGCCCCTGCCAGGAGATATTTAGTTTACGACCCACTTGTCTGTTTCGTAGGTGGAAAACGCACGATTGAGTTTTTGAGGGGTTTGGTTTCAGAGCGTTTTCAGTATAATAGTGGCTACTTTACTTTACGGCTTTGGGTAAGTGCATTTTGTTATTGTTTATGGTAAATAAAGATATTTGAAAATTGAAAATTGAATTGTATACAAATGAATATTTAAGTGTCTGTTTGTAATTTCAAAAGAACAGCTTATTACTAAATGCATATGAAACTATAAGGTGAAAGTTTTTCAAGTGGGCGTGGATGGCCAAATCCGAAACTATGAGGAATAGCGAAAAGTACTCAAAGTCTCGAGCGAAATTTTGATGGAAACTAAAATCAATACCTATGTACTTAAATATTATATGTGTTATTTCTGTGTGGCCTACTGTGTGTATATAAATAGTAAAATAAATAAACTGCTTCATTACATTTTTGGAAAATCAATATTCCTACCCAGGAATCGAACCCGTTGATTTTGAAAAAAAAACACGCTGTATCGTTACACCATTCGCTATTAAGGATCAAATTTTGGGAAGTAATGTTGAAAACCGTAAATATTATGTAGTTTATTAACAAAATATCTACAAGTTTCATCATCATCATTTCAGCCGAAAAGTCCACTGCTGGACATAGGCCTCCCCCAAGAAGGGGGGTTTTGCCATAATCGCCACGCTTGGCAGGCGGGTTGGCGATCGCAGTATGGTTGTTGTAGAATCAGAGAACGCTGCTGCCCATTCTCTGGTAAGTCCCTTAGTCGCCTCTTACGACACCCACGGGAAGATATGGGATGGTGCTATTCTTTACGTCCGGACACCATACAGAACAGCCTACAAGTTTATATAACTTATATACGGAACCCTCGGTGCACGAGTCTAACTCACATTTGATTGTTTTTTTTACTGACATGCATACATAGACTGCTAAAATCATAATCCTTCCTTTTGAATTTGCCGAAGTTGGGTAAAAATAATGATCACAGAGACATGATCATAACTTTATGTCTTGAGAATCCTTGGGTATAATATCTTGCTTCATCATCATCATCATCATTTCAGCCGAAAGACGTCCACTGCTGGACATAGGCCTCCCCCAAGAAGGGGGGTTTTGCCATAATCGCCACGCTTGGCAGGCGGGTTGGCGATCGCAGTATGGTTGTTATAAAACACAGAGAACGCTGCTGCCCATTCTCTGGTAAGTCCCTTAGTCGCCTCTTACGACACCCACGGGAAGATATGGGATGGTGCTATTCTTTACGTCCGGACACCATACAGAGCTTTTATATCTTGCTTAGTTCAATAATTTCGTGCAATAGAAGATAAGTAGGCATAGCCAATAAATGGAATGTGTTTGAGCGTCAATCAGATTTAATATAATCTACATATAGTGCTAAAGCACATAGCGATTATGTACCCACATAAATAAGCACGCAGATTATAATTATCGGATTTATGCGTTAAATTAGGCTAATTGGATTGATATATAGAGGGAAGACTAAGAGCATACATCATAACAGCCGCACGGGTCGATCTTCAAGGTCAAGCAGCGCTTGCCAAGGTCGGTCCGTGGATGGGTGACCGTCTAGTACATTTTGAATTTTCTCCGTACCTCGGTTGTAGATTAGACAGTTGTTAATGGTAGACAGTGGCCTGAAAGTCTGATAACCAGTCTTACCAAGAGGTTTTGTATTAAATTGAATACCAGTTTCAGCTGCATCTAGTTGGACTGGAAGCCGCCCCAACATGGTTGGGAAAAGGTTAGGCAGATGATGATCAATTGATATGCAACTATGTCCATCAGTCTTCATGGTTTATGGACGGCTCAGTTCTCGAGTGCATATTCGGCGTCTCCCCACAGACCTACCTTCACCGCTTCCATTTTCCACCACATCCCCATCACATGCCATCTACGTACTTGACGACATTTTAATTACATCAGTAAGAGCGGTGTTCGAGAATTTTAGGCCAAACATGTTCGAACTTTTTATCATCGATACGCTAAGGAGAAGAATCTAATTTGCTATGAAAGCTCTGTTAAATCAATCAATTAGTATGGTTCTTTCTTCAGTGGACCATCTGTGACACGAATCAGCTTGGTCCTCAAATAATCTGACCATGACAGTTTCTGGACTTTAAAAGACTGTTACAAAGTGTTGCTCAAAGTAGTTAGAATAAGAAACTCCGAACTCAGTTAATAAGAAAAAAATGTTTTTTTCGTTTGGCCAAAACTCACCTGATGTGAAGCGATGACGGAGCCTAGGGTGGAGCATGCTTGCCTAGAAGAAACCGATTCACTCGAAGTTTGAATAGATCCAGATTATAATGATCAGGGAACAGAGAAGCTGGCAATGAATTCCACAGACTGGCGGTTCGCACAATAAATGTGGAAGCATAGCGCATTGTTCGGTTTCGTGGAACTTCAACCATATAACCGTGATGCTTTGCCGTATCTCTGCTCGTCCGATGATAGAATATATTTAGATTTTTCTTAAATAACATCCAACTGTCCGACCCTTAAAAACTTGAGAGTTCCTAATTTTGTATTCATCATCATCATCATCATCATATCAGCCTGGAATTAACCCCTGCTGGATATAGGCCTCCCCACTTTTCTACCACACTTCCCTTATCCCGTAGCTTTGCATAAATGATAATTAAATACAAAAATATAACCGTTCCTTCGCAGTCGGGTAAAAAACACTAACGAGACAATTTTAATGAAGTTCTAACAATAATTACCAGGAACACCCAAAAAACTATCTACAACATTAGTTTAAGTATATGCGAAAACTGATACACGTATCTAGTATTTTTATGTAAAGAATCTATGTACCTATAAAATTTCAAAACTATATCATGAAAAATCACATAGTTATAAGCTGGTTCTGTTACCTAGTTATCCGCACAAAAAAGTGGTCCCCACGCAGTGCGCACCTCCAGCGTCGTCTTGAGCTCATTGATAATAATAATTTGGCAGTAGGTACCTAAATTATTGCGATAGGTACTCAAAGTCGCTCGGTGTCCAACTTTTAACTTTTTTAAATATTTTTGGGAAAAAATATAACATGGTTTAAAAATTATTGGAATCGATTCAGTTACTTATTCTGAACAAACTATATTCAGGTTTCGTATATACTAAAAATAATGTTGTATAAGTACTCGTGAGACTCCCAGTCAATGTTATCAAAATAAATCTTGAACACACAACTTATAGGCACCACCGTTCTCTCGACATAATTCCATAATAATATAATTATGAGCGAAAATTCCTCTTCTACGATAATAATATAATATAACAAAGTCGCAAATTATCAAGAACCAATTTGGAACCTCAAAAGGATTTGCGTAAAGATTATTTCGTCGTTATGTTTAAGTACAAAGACTTGCTAAGCTGTGATGCTTATACAGGGTGTAACAGAAAGGGTATAGTCTTAGGAAAGGATATGCTGCAGACTATCAAAGTGAACAACTTCCTCCATGGGTCCAATATCGTAAGTGTGAAAAAATTATTAGGTGTCCCATACATTTGGGTCGAACTGACATTGAAATTTAGTATGGGACAGCTGATATTTCTGTTCTACAAAATTGTGATTTAAAACAATGATGAATGATGATGATGAATTCAGAATGATATATTGAATACGTGATAACCGTTTTAGTGTCAGAGTCCCTTCCATCCTGTAGATAAACATTCCCTTATATGTATGTTATACATAATTAATGACATTGGACTAAGGAGAAGGGCAGAAGCGCTTGGTCGTGACTGGGAACAGATTGCTGATTTTTTGTGCTATCGTAAGTGGCATAATGCGATATTTCGTGTTAGAATATGTTTCCTTCCAACTTTACAAGAAACTTTTGCAGCCACAAGGAAAATTTCGTTAATAAACTTGATAGAACGAGAGATATAGAAGCCATTAAGAGCTAATAGATTAGCTTTGATATTTAGAGTAAAAGTTCCTCCGAGTCCTAATAACATTGATATCTAATGGGTGTAAAAGTACCCTTAACGAAGCCGAAAGGATCTTATTCTCCCCGTCTTTGCGATCATTTTTTAAAGACCATACCTGGGAACTTTCTAGTTCTAGAGATATAGGGGGTCAAAGTTCCAACTTTTTCACAAGTTTATTTTTGTTATAACTTTACTTTAAATACCTGCACGACCAACTACTACCAACCACCAACCCAACCTACCTACCACCACCAATTGGTTCCGGCGTCCAGTCTTAACGGATGCATCTAAATACCAGTGTTTTACATGGAGCGACTGCCTATACCACCTTCACAACCCAGTTAGTACTGTGAAGACGGTAGGTACTCTTTGGTAAGACTGGTTATCAGACTTTCGGGACACTGACTACTTGTAACACCATTAAAAAATACATTTCACCATAAAAAATACATAATTCCCGTAACCCAAAGAACTTCAAAAGATTAATTAATCCCTCGCATCTCACAAACGCGCGTATCAAAGGATAAAACCAAAATATTGCAATATTCTCCACTTCACACTGCACTGCAATGATAATATTGTACGGAAAAAAATACAGCAAAATATAGTGGTTGGACTCATTAAAATTTGTACAGACCGATGCGTTTATGAGTATCGTTGGAAACAAAGCCGGGATCTCTGTTAAGTAGAAAAAAAAAAATGTTTTTTTTTTTTCATCTCATTTTGACGTTTCTATCCGTCATTATGGAAGGTTACAATTATTTATTTCGTTTTGAAGGAAAATTATGGTGTAGTAATTGGATGTCGATTTCTGTTTTGTTTTTGTTTATTTTATTGGTTTTTTGTTTGATTTTTATTATCAAATAGACAGGGGAGAATCGGTTTTTATAAAGCTTGACTTTAGAATAGACCGTCGATGTAAATACCCGTATTTATAAACAAGTCAAAGTGATTACTTGAGTAAAAGTTATAACTCAAGATACGATTTTTATTATATAGTTTAGTAATTGCTTGAAGTTAGAACTGTCATAAGTTACAATTCATAGCTTTGCTTTCTTTGACGGTTCTCACTTCTGTCAAATCCTTGTTTATTGGAAAAACATGATTGCATGAGTAATAACTTAAACTTAAGTAATAACTTCAACTTATCTTGACTAAAGATACCAGGGTGAGCGTGTTACGCTATGTTATTTCTCAGAGTAATAAAAAAAAGTGACGCATAAAAGTACGAACATACTTACAGAAGAAACTGCTGGGAAAAAGCCTCCCTGTATTTTGTGACGGCATGTATTTAACGCGGCGACAAACTAATCTGATTTAGGGTTTTAAAAATAATTAAAATGGGTGGCAAAAATAATAGGTTGGCAGCTACAATTAACCACTAGATTGTAGATAAGGCGTAGTCGACGTAGCCCCGCTGCGCTGGGCTCCTGTTTCTGTTTGCAGGGTTTAAAGTAACCTAACACGAAGGAGATTCCGGGGTCTTAGTTCTCTCACTTCTTAACCTAACCTGTTCGATTCGGGGTGCCACAAGTCTCTCTCAGTCTTCCCACGCTCTTGCTTCTTATATTCTCCTTGCCGCAATGACCGGATAAATAGTTACTTACTTGGTACAATAATCGCACATATTGGTCGCTAATAAAAATTTTATGCACCCGATTCATAATTTCCCTTTTGTGACTTTTGAATTATTTATTTTGAAGTAGTGGAAGAAACTTTAGAACTTAGAAACCCACAAAATTTTAATTTTTTGCGTTTATTTTTCTTATTCACGACTAACCAAAGAGGTAATAAGTACCTAACAAAAGTAACATATTTTTTCCGCATTTTCTATTACTTTGTCAACAATTTGTCTTGCTCGCAACAAATCAGCTACAATTGTTGTCTGGACGTCCCCAAATTGAAATCCAAATTCAATTTGTGATGAAGAATGTTGTTTTGAGATAAATAATGTTGTTTGTGTAGTTCGCGAAAGTTGATAAAGTTATTTGATAGTCTGTGGCTTCTATAGCTTAGATAGCTATAGAAGCCACAGACTCAGATCAAATTATTGTCTATATATCTTCTTCTTATAAAGGATATAAATAGACCCTTAACATAGCCGAAAGGCACTTGTTCTCCACGTCATTGCGATATTTTTTTTTAGACCATACCTGGGAACCTTCTAGTTACGGACATATTGGGGGTCAAAGTTCCAACTTTTTCACATTTTTTTTTTTTTTAAATACATGTTTTAAATGTAAGTTTTTTACTTTACACACATCCACGACCCCCGTACTATTCAATCCATCCATCAGCACAATGCGTTGAGTGCTTTCCATCGAGTCCTACCGTAAAAAGTGATTTTTCGCCCCAAAAACAAGTCGATTCCTAACAATAATTTTTGCGTAAAGTTACTTAGTTTGATATACAGAATGCTTGGTTGACGGCTATGTGAAGGGTATGTTTACACCCTGTATATAAAATATCGTGTCACGGTGTTTGTGGTCCGAAACGGCTCGACCGATTTTATGAATTTTTTATGTATACAGGGTGAAATTGAATAGATGTGACAAATTTACATATACAATAATACGTGTTGTCAAGAAAATGTAGAAAATATAAAATGTAAATTTAAAAAATAATTGATCAGTCTTACACTAGAAAATAGGCAAAATTAGGTAAATGACCGCTATGAACGGCAACGTCGATTATTGAGTATTGCGATGAGTCGGACGAGATTTTTTGATACTTTAATTTTTCTTATTTATTTTGCATTTTAAATATTTTGCTGGAATACCGATAATTCGTACTTAAATAAAGATAATAACATCAATGGACCTTTTGAAATCAATAATCGTGTATTTTTTTTAACGATTTAGATTGTAGGAAAAACAGTTTATAATTACTATGTTACTGAAACTGAAGCTCCCATTTTTTTTTGTCGCTTTTATTCAAATTCATCCTGTATTTGGTAGGTATGAGAATAGGTCGTAAAGTATATTTCACACCGCTAGGTTGTCAAATTCTAAATTAACGCGAGCGAAGCTGCGGCAAAAGCTAGTAAATAGTATAAAACAATGTTGCTTTTATCTGCTTTGTTTTTCTTTACGAAATATCTAACGGAATCAGTTGTGGCTTTCGCGATCATTTAGAAAAGGAGATGGCCAGTATTGGGCTAAAGTATGTACAGAAACGATATGTATATAAAGAAAAGACTAGATTTTTTACTGATTAAAAATAACATGTAACAATAATAACTTTCTACCGGAATGAGCTAAAAATTATAATTTGAAATATGGTTTTTAATTGAATGTAGTTCTAAAACTAGCTCCGTTAACAAGCTGTCAGGTTATTTTAAGTTCGTTCTAAAACTAGTAGTTTTAAAGAAGTTATAAAAAAAACGATATCTATTTTGTTTTAGCATTTGTCATGAACATTATAATCATTTATAAAAGAAAAAAGGACATTTGATGAAATTATTGTTGTTTTAGTAATAGTTATTTATTTATTTAACAATAATATCGTTCAAAATCGTGTATCGGGCGACTGTTTCAAAACGAAAAAATATCGATGTTTGTCAAAATGGCAATGTCACGTCACTTCCGTCAAGAGTCCGTCATTCGTTAATATGCTAATAGTAACATACAAATATGTTTTCAAACAATTAAATCAATGTGTCTATTTGAGTATGGTATTTACAATACATTTTGGCATTATATAAGTACAATTCTTACCATCTGCCGCATAACCTAACCTAGTGACCCAAAAACTTATTTTCTTCCTAATTCCCATAGAATTTTGAAAAAAATCTTTCTGATATGAATGTATGTTTTTTATCTATTAAATAATACATAAATGATTACTGTTCACATTTAACCAACGATGTATGGATTTCTGGCGATCTCCTTTATTATTTTTAGTTTTAGTGAATAATTTATAATTTGACATAAATCAAAATACATGCTGCATGACAGTTGGATGTATTGTATTTTAACTACATATTTTCTGAACTTGTTTCATGAATTTTGTATGCCTCAAAGGCGGGACATAGTAGGCTTCAAATTATGAATCAATAAATTATTAGAATTTTAATTTATTCTGATTTAAAAAACAAGGGGTTATTTGTTTTTTCTTATAAAATACTAGCGTAGACCCGGCGGCTTCGCCCGCATGGAATTCGATAATAGTCGGTTGGGATTGTACTACCGGTTTAAAAAGTATTATAATGTGTTATTTCAGGTTATAAACTATCTTTGTGCAAAATTTCATCCAAATCCGTTCAGTAGTTTTTGCGTGAAAGAGTAACAAACGTCCATACTTCCTCACAAACTATCGCATTTACAACATAATTTTTAATATATGCGAAACCTGAATATAGTTTGTTCAGAATAAGTAGCTGAATCGATTCCAATAATTTTTAAACCATGTTATATTTTTTCATAAAAATATTTAAAAAAGTTAAAAGTTGAACACCGAGCGACTTTAAGTACCTATCGCAATCATTTAGGTACCTACTGCCAAATATTATTATTATTATCAATGAGCTTATAATCTGGCAGTAGGTACCTAAATTATAGGTACCTACTGCCAAATTATTATTATCAATGAGCTCAAGACGACGCTGGAGGCGCGCGCTGCGTGGTGACCGCGTTTTTGTGCGGGCAACTAGATAACAGAACAAGCTTTAACTTTGTTATTTTTCATGACACAGTTTTGAAATTTTGTACATAGATTCTTAACATAAAAATACTAGACACGTGTATCAGGTTTCGCATATACTAAAACTAATGTTGTATAATATTAGTAGGATGAAGGATAACCGTCTATAATGATTATAATTGAAACCTTTACCTTCCGGAAAATCCCTGAATTCATTCATCAAATTTTAATGCTATGAATTCTGTAATTTTCCGGCACCCATCGAAAGTTTGAAAAGGAAATTGAATTAAAACATGATCACATCAAATATAATATGTATGTTCATAAAGAACAATGTTTATCTTTAGTTTCTATTTTAAAATCGTCACGCAAAACGTGCTCATTGGAAACGTGGAATATTTGCATACCCGTATTTACCTACAGTGCGTTAAAAAATCGCTGATTGATCCGTTTATTTAAGAGGCGCTCATGGCTGAATAATAAAAGCTGCTCGGATCATCCTTCAGGATAAGCCGCGCTTGCCTAGGTCTGTGGATGCGTGACTACCCATTACATACCAAGTTTCTTCGTGCCTCGGAAAGCACGTTAAGCCGTTGGTCCCGGCTGTCATTTGTAGATCTTTGACAGTCGTTACAGGTTATCAGTGGCCCTAAAGTCTGACAACCAGTCTTATCAAGGCCTATTATATATATTTTTTTTTTTTTGGATGGGATATCATCAAATAACCCCCCCCCCCCCCCGCTCTGGGCGGAGCGGAAGTGAGTGTCAGACTTATACTGACTAAAACCCATCCATGTTCCTTCTTTGCCCTTTGTGTTCCAGGGCCGCGGTATCTCTTTCGAACAGTCCCGCAACCCTGGCAGGCATCGGCCCATGCGGACCCCTACATGGTTGCTGATATCTCTTTGAAGCACACGTGGAACACGAACGCGCCGTCGACACGGCCTGTCGTCATAAGAAGGCCGGACGGCGAGCTAGCCCATAACTCGTCGTCCACAGGAGTAGGTACTAACTGCGATGTAGAGGTCAGATAAGCAGTCGCTGTATGTAAAATATTGGTATCTCAGGAGTAACTTAAACTCCACGTAAAATTATTGCTGGGAAACGACTTATTTTTTTGGGGTTAAGAAATCACGTCGAGTCCTACCGTAAACTCAATGTAACGCACTCAAAAATTTGTGCTGATGGGTGCATTGAGTATAATTACAACGGTGGTCATGCAAGTATTTATAGCAAAGTTATAACATTTAATACTTGTTTTTAAAAAAAGACTTGTAAAAAAGTTGGAACTTTGACCCCCAATATCTCCGTAACTAGAAGGTTCCCAGGTATGGCCTGGAACAAAAAAATGATCGCAATGACGGGGAGTACAAGTGCCTTTCAGCTTCGTTAAGGGTACTTTTACATCCATGATTTTGGTCTTATTTGCCTTGTTTACGACAAAAATAAGATAAAAACTATACTAAACAGTTGATTAAAATCATGAGCCTAGACCCAATGTGATGTATTCCGCCATTAATGAAAATTACAACCCAGAGATTTTAAATAGCCATTACAACCAATAAGTTTAATTCGATATTGAATCCTGAAATGGGCATTCATACTATCATCAATACCTTTCTCAATTTCATTTTCGCGATATAATTTTAATTAGTTTTTGATGCAATTGCATCAGAGTGAATTATTATTTTATTAGTGATTTATTGATCTTTGCTAAAGGTACCGACCGTTAATAATGAGGAGTTCGTGGTTAAATAATAACTGCCGCAAAAGTCGACCTTCAAGGTTAAGCCGTGCTTGCCAAGGTCGGTCTGTGACTGGGTGACCATCACTGCATACCGAGTTTCCTCAGTGTCTCGGAAAGCACGTTCAGCCGTTGATCCCGGCTATCATTTGTCGATCTTTGACAGTCGTTACAGTACGGTAGTGAGTGGCCCGAAAGTCTGACACCCAGTCTTACCAAGGGGTACCGTATTAACCAGTACGAACTGGGTTGTGGAGGGCAGAGAGTCAGTTGCTCCATGTGATACTGGTATTCTATTGCATCCGGTGAGACTGGAAATGCGGTAAGACTGGAAGCCGACCCCAATTTTGGAAAAAAGTCTAGGTACCTAGCTTATGATGAGGTCATTTAAACACCTTCTACCAATCATAATTATGATATTTCTTCTGCAGGTCATTCTGTACTGTATAGTTTTGTGCAGAAACTTAGGCTCCATTAAGAAGTCTCTTTTTTGGATGGATGAACAGTGAGCTGATAAACATCACGACTGTAATCTCCAAAGGGTTGAGCAGAGCTGTACTTAATAGTACACCCTCATTTCGCCATTTATGTTTAAGTCCCATGTAATAGGGGACGAGACTATTTCCATTCACGGCGCGCTCCTTTGGCTGCTACTGAGAACTTTTTAATGGAAAAACCCAATAACACTTTGCCCGATCTGAGAATCGAACCCACGATCTCATGCTCATGCATCAGCAGTCGCGCTTGCGATCAATAGACCAAGGAGGCAGTCTGTAGATGAGGTGAATTATGAGCTGATCAAATTAAAAATTGAACTCACTTGAAACAGTCATTGTTTTATTTAGTTTTTCTTGTAGAATCTCATCATAATCATAATTTTAATTTAGTTTCAAAATTAAGGGTGATCCCTTAATTTTGAAACTAAAATGAATCAAGTATAATTATCATATTCTATGTTTTGTTGTTTCATGTCATTCTTTGATGACAATAATATAAAAAAAACAACATAACATAACAACAAGACTGTAATCCCCACAGGGTTAGTTAGGCAGAGGTGTATCTCTAATAGAACACCAATATTTCGCCAGTTTTGTTTATAAAGATAAACAATCACTTTTAAAGTAATAAGCGAAAACACAAAAAAAATCCCATACGTAAAAAAAATCAAAGAAGACATGAAAAATAAGTGACATATTAATATTCAACTCTAAACGCTTTCACAAAAGCTTTGATTCCATAACAATCTTCTTTAACTACGTCATCTACCTCATCACTCAGAAAGCATAAAAGCTTGCCTTTAACTCTTACAATTTGCCCGAGATGACAGCCGGTTAAGCCTTTGTTTTCTTCAGCTAAAGCCGCCATATTTTCCTTTTTGTCTCTCGCTTTGCTAAGGGAAGCGCAAAAGGTTTGTCTTTCTTACTTCGGCTAATTGAGTTCGTTATGATTGCGAGAAAGTTTCTCGGTTTCGTGGTGGTGTTAGTATTTTTAAATGCAGTTACTGCGGTGTGTTGTTATTTATCTGTACTGAATTGGCTTTGAAATCTTTGAATACTATACTAATATTATCAAGGGGTAACATTTGTTTGTAAGTTTTTATGTAGGGGTTAAGGAGAGAACCAATTTTACCGACGTAGCCCGAAGAATAGCGAAACATAAGTGGCAGTAGGCAGGGCACATTGTTCGCAAAACTGATGGCCGATGAGGCCGAAAAGTTTTGAAGTGGCGACCGCGAACCGGAAGACGTTGTGTTGGAAGGCCTCCCACTAGGTGAACCGATGATGATTGCAGGGATCCGCTGGATGCGAGTCGCACAGGACCAGTCAATGTGCCGACACTTGGGGGAGGCCTATGTCCAGCAGTGGACGTCTTTCGGCTAAAATGATGATGATGATGTAGGGGATAATCTTCGGAACTCTTGATCAGATTCCGAAAATTCTTTCACTAACGAGAAGCTACATTATCCCCGAGTGTCATAGGCTACATTTAAAAAGTTCTTGTGAGTTAATTTCCATGCATGAAGGGGGCGAAGCCGAGAGCAAAAGCTAGTATGTTAAAATGTTGTTAGAAAAAAAAAATATTATAAAGAGGGGAAGGAGTTTTGTTGTATCCAGTTGTAGAGGTCATATAAGCATTCGCTCCAAGTACCATACTGTTATGCAATCGCATATGTTTACCCCGGAAGCCGCCCCTGCATAGTTGGCATAAAACTAGCAAGGTAATGATTTTACTAATAGTCGCGTTTATTTGTCAACATTACGGAAGCCTACATTCATGTTTCACCTATTTATCACATTCATAATAATTGATCAACTAACCTCGGCTACTTTGCTATAAAATTACCATGATTAGCAAACGGATTTTAATATAATAACTAGTTTTTTCCAGCGGATTCGCCCGCATTAATTTAGAATTAAAAAAAAAAGTTTCTATAATAAAATTTAAATTCAATCATATAAAGGGTGTAAATAGACCCTTAACATTACCGAAAGGCACTTGTTATCCCCGTCTTTGCGATAATTTTTTTGTTCTAGACCATACCTGGGAACCTTCTAGTTACGGAAATATTGGGGGTCAAAGTTCCAAATTTTTATTGAAATACATGTTTTTAATGCAAGATTTTTACTTCACACACCTCCACAACCCCCGTACTATTGAATCCATCTATCAGCACAATGCTTTGAATGCTTTCTATCGATTCCTACCGTAAAACGTGATTTTTCACCCCAGAAAAAAAGTCGATTCCCAGCAATAATATTTGCGTAAAGTTACTTAGTTTGATGTACTGAATGCTTGGTTGACGGCTATGTGAAGGGTCTGTAGATAACCATGAGAACGTTATTGTGGCTTTCCTCAGGAACAGTACTTTTTTCGAGATGAAAGGTACCCTTAATCCTTTTTTGTACACCTGACTACGTATATGCAAAATTTCAGGATGATTGGTTCAGTAGTTTAGGCGTGAAAAGGTAACAAACGAACTTACTTTCGTATAGAAAGTTAGAATTATTCGTATTAACACAAACGAAGATGTTACTTCTGAATCTCTTGTAGCTCCTAGCTTGGACCCTAGTGGATGCTGAAGGGAGGACTCGAATGCTTTCCGTGAACCACTCAAATTCAAAGTTAAAAAATTTAGAGGTTTCAGTGTACACCGAATAAATCTCTCGAATCTCTTTGGACTAATTCTAGAAACTATTGCCTTTTTATTAATACCTTCACTGTAGAGCTAACCAAAATCATCTTAAAAAGTTCTCACTGTTGTGGTCACAAGCTTCCATTCTGGGGAGATGGGTAGATTTTGGTGGATCTACGCGGGCCCGATGATAATTGGTGGAAATAACCGGCCTTCGAAAATTTGGTCTCTTTATGATGTTTTGAGAGCAGTCGTGATGAAAAAAATGCACAAAAGAAAACTGTGACATTTTTATATGTTTTTGTCTATGTACAGGGCCAATTTAGTTTAATGCG
Source organism: Noctua fimbriata (assembly GCA_905163415.1). Classification (NCBI taxonomy): domain Eukaryota; kingdom Metazoa; phylum Arthropoda; class Insecta; order Lepidoptera; family Noctuidae; genus Noctua; species Noctua fimbriata. The sequence continues at coordinate 11,929,862 of LR990945.1, read as the reverse complement.
TCTTATTTTAAATTTTATTTTTTTCTTAATTATGTTTTCTTTTTATAAAATTTTGTTTTATTAATCATTTTGTGTTGTCCTGTGTGAGACAAATAAATAGTTTTTCTTTCTGTCTTGCTTTAAAACGCCTGGGCCCATGAGGTAAAACGGGTACATCCCGTTTGGTTACTTTCCCGTTTCGCGAATTAAACAAAAGTCGTGCAAAACTAGTTAAAAAAAGTCCCCTTTCGTAACTATTTCAATCTTCATAGATTGATTCCCGTATCGTCAACCATAAATTTCAACTCTTTTTTCTATGTTACAAGGAAGCCTCTTATTTTTTGTCTCTCTCTGGCACACTAAGGTTTGTTACGAGAGAACTCAATTTAGAATTTGAACAAAAAGTATAAGGAGAACAGAATCAAGGAGATGTTGGTGCCGCTGAAATCGGCTTTTTCGTTTATACCCAACAAAAAGTACTAAAAGAATGAAATCATGAAAGGCACACTAAGATTTGTTACTAAAGAACTCAATTTGGAATTTAAACAGAAAGTATTAGGAGAACAGAATCGTGAAGAAGATGTTGGCCCCGCCGTCTTCAATACTACAGTAAGAATAAATACCACCTTGAATTGATGCAAGCCTAGTACTTAAGATCAAAATACTGACGAAACGGTACTTTTGTGATGGTATTTTGTTTGATTGACGAAACGGAAAATTTACCAACCAAACGGGACGTACCCAGTAAAACTACCACTAGTAAAAGCAGGTAAAACAGCTAAAGTAAATGCCTTTTGGGAAAACGCAATTAAAAAATAAATTAAACCAATTGTGCGAGTATTTGCACATGACGTCATACACGAAAAATCATTTAAAATGAAGCTTTATGAAAGGCGGCACCAAACACAAATTGGAGCGGCAAACTTGATCCCGAATTAATTTCGTGGCATAATTAAAACTTTGAACTGGCTTGCAAAATTGAAACGCTGTCATTCCTGTACTGGCTGTTGTGTGGAAATTATTTCGTGAATAAAATAGGTTTTGTTTACCTACCTATTGTTTTGCGGTTACAAAAAATAGCAGTGTGGATTGCTTTTTTAAATTCCTCTCTGTGTTGAGTAGAGTAATGAACAACGACTATTTATCAAAATGCAATGGACGATAGCTCCAATTTGAAAGGATTTTTCTTGCCAAATAATTCAGTTATAAAATAGGAAATGATGGCTTATTTTTTATATTTAGAATATGGGTCAATTACGTTTTTTTTTTTTGTATTGTATGTGCATTTAAAAATAAAAATCTCTGGACTTGCCTGGACGCCCTCAACCTGAGTGGACGTCCTAAAATAGTTGAAAAAGGATAGGCATATGCCTAGCCTCTTTCTTTTTCTCTTATAATTAGAAATCATCATCTGATGATTTCGGACCCAAAAACTCTAGTGCGAATAATTTTTTACTCGAAATCAACGCAGCACAAACCCTTTTGCCTAGCTTTTACCATTACATAGGAACCATATCGTCACTTAAAAAATATAACGGAGTTTTATCCATATTTCTTCTATTATATAGGGTGACTGGTAATTAGTGACCGATACTTAAACACGTGATTTACTCATGATAACAAACAACTTTCCCAAAGAAACAATTTTTTATACTCATTCACTTTTAAAACAATAATACTTACGGAGCGGGCTTGCGAGCCGGACGGGTGCTCTGTCTACCTACTGTTGCACGGTACGATATTAATGAGACAGACGGCGTCACTCGGCTAACAGCTGATAGGTCAAAAGCGCGCGCGCGCGAGTTTCATACGGCTGTTGTGTTATTGTGATAAAACGAAAGAGTATTAAAAAAAATCTTTGGGAAAGTTGTTTGTTGTCATGAGTACTATCACGTGTTTAAGTATCGGTCATTAATTACCAGTCACCCTATGTAATTTAGACATGATTGCGCTACTTACCAATATTCAGGGCTGATACTGATGCGAGGAAAATTAACATCTTTCCAACCATGGTGGATGATTCTGAAACAAAACGAAAACGGTTGTTATATTCACGAATATTTTGGCTATCTTTAAATATGTTTACAAATAAATCTATTATAACTTTTTAGTTTTTTTTCAACAATTGAAAAGCATTAAATTATTTTGACCTGCCTTATTTTCCGTCAGTTTATTTTATTTTTAAAATAGCAGCTGCGCATAAAACCCATTAATCAATAGCTGCCATCAATACAAAAAAGTATTATAAAAAGATGTAAACAGGGTCTGATAACGAAGCTGTCAACCAAGCATTCTAAGTAACACTACGCAAAAATGATTGCTGGGAAACGACTTTTTTTTTTGGGTGAAAAATTAGGACCGTTATAAAAAAGTTATAACATTAAAAACTTGCATTAAAAAAAAAAAAGTTGTGTGAAAGTTGGAACTTTGACCCCCAATATCTTCGTTACTAGAAAGGTATGGTCTAGAACAAAAAAAAAATGATCGCAATGATGGGAAAACAAGTGAGCTTCGGCTTCGTTATGGGTATCTTACGCCCATTACGATACAACATATTTTTAAGTGTCTTTCTAAGATAATAAATAAGCGGTCAAAGTTATAATGTATTGACTGATGGCGCCAACGGTACAACCTGAAAGTAAGACTGGCCAGTCCACTTTTGAAGTCGATTGAATTTAGAATCCAGCGCTGTTCATTTGTTTGCTAGCCACGCGTCCGGGCGTAGCGTGGGTCATGTCACGTCACAATAGACAAGCCTGCCTATCGTCGCTTAAGTTCTAACACCACGTAAGTCAAAAATTACAATTTTTCAGGAGAGTGAATAAACTGCATAATTATACCTATATCCCATTGCCTTGTTAGAAGTGAACACAAATTAGATAGGGAGGCAGCTTGTTTCTGATTGGCTAAAACGACATCAAAATATCAAAATCGCCATAACATGACTTACGTGAAGTTAGAAGTTACACGACGCTATTATTATCGTACAAAACGAAGTGAAGTACACGTGTGTAGATTAGCCTTGGAGGCCTTACACGTGGCAGTACATTTAACCCCGTCCATTCAGGTATTCACTACGGGTACCAAGCACCGGCTATCCGACAGCTAAAGCAATTGAAAAGGGGCATACAACCTGACGTTACTGTAATTAGATTGTTGCTAGTTCTAAGCCTTATGGCATAAGGCATAAGAGCCTCTTGTATTGTCCACTTTGACATCAATTACAGTACCTTTTTTGACCAAATCTTCGAATTTCAGTAATACAGTCAGAGTAAAATAAAACGCATGATCATCATAATAAGAACCGTAATCTTACAAAAATAACTCGTCTATCACCATGGTAATCAGTTATAATGGCCATAAGGGCTCTGTCCCACCGTCGACGAGGAAGGGATTAGCCATCGACTATTTTTTAATTTTAATTCGTTTTTGAACTTAACCTTCAACATTTTATGGTATAAAATCATTTAAAAAAAAATTACAGTTTATGGTAACTTGATGTGCTGGCAATTATACAACAGATGTGCCAATAAAAGAGATACATAACTATACAAGGTGTAAACAGACCCTTTACGAAACCGTCAACCGTGCATTCTGCATCAAACTAAGTAATTCTACGCAAAAATTATTGCTGGGAAACGTACTTTTTTTTGGGGGTAAGTAATCACGATTTAAGCTGCTGGATGCATTGAATAGTACCCCTGGATCATGGGGGTATTCAAAGTTAAATGATAACATTCAAATCTTGTATTCATAAAAACTCGTGAAAAAAGTTGGAACTTTGACTTTCCATATCATCGTAATCAGAATGTTTATTTATGTGTGCTTGAAGTGTTTCCACACTTTTGAAGTACAGAGGCGGACTTGCCATACGCATTTTCTACGTGTCAGCATTTGGATGATGAAGAAACATAAGACAGTGCACAATGCAAATCTGTGCAATGTTCTCAGACAGCACAAAAGTGAAGAATAAGTGACTTTCGGCTTCGCTAAGGGTCCCAACACTCATTGTTAATAGTTTATCACTGACTGTTCACACGGCTGCAGCTGGCGAGAACTCTCTCTGTGCCAGTTAATAATGCTACTAAAAAACAACTCACAAACAACTCGTTACACACTAAAAAACAACTCGTTTCTAGTTGCTAGCTCAACTCACTTTTTTCTCTTCGTCGGCAGGAGAACAGGAGCCTACCTCTTCACCCCACAATATAAATAATATTTAGAGACAAATGACAATCAAATATGGTATTCGATCAAAGTCGTTCTTCGACCTAAACCACTACCGAATTTCGGTCCAGAGCACATATCATACCAATGAATATTATACAGGTATCGTTAAATGGAAAATGGCTACTAACATGTTAATATTCAGGTAGTTGGGAGCGAAACAATGAGTTTGAAACGCGAACCGTTATTGTGTATTGATGTTCTGAATAGAGGTGGGAATAGTGATGTAATATCGATAATTGAGTAGTATTCAAATAGTTTACACGCGTGGCGTTACGCGGCGCTCAAAAACAGGAAATGCAGACGTAGACAAAAAGGCTGCCAGGCTCAAATGGGATTGGGCAGGTCACGTGAGCTGCAAGCATCACAACCGCTGGGCAAAGGACTCAACGCGATGGGTGACAGGATGAATGGCGCCGCGGAGCCTAAAAAGAGGCGAGATGATCTGGCCGCGCATCACGAAGTCTGGTTCGAGGTGGCGCAGGAAAAAAGTACCTGGAAGAATATGGGGGAGGCCTTTGCCCAGCAGTGGGACATGCAAAGCTACTAAAAAAACTTATATATATGATACTTTTATGGAGCTCTAGCGCAGCTGGCTGCCGACAATTCTTTTTACTATGGCATGTGATATTTTCAGTATAGTTCGTGCCAATATAACAGTCGAAATAGTGCGAGCCAATGGTTGTGTGTGAAGCTTAGAAGGCGGACCTATCACATGGTTAAGGTGGCGGAACTCTGCTGGACGTGGGCAGCGTATTCTTTTAGCAACCTTGGATGTTACTTGTACGAAATAAACATTATTTTCTTTTTTGACCTGTTCTTTGTGAAATTCCACCTGCATTTTAAGAGACCTGTCCGAAACTACCACCAACGCCGTCGAAACATCGACAAGAAGAAGAAAGGGCATGTTGTTTGGCTCTAGGTTATTTCTTCCACTGTCGCTCAACCGACAAACTACAAGTACGAAAAGCCGAGCATGTGTCTAAGTCAACATAATGTGTCGTTATCAGTAAAGATCTCGATCTAAATAAAATCACAGTATAAAAATATAGTCATCATCATCATTTCAGCCGAAAGACGTCCACTGCTGGACATAGGCCTCCCCCAAGTGTCGCCACATTGACCGGTCCCGTGCGACTCGCATCCAGCGGATCCCTGCAACCTTCACCAGGTCATCGGTCCACCTAGTGGGAGGCCTTCCAACGCAGCGTCTTCCGGTTCGCGGTCGCCACTCCAGAACTTTTTGGCCCCATCAAAATATAGTATAACAGTGTTTTTTTGCCTCAAGTTAAATAATTTATGAAGCGTGTCGCAGAATCCTTAAAGTAGACTTAATGAAAACAAAAACATCCACTGGTAGTCACAGCCGTCACAGGGTTCCCCAAAGTAATGGCATAAGTTTTAATTTTTGTTATTTAGACCAAACAGCATGCAAAGGTATATTTATTTACTGACTCATAATAATAACGATGGAAACTTTCTTCAATGTTTTTCTTCCTTCTCAGATGGGTAGATTTATACCTAGCTCTTGGGAGAAGGTTCCCATGAGCTAGGTATAAATCGCCATGGTGTTTTTTGCATTAAAAATAACTTTCGAGGTTCTTGTCCGTTCTTAAAGTACAAATATTGTGCAAGAGAAATGTTTAGTAACTTTTAGTTGAATTTGAGTTTTGTTTGATTTTATCAATCGTAAATTCATCATACATTCATCAAACACTTATTGGATAACAGTTCTAACAAGTAACTCTTGAAGTTGTTATAATAAAAGCTACACATGTTCATGTTACCAGATGTAGTTTTCATCAAAACTTGAAGTTATAAAAATATAAGGTAAGTAGCAGGTAGTTGTATGCAAACATCGCGAATATGAAATACATAATTGAAAACACTGAAACATTAACTATAAATCCCAATCACTGGAATATTAACTGTAAAAGACCTTAGAATCCGTTTTCTTTATCTACTTGATAGATACTGTTTGAACAACAAATCCTCACCTAAACTTGAACTGAAAAATCTTCAAACTTCCTTATACGCAAAGATTTTGCTAATACCACTCCAAGATCTGCTTTACGAAGCTATACAGAATGGTAAGACTCTTTTGTACAACGAACCATCAGCAAGTATTTAATACCCGAAAACGACTCTCAAAATTTGAAGATTACAAGACGATACCTTGCAAATTCCGTTGCCTTCGGAACCCGGAAATTCTCAAAACCTTTGTTACATTCATATGAAAATCCTAAAGCTTAACTTTTCCAATATAACGTTGGATATCAAAGTAAACAAATGTTACAGTAAAAAATCTTGTTCTTAAAAAGTTTGAGCACGTCTTAAGCTCCTAAAGTAATACTTAACACGCACTTAAGGGTCGCTTTCGCAAGACATCACGGTAAGCTGGTTCAACACTTGATGTTACTTGAGTTAATGGCAACAGGACTTTTTACTCTGATGGCAAAAAATTCTAGGAATATTTCCTCGGCTTAGAAATGAGGAATCTGCAAAGTTCTTTGACACAAAGGAAAATATATTCGAGTCAGTTCTGGTAATTCTTGTACGAAGGGAAAAACATGTAATCTTGAAAAAGTTTTGATAACAGTGTGAATAACGTTGTCGTTAGATGTTTCTAAAAGTTTATTTTTCGTTTGGGGTCGTCTTTGTTTAACATATTAATAATAATATAGCAAAAATTTTAGATAGGTATTTAATTAAAAATATTACTTCCATATAAATGTTCATGTTAAACTTTTTCAATATTGTCAGATATTTTCATGTCTGTATCCAACTTTTAGCAGCTGAAATAAAAAAAATAAAGCGAATTTACTTTTAGAGAGGAATTATAAAATTTTTGTGATTAAAATGTTTGGCAGAACAAAAACTATTTGAATATGTGATGGATATGAATTTGATATACCTAATTTTTATCTATAAATCAATATTAAAGATATTCTGAGCTGATTCTGAGATTCTGAGTAGTTAATTAGACATGTTACTGAAGCCTTCACATCTTCACATTGAGTGACAGGCTATAATTCATTAGAGAATTTAATGATACGTCACATGTAATTACAAGCTCCTTCATTTAAGTACTAATGATAGCAAATTAGGCACAGGAACATCAGTAAAAATATTACAAGCAACTACACAATTTCAGCTACAAAATTTGGTAGAACAAATCTTTTTATCGAACGATTTTTCACAAAGATTACGTCATACATGGTCCTAACTTCGGTACTTTTACGTTCGTAGCAAGCAACCCAATTCCTTACTTTATGTGCCTCCCCGCTGTTGCGTCAAATAAAACATTACGTCTAGATATAAGTTTCAAGAGCAGATGTGACCAGTTACCGTGACCCCTCAAATTCATCTTTGTCTTAATATTTGCTGTTTCATATAACGTGTTTGATAGACCAACTTATGATGGATGGGTTGTTATAGCATTTTAGTGGTGGCCCCGCCTGTCTAAGTTTTTAGGGTTCCATCCGAATATCTATTACAAAGTTGAATAACTTTTGTGACTTGCAAAAATATGAATAGTTTTTGGAAATTTTATGAGTGGTATCGCAAGGTTCATGTTTTGGACCCGACTTATTTCAAAGTTTTATTGTTATTCTTTTGTTCGTTCGTTATTTTATGGAAGAGCGTGTAGAATATTTACAAAGTACAGAGTTTTCAATGTTGGTTTGTTTCTACGCTATGGTGTACTCGGTTCAAAAATATAAATTTTCAAAGTTTTATTACTACTACACAATGTGATATTATTAAAGTAATCAAAAAACAGCACGCTATAAACTTTATTATGTAAATAAACAAAATGTTTATCTGCTATCTTGTTTATTATAGCTCATATATTATTCAGTGTACTTATTTAAAAGTAGATAAGGGTTGGTCTAAATCACAGAAGACTAAAAAAATCTCTTTGTTTTTTTTGTTGCAATCGCTACTATTGTACTACGGTTCTGTGTTCAATTCCTTATTGGGTTTTTACATTAATAATTTCTCTGTAGCAGTCACGGAGACTATTTTTGGGACCTGTTGATGACAGTGGATTCAACGCCTATTACATAGAAATTAAGGGAGAAGCGCCAAGGTATATATATATGGCCCACGAAGTTCAAATTTTCTGACGTTTATTACAACTTACATTTGCGTTCAATAACTATTTCATGAAAAATGATTTTAATGATTATAACTCTGTTAAACCTTGTTAGAGTCGCGAATCATATTTTAATAAACATTCAACCTGACACTGACCGCAGTTTGAAAAAAACGGAAGAAAATTTGAATTTCACGGGTTACCCTTTTTTTTTCGGATGGGAAATCATCAAATGACGCTCAGGAGAGTGGAAGGGTGTGTCAGACTTCTACTGACCAAAACCCATCCATGTTCCTTCTTTGCCCTTTGTGTTCCAGGGCCGCGGTATCTCTTTCGAACAGTCCCGCAGCCCTGGCAGGCATTGGCCCTTGCGGACCCCTACAGCGGGCGTTGAGGGCTACCCTGGCGCTTCCAGCTTAAACATAACTGGTGAAATGAGGTTGTGGGTACACTTCTGCCTAACCCTTCGGGGAAAACAGGTGTGATGGCTTGTTGTTATGTGAAACTCCTGAAACACTCCCATCGATACTTACTTACTCCTTTTGCTTCGTCCACGTTCATACATAAAATCTGATAAAATATCGGAATGTTTTAGTATTCCAAGCTACACAGCAACATTGTTACGATATTCAGTTTCGGTATTACAGGTTTGAGTTGCAACGTTTTATCCGGTTCCCTGTTATTGTAGGTAGTTTTTGCCAAAAACAATGCTGTAATCCGAGGCAGCGGCTCGATTTTAAAAGATACATAAACACGTAACATATTGTTTTTTGTTTTCATACTAAAAATTTTGTAATCTGAGGTGGCCGCTTGATTTTGAGAGGTACAAAAATTTATAATGTGTTTATTATACTAACAAGCAAATTAAACTTGATAGAATTAAAATAATGGTCATTAATTTATAGCAGTAAGAGCTAAGAGACGGAGAGCACCGCGTTTCGCCTATTAAACAAAAAAGCAAGAACAGAACTAATATTCAAATCGATCGTTTGTAAAAAATAGGCCTTTTGTAAATACATAACAAATCTATGTGGTAGATAATGGCCCAGTCCCAAGCATATTAAGGAGGCCGGAGTCTTAGCAGTGGGAACAGAACAGACTGGTTATGCATTGGTAACTGACAAATGCTTGTACTGACTGGACAGGTCCACTCAAATCTGTGTGGTTCTTTCTTCAAAAGACCATCTCAGACACTAATCTTCATAGTCATCATTCTCTTGCCCTTGTCCCAATTCATTTGGGGTCGGCGCAGCATGTCTTCTTCTTCCATACTCTATTACTCGTCATCTCATCTACATAGTCCTCATGTGAATTGACCAAGATTATGTCTGAACCTTAAAAGAGATTATGACCTCTGAGTTTGTTTCGACTGTTTCCATCTAGTTAAAAAAAATACGTGTAAAAGTGTTTTTGTAATATCCAAACAAACAAACTATAAATCTATAATAGTAATAAAAATATGTACAAGTATCAAAAGGGTTACAGGGCGTCAAAAATTCGCCCACATCGCTGTCAACAGGAATAGAGCCTAGAAGGCTGGCCGCATTACCATGTAGAATGGCAATGCTGATTCTAGTATAGTCAATTAAGTTAATACGAGGGAATGTACTTATAAATCTAAATTTTCTAGACAACGTAGCTCTTGCTGCCAAGAAAAAATCGTAACTAAGTAACAATCCCGACACAGCCTCTCCTTTAAACCAGCCCCAAAACATAAAACTATGAGATATCATAAAGCATATAAAACTAGATGTATAAGACGGGTCAACTTGGGTTCATTTTACGATGTCATACTTATATTAGACTTTCATGGTGGCTATGAATTTTTGTCTTTATATAGCTCGCAAGTTTGATGTGCGGGTCGTATTAACATGAGATAATAATATGTAGGTCATATTTTTGTGAATATGGTTATTTTTATTGCTTCATCTAGACTTGTGTCTTTTACCAAAATATAGGGCTTGCCAAAGGAAAATAGACCTCCGTCTATTTTTGGTGGGGTCAACGGAAAAATTTACGCTGACAAGTAGTTTGGTAAAACAAGAGAGGGTTTTTTCAAATTCAGTAATGACAGTCGTCAGGGACGATCAGGAATGTGGGAAGAGAACCTAGTGGGTGTACAGACGATCTCATTAAAGTGTCTAAAAGAAACTGGATAGCCAAGACACAAACACGCCAAAATGGGAGAGATTTGGACCTTCACTCAGCATTGGGTGTCCAAAGGTTGAAGGAGAAGAAGATTGATATATAGTTATAGTATTTTATATATCCTTGTAGTTTATCTTTGTAATAAATTAATAATTTTACAGATATATACACCTACCTCTGTTTGTCTCTGCATCACCCAAAGGTTGACTTGTGGAAAATGCCTATGGCTTTAAGTCCGCCTCTGTACTTTGTGCTTGAAGTGTTAAATAAATAAATAAAATAAAAAAGAAGAAGGGTCGATCTTCAAGGCTCCGCAATGCTAGTCGAGGTCGGTCTGTAGATCAGTAAATAATAGTAACCATCAATTACATACTGAGCCCCAGCCTTCCGTGGCTCGGAAAGCACGTTAATTCGTTAGTTACTAAGTTTGCTATCGCGCGTAGATTTTAGATAGTCGTTACGGGTAGTCCCAAAAGTCCCCTTGGGTAGTGTTCCAGAGTCTTTTATCAGGCTTTTCAAGCTATGTTGGGGTCCACTTCCAGTCTAACCAGATGCAGGGGAATACCAGTATTTTACTTAGAGCGACTGCCTATCTGACCTCTACAACCCAGTTAGGAATCTCTCCATTTAAAATACAGACTGATCAGCTATTTCCCGTAAGACTGAAAACCGACTACAAAACAGTTGGAAACATGATTTTATCTAGAGTAAAGAATTTTATGAGAATTTTGTGAGAGCAGCGGTAGCCCAGTGGTGGCAGCCCCGACTTACGAACAGTAAGTCGCGGGTTTGCACCCAGGCAGGCGCATTACTTTGTGTAATTTATTTCATCCGCACTGATGAAATAAATATACTGATGAACGGTGAAGGAAAACATCGTGAGGAAACCGGGCATGTCTTAGAACCAAAAATTCGAAGACATGTGACATCTACCAACCCGCACTGGACCCGCGTGGTGGATTATAGCCCATTCCCTCTCATAGAGAGGAGGCCTGAATCCCGGCAGTGGGAACATTATAGGCTGATTATGCTATGCTAAAGAATTTTATTGGTTTTGTTTCCATTGTTACCAAACACAATACTTAAAAGGTATTCTGAATTTATTGTTTCTACTTTTATGAAAATCTTTTTATTTAGATCCTTTGTGATAAATATTACAATAAAAATAATTAATCAGACATTTAACTTTTCAACTCAAAGGTCAGTTTCTATAATAAAGGGTGTAAAAAGACCCTTAACGAAGCCGAAACGCACTAGTTCTCCATGTCATAGCGAAATTTTTTTTTTTTCTGGTCCATACCTGGGAACCTACTAGTTACGGTGATATTGGGGGTCAAAATTATAACTTTTTCATATTTTTTTTAAAACCATGTTTTTAATATAAGATTTTTAGTTTAAAGACCTCCACGACCCCCGTGCATCCATCCATCAGCAAAATGTTTTGAGTGCATTACATTGAGTCCTACCGTAAAACGTGTTTTTCCACCCCAAAAAAAAAGTCGTTTCCCAGCAATAACTTTTGCGTAAAATTACTTAGATTGATGTACATAATGCTTGGTTGAAGGCTTCGTGAAGGGTCGGTTTACACCCTGTATTAGAACAAATTATTAAAAGGTTATTTTATTAATTAATTATTTTACAAAAAAAAAATACATTGTCTGAACTACTAAGGCCTTTAAATTAAATTTCCTTTGATGAATAATGTTCCCACATAGCCTCTTATGTTCTCGGACATCATGTTAGTTTCCCTACGATTTTTTCTTTTAAGTGTATCAGAGATGAGAGAGTAGTGAATTATGAATCACACTTATTTTGGACCAGCCTTTTCCCCAACTATGTTGGGGTCAGCTTCCAGTCTAACCTGATGCAGCTGATTACCAGTATTTTACACGAAGCGATTGACTATCTGACCTGACGAAATTTGGGTGTTCTATTAGGTACAACTCCGCCTAACCCTTTGCGGATTACAGGCGTGATGTTATGTTCTATGATCTATTTATACTCAGACCAAGAAAATCTTAAATATAGAGCCGTAGCACAAAAACATCTGTAGGTACAAAAATATTTTATCATCGATTTTAATCAACTATCCACTAGACTAAACAAGTCCAAAAAAAATTTTCACCAAAAAAGCACGCTCACTGGCTTCTATTAAATTCAACCAGACATTTGTGGTTAAAAAAAAAAATCTGTGACAAAAAATTCATCACGGTGAAACGAGAAAAAAAATCCTCGGGTTCCGTTCATTTTTCAGATTAATAACGGATGTTGTGTCACATGCAGGCTCCTGTGAGAATTGTGTGCGTATTAATTTTGCTGAGTAGTGTTAATATGTTTCGTAGTCAATGGTTTTCTATGTCATTTACACTCGGGGGTGTTCGATGTTTTACTGCACAGAAGAAGAAATAGAATTTTTCTGTAGAAAAAGTCTAAGACTATAATGTTCTCACTGCTGGGACACACGGCCTCCTCTTTATGAGAGGGAATGGGCTATAATCCACCACGCGGACCCAGTGCGGGTTGGTAGATGTCACAGTTCTTCGATTTTATTTTTTGGTTCTAGGACATGCTGGTTTACTCACGATGTTTTCTTTCACCGTTTTTGAGAGCAGTGGTGTTGAAATAAATTTCACAAAGTAATGCGCCTGGCTGGGTTCGAACCTACGACTTACTGTTCGTAAGTCGGTCCGCCACCACTGGGCCACCGCTGCTGTATATAATAACATTTAAGCAATTCATGATGAATTTTTTTTATGCAATAGATAAGAATTTGAACGAAGTAAGAACTGTCAAAGAAAGCACAGCTAAGAATTCTAAATTTTGACAGTTCTAGCTTCAAGCAATATTTTACTAAACTACAAAAAAAATCGTATCTTAAGTTATTACTTTTACTCAAGTACTTTGATTTGTTTATATATACGTGTGTTAGAGTTTTTCTGCAGAAAAAAATCTCTGACTTATAATCATCACCTTCCCATCGAATCTAGCTCATCAGGCCAATATGAGAAAATCTTCAGCTTTGTGTAGCATTTGTATAACTGTGTCCTATATTATATTGTGTGCGTGTATCCTTTGTTGGAGATCCAAATAAATAAATAAAATGTGTGCCAAATTTCATCCAAATCCGTTAAGTAGTTTTAGCGTGAAAGACTAACAAACATCAATCCTGGGGGGATTGATGTTTGTTAGTTAGTAGTTGTCTTCCTCACATACTTTCGAATTTATAACTGTAATTGGCGAAATCTGGGTATCCTATTAGGTACATCTCTGCTTAATATTTCGGAGATTACAGTCGTAATATTATGCTATGATACAGTGTAAGATAACTCTCGCATTTTACACATCCTATTGATATTTCTCCACATTCAACTCTAACGAACCATCATCATCTGCCTAGCCTTTTCCCAACTATATTGGGGTCGGCTTCCAGTCTAACCGGATGCAGTTGAATACCAGTATTTTACATGGAACGACTGCCTATCTGACCTCCACAACCCAGTTAGTACTGGGTAATACGATACCCCTTGGTAAGACTGGTTGTCAGACTTTTTGGGCCTCTGACTAGCTAACGACTGTCAAAGATCTACAAATGACAGCCGGGACCATCGGCTTAACATGCTTTCCGAGGCACGAGGGAAGCTCGGTATGTAATGGGCGGTCACCCATCCACGGACCAACCTAGGCAAGCGCGGCTTAATCTGGAGATCGAACCAAGCGGCTGTTATTATTTAGCTACAAGCACCTCATCCTATTGATATCCATCCACATTCAACTCCACCATCTGCAACCAACACTATACTAAAATCCCCCGCTTTTCCTAGATTAACATAGAAACAAGCCCTCGTATAGATGTGGCGCCATCTATCGCTAATCGTTAGCTGTTGACAACGTTATTGATGAGCGAGCAATTAATCATGATCACTTGTCCGAAGGGGTTCGGTTTCACTTAGCGTCTGTTTGCTTTTTGCTATTTATTTTCGGGAAAGATTTTTTTGAGTGATGCTGGGAAGCTGATTTTTGGGTTTTAGATTATTCTAGAAAACACGGCTGTGATTACCGAAGGGTTAGGCCTAAGACGTGTACAAAACATCACATTAACGCTTATAATTTGGATGTGCTAGATGATAAATCTAACCAAATTATTTACTTGCGAGAATAAGGGATTTTTTTATAAAAAGTTCATTACACCCTATCCTACCATGTCAAAACATAACATTACATCACGCCTGTAAACCCCGAAGGGTTAGGCACTGGTGTTTCTAATAGTACATCTACATTTTGCCAGTTATGTTTAAGTCCCATGTAGCAGCGGGAGAGCCAGTTGCCACTAACCGGGCAAGAATACAATCTTCGTGGTTGCTACTGAGATATTACTTATGGAAAAACCCAATAACACTTTGCCCGACCTGGGAATCGTACACAGGACCTCATGCCTAGCAGTCACATCTTACTACTAGTAAAAAAGTACGAATACATTGAATTACTGAGCGAATTTGGCACACAGGTATTTGCGCTAATGGCAGACTACTTAATTTATCAATGTTGATGGAAAAATGTTCTGTATGGTGTCCGGACGTAAAGAATAGCACCATCCCATATCTTCCCGTGGGTGTCGTAAGAGGCGACTAAGGGACTTACCAGAGAATGGGCTGCAGCGTTCTCTGTGTTTTATAACAACCATACTGCGATCGCCAACCCGCCTGCCAAGCGTGGCGATTATGGCAAAACCCCCCTTCTTGGGGGAGGCCTATGTCCAGCAGTGGAAGTCTTTCGGCTGAAATGATGATGATGATGATGATGATGGAAAAATGTATTTTACCAAGAATTGATACAAGGTCCTACACTGACGCTGACGATATTTCTGTGCTCCTACACACAGAAGGACTAAGCTATAATCAGCTACTACCAAAAATTATACAATTATCACTTCCTTTGTCCTGATAATAATCCAATTTAAGAGCGTTCATCTATAAAGTTGGCAACGTCGTAAATAGCTATTAAATATTTACCTGTTTTAATTAAATTGGCAATATTACTGTATGGGAATAAGAAATATGGCTAACTAGTGAGCTAGAATATTAATAATGAATTGAAATTAAAAAAACTGAATTTGATGTTGTAACCGTTTTAGGTGTAAAAAAGGCGTTTTTAAAGTTTCCAAATACTTTTTTTACATCTAAAACTAAATATTCGGTGTTACGATATTAAATAATTTCATAATCAATATTTTAGTTCACTAGTTAGGCATATTTCTTATTTCCATACAGTAATATTGTCAAATTAATAAAAACAGCGAAATATTTGACAGCTATTTGCGACGTTGCTCACTCTCAGTATAAACGTTCTTAAACATAAGAATTCAACATTATTTTCTCATGAGATAAATAAACATTGTAGGTCTCCTCCTTCTTATTAAAATCCTTTACTAGAAAATACAATAAGAACATTACTTGAGAAGGCAGAAAATAATACCCGATGCATTTCTTAAGAGTCTGTTGTAGCCACTTCATATTCTATAAGACTTTGCCAAGGTATAACAGAGCTTATATCGAATGTTTTGTAATAATGAGTTCAAAGTTCATACTTCTTGAAGTTGAACTTTTTGTTCGTTCGTTACGTTCAACAAAGATTTAAATCTTAACGTGATCTGTTTTTGTTGATATATGAATAGTATTTTGGCTCGCCCATTCATACTGAAAATCTATCGTTTCATGCGCGAAACACGAGCACATTTTTGTTGCATGCAGTATGGAGCGAGCCTAATGTCATCAATTCAGACTCTGTAACTGCTACTGAGAAATTCATGATGGAAACTCTTTGCTCGATCTGAGAATCAAATCCGGGACCTCGTGATCTGTAGCACTTGCGACCACTATACCAACGAGGTCACATCTTAAATCATGTCTGTTCTATAAAAATAAATGAAATTGAAGTATCCGTTTGTAATTTCAAACTATTTGCTTTTTACTGCATGCACATGAAATAATTTACGGTACTTATAAAAAAAAACATTTTTTTTAATGTGTTGTTTGTCTGTTTGTTTCGGCTAATCTCTGAAACGGCTACACCGATTTTGACAGGACTTTCCTGGGAGATAGCTGATGTAATAATGAGTAAATTAGGCTACTTTTATTTTAGAAAAAAGATCAGGGTAAAATCCGATTCAAATAGCGAAGTAATATTTTTATATTAAGTTGACGCGGACGAAGCTCACTGGCAATAACTAGCGTCAATACAGGGTGTACCGATGGGGTGAATTCAGTATATTATCATACTAAGATATAAGAAATTATTTCAGGAATGTAAATAAATTTGATTTGTTTTATTTACTCATACGCAATGTATCGTTACCGTGGCAGAACGCGCGTAGCGAACGGCAAGCGCAACGACGAGTTCGATGAACTCTGTAGCTAGGCAGGAAGTGAACAGCTGATTTCACGCGTCGTTCGTTAGAGTATTTCAACATCCATTGTTGGATTTTTGATTTTAGCCGTATTATTTACATAAATGGAGTAAGTAGGCTGCGTAAAGGGAATGTAATTTTACATTGAAATAAAGGAAGAGTAACTGAAAAAAAAATTTGGAGTAAAATTCCGGTGGAACATGATTCAAAATAAGGAGCAGTTTGTGGAGGGCTGTTCCGTACACCTTGTATAATGCTTGTTTACCTAGTCATAAGTACCTAAATATACTATTACATTAAAACCACGCAATGAAACTTCACTAATTCGTGTTGGAGTGATATCCGAAAGTTCTTGATCATGTTCCTGAACTATATAACCCCATCGTCAGCTGACCTCGCATTGTAGACGCTTGCGGTTGAATGAGAGGTCAGATTATACTGAAATCTATGACTTGATATGTACGTCCTATAGTTCAATATACAGAGAATATTAGGTGGATGTGTCGAGACCTTGAAAACAAGTTAGCAAGTTGTCTAGACCCGAAATGTGTCCTCTGACGTGTATATCCAATACACTGTAACTCGAGTTACAGTGTTTTGACTTAATAGCGCTCATTTGATTTTTTCGAGGCAGGTACATATCCCTATATTATTACTTTTTCATTTTATAGTATGTAGAAGGAAATATGAGCACCTAAAAAACACTGTATTTTAGTTACATTTATGGTTTGGTATGGCATATCACTGTAATTGAAGTTACAGTGTGTTGGCTAAAAAATTGAAGCGCGATTAGTCGAAACTCTGAGATACAGTGTTTTCGAAAACCAAACAATCTTGGTACGTCGCGCGCGGCGACACTTCCCTACGCGTGATACGCACAAGACGCGCGGGGGGTGGAGCGGGAGCTCAACGGTTAGTACTGTAGTCGTGAATCATTGCACTTGCTCGGACGGTGTTTTGATCGGAAGCGCGTACATTTAATCGGTTTAGGTTTGTGCGTTTTGACGAGTTTATAAATAATAAAAATGAGTGGATATCGCAATAGATTATTAGTGAAATTGTCACAAAGCAATATACAACATCACAACAAATCATCATGTACCACAATGGCTTCAGAATTAAACAGTGTGTTGAATGAAAAAGAGAATATGAACGGCAGTAATAAGGAGCGTCCTGGTATCAATACATCATACGATTGTGATAGCATTGAATATGACTGTTCCACATATGTATACGATTCACGTAATATCAGCCCCTTGATACCCCTTAGTGAATCTCAAATAAATGAGTGTATTGCTGACAATCTTGGGGGCGACGTCAACTACGCTGATTTATTACCCGTACCTACTTCTAGTACCATTCAAGAATTATGTAAGGAATTAAGCAGCCAACCCTGCCCAGAGGGTCCATCATTGCATTCTGATACTGGACCGGTAATTAATGTAGACACGGTGTCCTCTTCTACTTCTAACTTAGAGTGTCTCGATACGTCAAGTGCTGTATTCCCGTGTGAAACACTAGAAGAATCTTATTCTCCACCAATCAAAAGAAGTCGAGATCCTAAAGTTATATTGGCAAATCAAACAAAAAAGCATCCCATGAGACCTCCCTGCCATAACTGCAAAAAAAACTGTTCTGTTAACATTTCCGAAACGGACAGAGAGATCATTCACAATCAGTTTTGGAGTATGGACAGACAGAGACGACGGGATTTCTTGTCAAGGCAGGTGCACAAAATGTCCACGGCAACCAAAACGGCAGGTCCTAACTCAAGGAGACACAATACTTTAACATGGACTCTTAATGAGTACAAAGTATGCAAAACATTTTTTTTAAATACCTTAGGGTACAGTAACGATGAAGCAGTCCAGGCTGTTCTAAAGCAAAATCACTTGACTGGTAATAAAAACCCTAAAATTAGTGCTGCTCCTGATCCTAGAGGTCGACACACACCTTATAATGCTTTTTCTGCGGAGTACGAAGACGAAATGAAAACTTTCATATTAAAGTATAACCCTATGCCATCACATTATAATATAAAACATGCGCCAAACAGAAAATATCTGCCAGTAGGCGTGAATTTTACATACATATACAAAGAATTTCAAATATACTGTCAAGAGAAAAACCTGAAAGTTTGTAGTTGGGCACATTTTCACCAAATGATCAAACATCTTAATCTTTCTACAGCAGAGCCAGCTCAAGATATTTGTACGAAATGTAGAAACCACGAATTAAAGCATAAAATATTACCTCTACCGTGTAATTGTAATGACTGTATAGACTTAGGCAAACATCTAGAAAACAAAAGAGATTCAAGAAGAGATTTAAAAGCAATAGAAGAAAAGTGCGAAAATTCTGAGGGACGAGACATGCTATATACTGTAGATATGCAAAAAGCTATTTGTATGCCACTGTTGACTACAAAAGAATACTTTTTCTCAAGAAAACTCGTACTTTTCAACGAATCATTTGTGCCCCCGGGAAAAAACAAACAGGCTGTTTGTGCAGTTTGGCACGAGGGAGAAAGTGGTAGAAAAGCTCACAATGTTGCTTCTACATACACCCATTTTCTTAGAAAATATTGCAGAGACCTGAAGTCTATAACATTTTTCTTAGATAACTGTAATGCGCAAAACAAAAACAAGATACTTTTGTCTGCTTTGATAAGAGTAATAAATGATAAAGTGACAAATATAGATAAAATTACTCTGGAATACTTCGAGCCAGGACACACCTTTATGGCCGCAGATGCTGTACACGCTGCAATTACAAAGAAATTGAAATCTAAGGGCCAAGTCTACGATATAGATGATTTTATATCTAATATTAAAAGTTCACGAAAAAACATGCAAGTCGACTTATTAAGTCACACACATATGATCATATTCAGTAATGATTCCAAAGTAGTATTTCCTAAAGGGTATAATATACATAACCTTAAAGTAATAGAATTCAGAAGAAATGAATTAACAATATTTGTCAAGAATGATTATAACGCAGAATTTAAGGAGATATCTTTTTTGAAAAAGAAAATAGAAATTGTATTGCGGGAAAAAATAACGAACGGTGTAACTGATCTTTTGGAAGATACCTAAGGAGACTGAACCTAGAGGTATTAGCGAGATAAAAAAAAAAGAGTTATTAGCACTGTGTAAGTCAATACCTCGAACTAGAACATTTTTTTATGAAAATCTTGTTGTCTCGGAATCACCCGATCTTGACGAACACATTGATACTGATTTAATATAACCCTAAGACCTCAAAAGTAATTTACAGACTGATTATTAATAAAAACTTGATCTCATTATTAAATTTTCCATATTTGATTTTATTGTTACTTTTATAAGAAGTTTTATAATTAATGACTTGATGAATGTTAATTTTACTTTTGCTTGCTACGGCTGTTCTAACTAAGATTTGATTCGAAGAAATGATGAATGTGTGGAGAAGTCATTCCTAAGTTGAGTTTTTGTTTATATTGTGTATTTATTTTTTAAATTTTAAATGTTTGATTTTTGTTTGTTTGTTTTTTTTTCTATTATTTTATTGATTCTTTGTAAGATTTGATTCGAAGAGGTAACTATTGAGTTAATTAAGAAAATTTTATTTTAATAAATATATATTTTTAATATAAATTAAGTTTTTTTGTCAAAAGTAGTAGTAGTAGTACCCAAACAAAATTTAACACGCAAAAGAACTTCGTTATTGCCAACTGTAATTAGAATTGTTAATGTAAATTCATTCGGACACCCTCTTAAATACCTAGTATTGTTAAGGTAATAAACTGTATTTGAAAATACAGTGTTCTTGTATGATCCATTAGCTCTGTTCTCATAAAACCAATACACTGTAACAAAACATACAGTGTTTTGCACAAACAATTGGATACATTTTTTTAAGTTGTATAGGGGCAATACACGTTTGCATAGTTAATTCTTATTATATGGATCGTATGGTTGTAAAATTTAGATGGTTAGATAAGACGTAAAAATACCTATCATTTGGTACCTAGCACTATATACTATGATATAAATATATTTCCAAAACATACCAAAAACCAAAAAAAGTTTTAAAAGCCCTTTTTACGAAATTGGTATTTCTGAGATACATTGTTTTGGATTTACACGTCAGTCCTGAATCTAGACACGAATATGGTCTAGACCCAAAATTGAATTGGTTATGTATGTAGTGACGAATCGCATGTGAGTAAAAGAGTAATGAATATAAATGTGGATGGATCGAGAGGGAGAGCAAGACCAAGGAAAAGATGGATGGATTGTGTGAGGAATGATATGACGGAAAAAGGAGTAAATGATAGCGTGACGATTGACAGGGGAGAATGGAAGGATAAAACGTGTTGCACCGACCCCAAATAATATGGGACAAGAGCAGGAACACGGTGATGATGAGTAAAACCTCGTACTTGCTTCACCATCTCAACTTTTGACTGGTCGAGCCTCAAAAGTGACGTAAACGGTAGCGTGTGGTGGGTGACACGTGAATCATAAATACAAAAACGATGTACATGCGAAATTACGGTCGAAACTTGATCATAAAGGACACGTGGTAAAGATCAGTTAGACCTCAACTTAAGTGAAGTTTGAATTAATTGGGAATTGCTGTTAAAAGTGGACGCTTGTGCGCCGTGCGGATGTACGCTTTTAAAAAAAAAGAAACAAGCACATAACACATACCATACCTGTAACCTCCGAAGGGTTGGGCAGAGGTACACCTCTACCTAACCCTTATAATTGTGGGTGTACCATTAATATTATATATTATGTTATATAATAGAACACCCAGAATTAGGGGGCGAGCCTATTGCCATCAAACTGGAGCAAATCCAGACTCCGTTGCTGCTACTGAAAAATTCCTGATGGAAAAACCCAATATCACTTTGCCCGACCAGGGAATCGAACCCTCTGATTAGCAGTCGTGCTTGCGACCAACAAAAAAAAACAAGAATTTTTTCTTTAATAAATCTTTGAGTAACAAATTAAACATCCATATTTTATAAACATAAACCTGGGTTGTGGTGGTCAGATAGGCAGTCGCTCCATGTAAAATACTGGTATTCAGCTGCATCCCGTTAGACTGGAAGCCGACCCCAACATAGTTGGGAAAAGGCTACGCCAGTATTAATTTATAAACACAAACTCACCCAAAACTATCACAAATCCAAAACTTTATAATAAATCCTAAAGTTCAACTAATACTTGGACTAAATAGCATTCGTTTGCATGGTAACAAGTTGGGGCACGCCCGATATTTGGATCAAAACTTCCTTAATTAGGGAACTCCGTGTGATATCCGTGGAACATCTGTGACTAATAGTTCGTTGGGTGTTATGGTGACTGTACACTCTCGACGAGACACTCCGAGACAGGACGAGTGCGAGGAATACCGAAGCTAAACTAGTACTCCTATACAAGGTGTAAACGGACCCTTCACGAAGCCGTCAACCAAGCATTCTGTACATCAAACTAAGTAGCTCTACGCAAAAATTATTGCTGGGAAACGACTTTTTTTTTGGGGTAAAAAATCTCGTTTCACAGTAGGACTCAATGTAACGCACTCAAAACATTGTGCTGATAGATGCATTGAATGTTACGGGGGTCGTGGTGGTATTTAAAGTAAAGCTGTAACAAAAACTTGTGAAAAAGTTATAACTTTGACCTCCAATCTCTCCGTAACTAGAAGGTTCTCAGGTATTGTCCAGAACAAAAAAAAATTTCAAGAGAACAAGTGCCGTTCGGCTTCGTTAAAGGTCTATTTACACCCTTCATACACTCTCTCATTCGCCCTGCCTCTGAGTATGTCGTCGTGAGTGGACAGTCACCTTTACGACACTCTCTTACGAGTTGTGAGATTATTTTTGATTTATTTTCTGGGTTTTACAAAATATTGTACATTTATTTCTCACAACTTTGTAAACATTTCGCTCATTTACAAGTAAATAAATAAATTAAAGTATTAATATCTTTAACTGAAGTCAAATATTTAAGAAAGTAGATATTTTTAAACTAATTTGAAAACTGGTTCTTATTACATTGCTTTTAGGTTCACAATGTAGTGTATAATAGTAACTTAACTGATGTTCTGGGTTCTTATAATATTGTGGATTTATTTTTCATAGAACATGAAGTGGAGTCTTTTGAGCGTACTGAGAGTCTCGACAAGTGGCTATCATTTTATTTTTCTACCTCGAATAACAAGTGAAGCATAAGCTTTTCGATAGATAGATATGAGATTTTAGCTTTTATCCACTACATTTATGTCTTCTTTTTGTTTGTAATAATTTTAAGGCTATTTTGTTAACTAGTGGATGGTTACGTAGGCTCCATATTAAATTGCTGTTGTGTTTGACGTCACGGTTGGCAGAGTGGCTGAGCGATTGGCTGCTGTGCTGCGTGGCGTGGGTTCGATTACCCATTACATACACACACACACACCCATACACATTTGCTTGTTTGTTTATTTGTTTTTCTGTTCTTATAATTGTTTGTTAATATTTGTGTTGTATTTGTCTTGTTTTGATTTGTGTTTGTTTCTTTTTTTTGGCACACAGGTAGTTGTTTCGGATCTGGCTGTTTGTGTATGTGATTAAATATTTGTAAAAGGACCCACTATACAGGAGCAATTCCTAATGTGGGCAGAGTTTAAAAAAAAAAGTATAGTGTAGCTATTTGAACAGCCCAAATTAAACATAAACAATAATACAATTAAATGCACTCAAAATAAACGCAAGGTCTCAGTATCGTCCGGCAGTTGAAGCCCCACAAACTATTCTTAGTAAGTTCCTTAATTAGCAAAGTTAAATCAACGGCCGCAGCTTCAGTAGCATGCGGCTTCCTGGAAATGTTGCTGACAGCACTCTCTGAGGGCTAGTTGAATGTGGTTTTGATAAGCAAATGAGTTGATGATTGTACTTGCGTTTTCTCCAGCCATGGAAATTAATTAAGATCATGTTATAAAGTGTGAGGGGTTTTACAAAACAAGTAACATTTAATTGAAAGTATTAAAAAACCCGATACCTTAATCGTCGAAATCCATCCAGTCATTTGGAACATACGAAGTTATAAAGAAATTTACAAAGAAACATACAAGATACGCGCGAAATACATAACTCTTCCTTGGCAGTCGGGTAAAAAACGTGTTTTTTTTTTGCAGATACTTTTGCCCCACACAAGGAATTTCTCCTGTTTCGTGGGTGCGTTTACAAACATTTAAACTCACACACACAAACAGCCTGACCCGGAACAACTACCTGTAGATCATATAAATATTTGTTCCGTGCGGGGATCGAACCCGCGACACAAAGTGTTGGATGCCTATAACATACCTGTTCTATTTGCAAGTCCGGTAATTGTTTTTCATCTACCATCAACTTTAAAATTTGGTTTTTGTCTGCCATCGGCAACACAATGCGACACGCAGCGCAGCAGCCAATCGCTCAGCCACTGCGCCAACCGTGCCGTCGAAGTTGCAAAATTTTCTCGTTGAAATTGTATGTTTTTCATCCGTTGCTTGAAAAAACAATTACTTAATCAAGATAGAAAATAGCGTAATGAAAAGGTTCTGGTTTTAATTATCATCATCATCTTTTCAGCCGAAAGACGTCCACTGCTGGACAAAAGCCTCCCCCAAGTGCTGCCACATTGACCGGTCCCATGCGACTCGCATCCAGCGGATCCCCGCTACTTCCACTAGGTCATCGGGCTACGTAGTGGGAGGCCTTCCAACGCAACATCTTCCGGTTTGCGGTCGCCACTCCAGAACTTTTCGGCCCCATCGGCCATTTGGTTTTAATATTTACATTTAATTAATTCATATCATATTTCTGTGAAACCTTCTGATAGACTTCCATTAAGCCCAAGCCAATATTTATCTTTTACCTTTCAAACTTTTATTTAAATAGGTTTTAACTTCTGATGTTTTTCCGAAACATTTAGTTACGATTTATGATTTTAAAAGATAAATGGGTTTGTAGCACAAGCAACAAGTTGGTGGTATTTTTTTTTCTCAACATAGCAAATATGAGAGGAGCTCGTGGCTAAATAATAACAGCCGCTCGGATCAATCTTCGGGTTAAGCCGCGCTAGTCTAGGTTGGTCTGTGAATGGGTGACCACCCTTTACATACCGAGTTTCCTCTGTGCCTCGGAAAGCACGTTAAGCCGTTGGTCCCGGCTGTCATTTCTAGATCTTTGACAGTCGTTACAGGTAGTCAGTGACCCGAAAGTTTGACAACGATTCTTACCCAGTACTAACTGGGATGTGGAGGTCAAAAAAACCGGATATTGGTTCCAAAATAGCTTTCTATCAACATGAAATTTAAAACAATCAGTCAAAGAAGACTCAAGTTCTTTGTCAATACAAGTTCTATTTTCTTAGTAAAAAATAAATTTCTAGCCCCTAAGTCGCACTGTGTATGAAATCTTGTAACTTGGTAATAAAAAAAAATATGACATGAAAAGAAAAGCCCTTTAATTGCTTCATAATAATATAATATTCATACTTTCATTGATGAACGCTTATGCAATTAATAGAACCCCCATTCAACCGATCTTCTTTGACCTTCAACCAGTTGCCAGATTTCGGTAAAAAGTTCTTTTTAAAACCGTTTTCAAACAGGCATTTTGTAGTTTGTTGCATGTTTAGATTTGTTTTGTTGTTAGACAAAATAAATAAGTCGTGTGTTGAATTTTAAGAGTTATTAGTTTAAATACTTCTAAATGTTAGTGAAATTCTAAGTAATGAATACTGTTTTTTAAGTTTGAAGAAACTACACACTTTTTTGTATTATTGTTTCGGCAAATCGAGATGAACATTTTTCTACTTTAAATACCTCCATCTCCAACCCCTGTTCCTATTATTCAATGCATTCATCAACACAATGTTTTGAGTGCGTTACATTGAGTCTACTGTAAAACATGATTTTTCATTCCAAAATAAACAAAGTTGTTTCCCAGCAATATGTTTTGCGTAGAGTTACTTAATTTTTCACAAGTTTTTTTTTGTTATGATATATTTTAATGTTATGATTTTACTTTAAATACCTCCATGACCGAGGACTAGACTGGACCGATGACCTGGTGAAGGTTGCAGGGATCCGCTGGATGCGAGTCGCACGGGACCGGTCAATGTGGCGACACTTGGGGGTGGCCTATGTCCAGCAGTGGACGTCTTTCGGCTGAAATGATGATGATGATGACCTCCATGACTCCCGTACTATTTAATGCATCCATAAGCTCAATGTTTTGAGTGCGTTATATTGGGTGCTACCGTAAAACGTGATTTTTCACCCCAACAAAAAGCCGTATTTTTTCTTAGTTACTTAGTACGATCTATGTAGTATACTTGGTTGACGGCTTCGTGAATGGTCCGTTAACACCTTGTATAAGTACACTTGAGTTTTTTGATACTTTGAATTAAGTGTTACTAGTTTTGTAATACCCCTCACACTTAAAAACATGATCTTCATTCATTTCCATAGCTTGAGAAAAAGCTAGTACAATCATCAACTCGTTTGCTTATCAAAACCACATTCAACTAGCCCTCAGAGAGTGCTGTCAGCAACATTTCCAGGAAGCCGCATGCTACTGAAGCTGCGGCCGTTGATTTAACTTCGCTAATTAACGAACTTATTAAGAATAGTTTGTCGGGCTTCAACTGCCGGACGATACTAAGACCTTGCGTTTATTTTGAGTGCACTTAATTGTATTATTGTTTATGTTTAATTTGGGCTGTTCAAATAGCCATATGTGAATACTTTTTTTTTAAACTCTGCCCACATTAGGAATTGCTCCTGTATCTAAATCTAAACAAAACAAATACAAATATTAACAAACAATTATAAGAACAGAAAAATAAATAAACAAACAAGCAAATGTTTATGGGTGTGTGTGTGTGTATGTAATGGGTAATAGAACCCGCGACATCCAGCACAGCAGCCAATCGCTCAGCCACTCTGCCAACCGTGACGTCAAACACAACAGAAATTTAACAAGGAGCCTACGTAACCATCCACTAGTTAACAAAATAGCCTTAAAATTATTACAAACAAAAAGAAGACATAGATGGAGTTGATAAAAGCTAAATTCTCATGTCTATCTATCGAAAAGCTTATGCTCATGCTTCAATTGCTATTCGATGTAGAAAAATAAAATGATGGCCCTTTGTCGAGACTCTCAGTACGCTCAATAGACTCCACTTCATGTTCTATGAAAAATAAATCCACAATATTATAAGAACCCAGAACATAAGTTAAGTTACTATTATACACTACATTGTGAACCTAAAAGCAATGTTATAAGAACCAGTTTTCAAATTTGTTTTAAATATTTGACTTCATATATTAATACTTTTACTTACTTATTTACTTGTAAATGAGCGAAATGTTTACAAAGTTGTGAGAAATAAATGTACAATATTTTGTAAAATACAGAAAATAAATCAAAAATAATCCCACAACTCGCGAAAGTGGTAAAGGTGACTGTCCACTCACGACGACATATTCATAGGCAGGGCGAATGAGAGTGTGTATGAAGGGTGTAAATAGACCTTTAACGAAGCCGAACGGCACTTGTTCTCTTGGTTTTTTTTTTTGTTCTGGCCAATACCTGGGAACCTCCTAGTTACGGAGAGATTGGAGGTAAAAGTTATAACTTTTTCACAAGTTTTTGTTACAGCTTTACTTTAGATACCTCCATGACTCCCGTACTATTCAATGCATCCATAAGCTCAATGTTTTGAGTGCGTTATATTGGGTGCTACCGTAAAACGTGATTTTTCACCCCAACAAAAAGCCGTATTTTTTCTTAGTTACTTAGTACGATCTATGTAGTATACTTGGTTGACGGCTTCGTGAATGGTCCGTTAACACCTTGTATAAGTACACTTATGCCTAATTCCCGTACTATTCAATGCATCCATAAGCTCAATGTTTTGAGTGCGTTACATTGGGTCCTACCGTAAAACGTGATTTTTCATCCCAAATAAGGCCGTATTTTTGCGTAGTTACTTAGTTCGATGTATGTAGTATACTTGGTTGACGGCTTCGTGAAGGGTCCGTTAATACCTTGTATAAGTACACTTCTGCCTCGCGCTTAAGGTAAAACAGATTTTATGTTATGAAGACATAACACTTCAACTTCATTGTACATAACGAACACAATATTAGTTTCAACTTACTTAATTAGTGGATAACTATCTTTTCCTTTCGGACGAAACTAGGGTAATGAGTTCGAAAGTTCTCGAATGCATCAGCAAACTGCTATGAAACCTCATAGGTAAAAGCCACGTGTGTTTTAATTAGGGAAGAGTTTTAATGGTTTGTTGCGGTTGGGAACTAAAAAGAAATATAGCGCTTTAAAATAACTACAAACACGGTGTAAACGGACCCTTCAAGAAGCCATCAACAAAGCGTACTATACATCAAACTAAGTCATCATCATCTGTCTGGCCTTTTTCCAACTATATTGGGGTCGGCTTCCTGTCTAACTTGGAAAATACTGATATTCAGCTGCATCCGGTTAGACTGGAAGCCGACTCAAACATATGTAGTTGGGAAAAGGCTAGGCAGATGATTGTTAATGAAGATACTAACCGAGTAAGTTTTGTACAACAATGTGATCGCCTTGTAAATCCTTCATAAATAAAACAACCTCTATAGACAGACTTATGCTAAAAAGAGGTAGGTTCCACACCTATCTTTTTAATCGTACAGTCAAAATAGGTCTATTATGATTATTTATTTATCTATAAATAGGAGAACCAACAGCCATAACAAATGAATAACAATTATAAGTGCAACACAGAGGCAATTACAGATTCTCTCGAGTAAACACAAAAAGGTAGTAGAAATCTTAAGATCACTAAATAACAAGCACGATAAAAAAATAAAATAAAATAAATTAAAATAAGATACAATAAGACACACTTACACAGGTTAAAATAAGCACTACGCGCTTTTAAAAAGTTTGCATTCAGTTTAATGCGTGCTGAATAGGTTTTGGGGGTAAATGGGTCAAATGAGAACTCTTTACAAAGAATATTAAAAACCTTTTATGACTGTTAAAAATACTATTATGTGTTTGCACAGGAGTGCAAAAGCGTGGACTAGACTTAAAAAAAAAAGAAAATGTATCAAATGCATTAAAACTGCCTCGTTGGTCTTGTGTTTGCAAGTGCGACTGCTGAACAAGAGGTCCTGGGTTCGATTCTCGGATTGGGCAAAGCGTTATTGATTTTTCCATCCGGAATTTCTCAGTAGCAACCACGTAGTCTGGATATGTGCTATGTTCATGGAATAGGCTCGCCTCCTATTACATGGGATTTAAACATAACTGGTGAAATGTAGGTGTACTATTAGGTACACCTCTGCCTTACCCTTCGGGGGCTACAGGTGTGTTATGAATCTTATGCTTTACAAAAAGCATTATTTTATTTTCAAAATCCAGCCGGGTAATATTATTTAAGCATTTTATTTATTTTTACAATCGAATAATAAAATAATATATACATTAATAAATTAAAATAACCTATATTAACTAACTAACTTAAAAATAAACTTAACAAATGGCGTCAAAAAACTCCTCCTCAACGTAGTCAACTGGTAATGTACCCAAAAGACTGGCGGCGTTGCCACGTTGTATGGCAACGCTAAGCCTTTGGCCAAGGTAAAAGCCAGCCCTTGGGTTACGGGAAGAGTCAACTAAACGTTTAGAAATGTCCTTGAAGAGGCTGTGAGCACTCGGACCCCACGGACCTAGAGTTTCAACCCCAAACGGTTCGAAAATATAGTTACCAATAAGGTTACTATATTTACACCGCTTATATATAAGCATTTTTAAGTCAGGTCGCGCTAAGTGTTAGTGAAAATACATAACCCTTTTTTGAATACAGCAAATAAAGTTCCAAGTCCACTAACAAAATAACTAATGACTAGAACTGTCTAAACTCATTATTTAAGTTAGTCCAACATTAACACTGT
Source organism: Noctua fimbriata (assembly GCA_905163415.1). Lineage (NCBI taxonomy): Eukaryota > Metazoa > Arthropoda > Insecta > Lepidoptera > Noctuidae > Noctua > Noctua fimbriata. The sequence goes on along the minus strand of LR990945.1, from coordinate 11,900,013 downwards.
TAGTCGACTAATTACGTAACTAAAGATTTTAAGACCTTTTAGACTAACTTAAAAAGTTTAGGCGTAATTATCTACTAGGCACAGCTATTTAAAATTTTAGACTTACTACTTTTACACTTTATGTAAATATCTAAACTTATTATGTGACTATTAATCACGTATAAAGTTAGCAAGTACTAGTAGAGTGTAGTGGCTAAGCTCAAACTAACTTGATGTAAGTACGAAATACACTTTCATATTATTATGCATTTAGTAAAAAGCTGTTATTTTGAAATTACAAACAGACATTTCAATTTTATTTATTTGTGTATGTCAGATCCGGTTATTAGTCCGGACTTACAATTAATCGCAAGTACGCCAGTGGTGGCATCACGCGACCTACTTACAAATCTATCCACACCACAGCATGCTTCTACAGAGCTGAGATGTTTTAAGCTCGTGGCGAGGACGACATTCAAGGTCTGATTGCAACAGCGGAGGTGAGACGTCTTGGAACTGTACCCGATTCATTGTGCCCCGTGTTATTGTGTTAAATTGTAATTTCAAGTAATTTGTTAGTTTAATAGAAACAGTGTATAGCACCCAGTGCATTTTCATTGTACGAAATCCATTCTCTGCCCACATCATGTATGAGCCTAACGGAATAAATCTTGACAATCCGACATATAGATATCTGACAAAGTTTGAAGAACTTTAGAATACCATTGAACTGTAAAGGTGTGATTACACCCATACAATCGACGTTAATTGGAATACAGAAAGAAAAGAAGAAGCCAATATGCCTCGTTGCTCGCGCATTGATTGAAATTTATCATTTGATCAATCGATCGGTGTAAGCTTGAAAGACTTTTGATTTTAAGCGGGAAGCGCTAGGGTAACCAACGAAACTAAAATTTTCTTCAATTCGTTATAATCGTAGAACAGTGAAAAATCTGACATGAAGTAAAATGATGCACGTGATTTGTCTAGAAAACAGTAAAATTATTGGTTGTTATTTTTATTCCAGCTTAAAATAAACCTTAATAATCAGATGTGTGTAAATTTTCTACATTACAGATTAAGTAAAAAAAAGTTGTTAAAAAGACAATATAATGTTCTTATTAGTGTTTTGTGTGTACATATAAATATTAAAAATGTTAGAACAGCCATTCTAATATTTTTATAAAATTGTAAAGTTTACCATAATAATATGTCAATCCGTCTCTGTTCTACGATTAAGACCATTTCATCATCATCATCAGCACGACATTCAAGGTTCACCCTCTCTTTTCTTGTGTTAATCTCGTGTCAGCCTCATCCAGGTTTTTCCCCCGATAGTAAGTATGTCGTCTACCCACCTCGCCTTCATTTAATCCCATTCAAAGACTATTTCATGATAAAGTTATTCAACGGGATTAAATTAACTAAGACAAGCCATATTTGTTACGGTCGCGAATCATATTTTAATCAACATACAAACTGACACTGACCCTCAAATTGCAAAAACCCTGACGCTTTCTCATCATAATATTCTGTCCAACGTCAATCTATCAATAGTTCCGGAGTTACTTTCAATGACAGCAAAATGACATCAATAGTGTAATAATTAAAATCGAACAAAAGTTTTGATAATCTCTTAATAGGCTAGGCGTTTGATAAATTTTACAAATCGCGACCATTGATTTATTATTAAAAAAAAAATAAAAAAAAAATGGTAAAAAAAAAACTTTTTTACCACTGATTTTTTATTTTTTTATTTCACCTTTGTGATCTTGGATGATGAAGGGTTTCGTCCACTAGGCGACAAGCAACAAAAAAATAATATTGCCATTTCCAGGCAACGTTTTCGGTAAGTAATTCCATCGTCATCATCATTCTCCTAAAAAAAATCGTTAAAAGCTATTCACCGTCAAAATAGCTTTTTCAGCAATCCAGAATCATTGATAACGCTGACTTTACACCAACCGATCGCCGTTGATGAAGGCATGAATCGTGTTAGTGTAATCACACCCTAACTGCCCCAGTATAAGTTTACTCATGACGCAAGCAACGGTGTTACTTGCCTAATTAGCCATCTTGAAACTTCATCGTAAGAAGAGTAACATGCAAAGTACTAGGAAGACATAAGATGTTCGTAGTTCTTGTATGTTTAGCGCAGGTGAATCTTTAAGTTTTCTGGATTTTAAGTTTACAGCGACACATCTGCTGAAAATTACGAGACGCAATTTCGCCGAATTTTCCTTCTAGCAAGTTTGGAAGGTGTGTCGTTAAATATAATTATATGCCTGTTTTCTAGATAACGTCAAAATTAAAGCTTTAATACAATTCACTAATGGGATTTTAATTCTCGACTCGGCGACAATTTTTTTTTAAATATTTTATTGGCTTGCGTTTGGTCCCAACTTTCCTGATGTGAAGCGATGATCCGGCTACAAGAGTTGAAATTGTAAGTCAGCAATAGACTTGTACCAATCAAATTAGAAATAATAAGTGTTGATGTCAACCCTGCGCAGGCCTGCTTGGAAGTATGAATGTGCTGGATGGCAACTCTAATCAATTTATTAACTTTCGAAAATATGGGTGGTACAGTCAGCAAAGCTAAATAGTTTACATCGCACACAGCGGTAACAGTCATTGTACGAGCCGGTAATGTTCGTACAGCCGCTCATTATCATTGTGTGCGTATACGTAGTCTACCCTTCACGGGGTTTATTTTTTTTATCTTTAAGCTTGTAGGGTACAAGGAAAAAATAAAAAAACGGGTTTACAATAAGGCCAACATTTTATACAAGTGTAACATGGTCACCATAGCTGATTGGTGTAAGCGCTTGCGTCATTTAGTGACCTAAGCTACCTACCTTGTATGTTAGCAAAAAAAACTTTTGTGGCTGATACAATGATTTAATACGAACTGGTTTTAAACATATATAGGCTATAGCTATCCATACTAGACATTCGAATGAGTAAAACACTGTTGTTTACCTGTTTTATTGACAAAGGCAAAGTTTTTTGTTGGTAAGGATGGACGTAAATAATTTGTCAAAGTAGCAGATATATAAATTGAATCAAAGTAAAATTAGAGGTGAAGTGAATCAACATATTAGATAGTAAGAAATTATGACAACTTCTAACCGCATAACAATAACATCACTTCACCATACTTTCAATACTTTACGAGTTGTGCTTTTAAAAAGAGGATTAGAGGAGGAGATTATTAACATCTATACCTAATTGTTGCTAAGGTTTATATTTGTTTACATTCGCTTAACAAATATGAACATTATTTGCATAAAAATAAGATTCATATTCGCCTACTAATTTAAATAAATTCGACTATAATGAGTCTGTAAACCCTCGTTTTCTATTACTTCTTGTAACCTTCACCTCATGCTGTTAACCATATTCGCGCATATGTTTAGTAACATTTACGCCCATCCTTATCCGACTTAAACGTTTTTTCGTCGCTATAAATCAGCACATTGTTCGCCCAATCAAAATTAATCTATGACCTAGCAAAGTGTAGTCGGTTTTGTCGGTGCGCAGTGGACAGTTTGTAAGCACATATTGTGTGCTGTTGCTTTTACGCGGGTGGACAAGAAGGGAACAGCCTTGTGCCTTGCCACGATGTCGTGGTGACGAGCCGATGAATTTGCCTTTGGTTTTGGCCTAGGATGTTCAACGTCTCCAAAATCCGGTTCTCCTCTGTGGATAAAAAGAGTATTTATAATACTATTAATAATAGCTATTATTATAAAAAATATATACTACATTTATATACTATATACATAATATACACAATGTTTAAATAATAAAGTTATATATACCTAATTAATTTTATAATAATACAAATAAAAAAATTAAATATAAGATATACACTGACATTAGCTTTTCTTAAACTGTCTAAGGGCTAAATCAAGCTAATTTTAGACCAAGTTAATTTTTATCATAATCATCTTAAGATAAATTTAAAAAAATCTTTCATTCATGATAATATATTATTATAACTATGGTAGGTATTGCACTTAAGTTACATTAATTATTTATTCGTAGTAAACATTGAAAGGTGAGAGGAGTTAGTTAAAGTGAGGTATAATATCAACATAGTGTTATATGTAACTGTTACTCACCGATAACATTAAGCGCCTTCCAATTTCGCATCTTCTTAGCGTGTCGATGACAATTCAAATTGAGTCAGTCCAAAATTTGTCGACGACTTTGGCACTTTCAGTAGCGTCCTGTGATGCACATCGCAGGAGCAAACAACAGGACAGGCAGGACACGATATAAAGTGTCCCATCGTTTGTGGGGCAGCACCACATTGACACTCACAATTTCACATATAGATATGTTTTGCTCATCCAAAACAACGATTTCTACCCTTTTGAACATTGATAAAATGCTACATTGTTGGATCCACAGAAATAAATCGCATGAGTAGTAATCAATAAACTCAGTAATGCAAATACTCGTAGATTGACAACTAAGAACGCTTATTTTTATAAATGAAGGTGTTTGAAAACAATATTTTTAAAATGTCGGTAGTTTTTTTCTAAACAGTCAAAATAAAATGACCTGAGAGTTCCGTGTTTATCTCAAACATTGGAAACTTCATTACCCAACCTTGAACGGGATCGAATCGTTATAAATTCTACTTTAAGTAATGTTTTAACAAAAGAATGAATACAAAAAGAAAAAGAATATATTGTTGCATACAAGGTTTGAACTTACGGCTTCTTGTTTACTGACCAAAGACGATAGCCATTGTGCCAAGCTTGCTATAGTGATATGATGCAAAATATTATACCTCCTTCAGTACCATAAGTGAATGATGACTATATATTGGTATATGGTAAATGATGTGCCACACGCACACTAATAAAAACCGAGCTCGCACGTTTTATTTAGTGTTTGTGTGCATAACTATGACTTCACCCACACATATAATCTGTAAATCAATTAGTATTGTCTCGTGTACATAGGTGCCAATTAAAAAAAAAGTTCTTTACACATGACATAACATAACATAATATCACGCCTGTAATCCCCGAAGGGTTTTTTTTTGGGGCAATCCCGCCACACTATTCCCAAACCACTGTAACTTCTGAAACCCAGAATCAACAGTGGCGACCACCAGAAAAGTGCCGAGACAATGAAGCTCGATGAAGTCCCAGAGAAACAATTTAACTGTCTTGGATCCCGCAACAAAATTATTCAGAAAAGTATAGCGGAGGTGGAAGGGCTAGCCCTTCGGGGGTTCTGCCTTCTCCTCCTAAGCCTTGGCTTAAGCCAAGGTGTACCCACGTTTCGCCAGTTATGTTTATGTCCCATGTTATAAGGGGCGACCTTATTCACTCCAACCGATGGAAAAATCCTTTGAATCGAACCCAGGACCTCATTTATTTATTTATTTATTTAACACTTCAAGCACAAAGTACAGAGGCGGACTTAATGCCATAGGCATTTTCTACCAGTCAACCTTTGGGTGATGCAGAGACAAACAGTGGTCGGTGTAAATATATCTGCAAAAATTTAAAAATGCTCAAAATCAAATGCTCATTCTACCATGACAGGTGCGCAAAATATTTATATTATAATCAAATAAAATAATAATTACAAAACAATGACAATGCATGCCATCAGAGCAAGCTTTAGTGCCATGCAGGTGTCTTCAGTGAACACCTATCCGCGTTAGCACCTCTCCCAATACGAAAGTTAGGTATAAATTACACAGAAGACTAATCCCATAACAGACTAGCAGATGCATCTAAAAGTTCCACAAACTCATTAGCCTAGTTCGGCTCACCTTGTGACGTCAGTTAGCCAACTAATTAAGCTAGCGTGAGATTTGCAGCGTAAGCTGGAAACTTTGTCTTATGATTATAAGTTGTTGTTAGGTAATATAGCTTTTTTCCAACGTTTCAGAGTTTTGTTTTTTGTCAGGCAGTATTCGCCTCTGTTTCACCAGTGCTTTAAGGTTTAGATTGCAGTTAGGATATTTTTAGCGTCACTCTTATTTATGGAGGAGCTCGTGGCTAAATAATAACAGCCGCTCGGGCCGATCTTTAGGTTAAGCCGTGCTTGCCGAGGTTGGTCTGTGGATGGGTGACCGCCCATTACATACCGAGTTTCCTCCGTGCCTCGGAAAGCACTTTAAACCGTTGGTCCCGGCTGTCATTTGTAGATCTTTGACAGTCGTTAGGTAGTCAGAGGCCCAAAAAAAGTCTGACAACCAGTCTTACCAATGGGTATCGTATTACCCAGTACTAACTGGGTTGTGGAGGTCAGATAGGCAGTCGCTTTATGTAAAATACTGGTATTCAGCTGCATCCGGTTAGACAGGAAGCCGACCCCAATATAGTTGGGAAATGACTAGGCAGATGATGATGACTCTTATTTGTTGTGTGGTTAGTGCCTTACCCGGTGTCAGAGTTTTTATGCCGTCCATGGGCTTCTGACTTGGCTTTACATACCGTCGAAAAATATCACCCTCTTGCGTTAGTAGCCTTAAAACAAGTTTCACGTGTTCTGATTTGGTGGAGTTTTGGATATTGGCACAAAAAATAAATATAAACCTTGAAATTTACAAACAACCTAAAAAATCTCATTCCCTTTGCAATATCAGATGTGTATGTGAAGCTAGATTTATAGAAACTCGGCTTTTTCGACTGGCTAGGGCGCCGAGACAAAATATTAAACCTGTTAGTAAGCCGCGAACTAAAAAAGTTTGGAACAGCTTTCAGGTGAATTGAGAACCTGGTGAAGACCATGGGAATACGCTATATAAGAAAATCACAGGACCAGGAAATGACGAGACGCTTGTGGTAGATGTATATCACTGGACGTGATGATATGATGGATCAGTACATTATGGTGGTGATCAATGTTTTTTCCCTTTTACTACGGTAGGAATCCTTAGTTTCTCGCTGTGATATAATATTCACATAGCATACCATAACATCACGTCTGTAATCCCCGAAGGTCCAGGCAGAGGTGTACCTAATAGTACACCCATATTTCGCAAGTTATGTTTAAGTTCCATGTAATAGGGGGCGAGTATATTGCCATCAACCGGGCGCAAATTCAGGCTCCGTGGCTGCTACGGAGAAATTCCTGACTCGTTGGTCTAGTGGTTGCAACTGCTGAACATGAGATCCTAGGTGTGATTCCCGTGTCGGGCAAAGTGTGATTGGGTTTTTCCATCAGGAATAATTTTCACATTATTTTCATCACCTTCCTTGTGAAGTTAATTAATTCATGAATATTCTAAACTTCTGAACTTTATTAAACACTCCTTGTACAAGGTTAAAATGTTAATCAAAATAATCTTGTAATAACATATTCGTAGCCGCGTAGCACCTCGTAGCTCGTAGCAGCCTACGCCGCTACGAGGGGTCTACGACATCAGTTCATGAACGTTATTATAAGGTAAAATGGAATTTTCTGAATATTTCGTGCGTGTGCTGAAATAAATAGGATTTTTCTACTTGATTGATTGCTGTTTCGTAAAACCTTGTTAAAATAGTGAGGAATTGAATGCCCATTTATCATTTAACGTGACTAGGCTTAGGTGTAGTGCTCAGAATTTTTATTTTTTTGTTTAAATCGGCTTCAAGCCTAACTGATTACCAGATACGTGGAAGAACTGCCTCTCTAACCTCCACAATATAGTTACTTGGCGACGTAATCTCCCTTAATAAGTCGGTTTATCAGATAGTCGGGTTTTTGACTAATAAATAAAAATATAATCTGACTCCCGCGTCGGGCGAATTGTTATTGGCTTTTTCCATAAGGAATTTCTCAGTAGCAGCCACGGAGTCTGGATGTGTGCCCGTTTGATGGCAATAGGCTAGCTCCCTATTAAATAGGACTTAAACATAACTGGCGAAATGTGAGTATATTAAGGATACACCTCTTCCTAACCCTTCTGTTATGTGTAATAAAATCTTTTATGTAAGACAAAGTTCATTTGTTTTTTTTGTACGTGTATATGTGTGTGTGTGTAGTTGTGTGTATACTAGCGTATACAAAGTCATACTAATGATAGCCAAACCTCTACAAAAGACAGCAAACACTGACAAGACTTGTCAGTGTGTGTCTTTGACTTGGTCTGAAATAAATGGTCATCAATCCACGGACTGTTCTCGGCAAACATAGCTCCTTGGTTGATAGAACCGTGTGACTACTCAACCGCGAGCCCCTTGAGTCTCAGCTCTAAAGGTTAATAATATAATTTACTTTCAAATAAAACAAAAACATCTTTCCCACAGCGTTCAAAGTTATATTTTTTCGCCGGCGGCGTTCGTGGTAAACTTCAACAGAACCTAAAAGAATACAAGAAATATAGATACAGAAGATCAACTTCTTACAACGAGCGAAAACAGATGCACGCATAGACGGTTACGGACCAGCAAATTGCAAAAAATGTACGAAAATTTTAATTTCGCGGGCAACCCTAGCGATTCCTTTATTAATGAGCTATAAGCCCATTGAAGCGCGGCTTTAAGTGTATTCACTAGTTGTAATAAAGTCGATAAGCCTCAAGTGAAATTGGCAGGACACATAGTTAAACACAGAGTTATGCGACGGAGCAAAGCTTAAAGTTGACCCAAAGCAACCACGGCCGTCCAAAAGCTCGTTGAGTTAGCAAAACATAATCAGCCTATAATATTCCCACTGCTGGGACACACGGCCTCCTCTCTATGACAGGGAATGGGCTATAATACACTACGCGGGCGCAGTGCGGGTTGGTAGATGTAACATGACTTCAAATTTTTGGCTCTAGGACATGTCGGTTTCATCACGTTTTCCTTCACCGTTTTGAGAACGGTGTTGATGAACACAAAGTAATGCGCCTGCCTGAGTTCGAACCCACGACTTACTGTTCGTAAGTCGGGGCCGCCACCACTGGGCCACCGCTGCTCTCAGTCGCTGTCTCGTTGAGTTATCGTAACTATCAAAATCACTCGAATAAGGAACGCCAGGAATCAGGAAGTATGACAGATGAACCTTCTGTTGTCTATCTGTTCTGTGGTAGATCTTAAGTACACGAGCAGGTATTAATTGCATAAGTTGCAAACCCAGTGTTTATTGCTACTGTTTTTATAGTATCTCAAGTTATGAACGGGCTTTTGTAGTTAGTGCTTAAGTTTACTTGACTAGGTTTTGAAAGTTTATTTTTATAATTCAGTAAATGTTTCCTATTGCTGTCTTTTGTCATTAAAAGGAAGGGATTATGTCAAGAGGATAAATCATTCCGCTTTCTTATAATTACGATAAAATATACAAAAATGACATCCTAAGTATTTCCGGCCATTCACAAACTAGTATTGTAGGCAACATTACAGTCACTTATTGGACGGTATATTTTATGTGCTTAAACAGTATAACATCAGATATGTATTCCCTGAAGGATTATTCAGAGGTGTATCTAACAGAACACCCACATTTCGCCAGTTATGTTAAAGGCCCATGTAATAGGGAGCGAGCCTATTGCCATCAACCGGACACAGATTAAGACTCCGTAGCTGCTATTGAGAAATTCCTGATGGAAAAACCTTAAAACACTTTGCCCGACTTTGGCATGGAACCCAGAACCTCATGCCCAGCAGTCACGCTTGCAACCACTAGACCAACGAGGCAGTCACTCAGTCAGTCAACACTCACTCAGTCAGTTTACTTATTTAGTAATTGTATAATTTGTTGTAATTTTTAACGACCTAAGTATAAAGTCTCGCTGTATGTAATAAATGGCTCATAAGTAAACAAAACAGTCTTGCCAAATATCAGATTGTATTAACAAAGAAAAAAACATAAAACAATTTGTTTTCAAGAAGTTGGTGTTTTCTCTCAATAAATTGAACAGCTGCATCGAGGGTAGATAAAATGGTAATTCAAAAAAATTTCTGGCCTATACAACATACCTATTCATCTACTTACCCACTTTTCTTTTGCCCAAAGCAACTTCTTTAACTTTCGCACCCAAAAAAAGAAATAAACTTTGAAAAAAATCAGCAAGCAAAATAAAATTCAAACAAAATATTTCTTTTGGCCCACAAATTACCGAGTAAGGCGAAATTTTCTTGCTTCCTATAGCATTTTTTATTCATTCAAAGAAAGATTTTCAAAGGTTTCAACTCGTAATCATAATGATGAACAAACTTCAGATTACTGGGCCGTGATCTGATGACAAATGAAGGATGAATTTGAATGTTGAGTCAAAAGTAAGGGAGAGCTACCTAAGGTGTTCTTGAATATACGGTCATGAATCGGAAATTTAACTCAACCTGTACGAGAATAGCCCATATTGTGGTAAGAATAGCCTTATCTTATAAAATTATGTTTATGTATAAAATTGTTTTTTAAAAATGGGACCAACTTTTATATATTATACTCTCTCCAATAAAAAAGAATCATTAAAATCGGACGTCTCTGTAAAAACCTATGCGTGGTCAACAAAAAAACATTAAAAAAATAAAATAAAAAATATAAAGGTGTCAAATTGAGAAACTCCTTTGTTTTCTTCGGTTAAAAACATTGTGACTCGGTTGTTCCAAAAATACGTAGCAATGAAGCAATTTATTAAACTTCTACTAAATACGCCTAAAATGAAAAATACTGTGGACAAAAGAAATTGCAAGATAAATGATACCAGAGATTGGCGAATAAAACGACATTACCGAAAAATCATGCCCACGCCCAGACCAATGAATTATCCATGACAGTCAATCGGCCAACCATAATAAGTGGCGCCGCTTAACGGCTCAGTCTACCATAAAATTTACAGGTGAATCATAAACGTTTAGTTCTCCGAACAATAGAATAGTGAAATATACCATTAAATTAAGATAAATTCTAAACAATTGAAAGGCGTAGTTCTATCCTGTTAATTATTTACCATTTTCTATCTTTTATATTTTACGGGACACATCTACAAAGTTCTAAGAATAAGACTAGGCTGACATAAATTTTGTACGACGTCTACTTAAACCTAATTTCCTGCCTTGTTATTTTATTTGACAGTTTTATGATGATGATCTTAAAGGTGGATTTATTTTAAATGATTATATTATAAAAAAAGCTGTCTGTTTGCCTCTTTTTTCTGCCCTAATACATAATGGGAAATTAATAATCGGGCGAATAAACATTTAATTGGCGACCAATGTACTGAATAGGCGACTATTTTACCAAGTAAGTAACTATTTATCCGGTCATTGCGGCAAGGAGAATATAGGAAGCAAGAGCGAGCGAAGGCTGAGAGAGACTTGTAACACCCCGACTCGGACAGGTTAGGTTCGAAGGGGATGGCGGGGTCTAGTGAGCGAGCGAAGTGAGCCAACTCAGACCCCGGAATCCCCTTCGTGTTAGGTTGCTATAAACTCTGCAAACTGAAAACTATTTCTATATCAGTTTGCAACTTGTATACTGAAGCTGCCAACCTATTATTTTTCCTACCCATTTTAATTATTTTTAAAACCCTAAATCAGATTAGTTAAATACATGCCATACATAATTTCAGTCAAATTGCACTTTTGCTGACAACGCCGCGTAAGTGACGTCCTATTGCATCAATATAAAGGGTGTAAATAAACTCTTAACGAAGCCGAAAGGCATCTTATTGCTTTTTCTGGACCAGAACTGGGAGCCTTCTAGTTACGGAGATATTGGGAGTCAAAACTCACAAGTTTTTATTTAAATGCAGTTTTTTAAGATTATTACTCTACTTTAAACATCTCCATGACCCGTGCTCTATTCAATGCATCCATCAGCACAATGTGTTGAGTGCGTTACATTAGGTTTTTTCATAAAACGTGATTTTCACACCAAAAAAAAAGTCGTTTCTTTGCAATAATTTTTGGGTAGGGTTAGTTTGATGTACAGAATACTTGGTTGACGGCTTCGTGAATGTCCGTTTACACCTTATATGGTAACGATTTTGTTTCGTCATTGGTGGTTATTCACACGACACCGCTCGTCGCATTGGCTTGTATGATATCCGTTAATGTCTAACACACGTACACCGCCCCACCGCGCGGATAAGCGGCGCTCACCGTCTCTCCGTGCGGCGGCGGCGCTCCACCAGACCGCGTGTACGAGCTGTGTAATGTGAGAATCGTCATACTGAAACTCGTATCTATCATTTCATGTGCGAAATGCTAACCCTTTCCTCTTAGTGCTTTTTCGCGTGATCCTTTTACGATTAAAATCTTTAGTTTCACAAGTTTCTAAACATGTTCCTATAACATGTTTAAACGTGTTCTTTTCATAGAGAATAAGTTTTTGAAACTAAACTCCTGTGAACCTAACTTTATCCTAAAGTTTGAATTCGAACTAAGTCCGAGGTCTGCTATCTTAAAGAACACATCACACGTCGTAAGACCTGAGTGGCCCAAATAAAGGCTAATCGATACACCCACGCGTCTAAGGGGCCTCGCCCACCGTGAGTTTTTGAAGCAAGGCCGCGATATAGACGCCATGCTGTCGCTGGATATTTGGCGACACGGTTGGCGCAGTGGTTGAGCGATTGACTGCTGCGATTGGTGTCGCGGGTTCGATTCCCGCAAGGAACAAATATCTGTATGGCCTACAGGTAGTTGTTCCGGGTCTGGCTGATTGTGTATGTGAGTTTTAATGTTTGTAAACGCACCCACGATACAGGAGAAATTCCTAGTGTGGGACAATGTTTAAAAAAAAAAAAAAAAAAAATATGTGCCGCCCACGTAATCACGATTTTTATCGCTACTAACTACTATTTCATTTAAAAGTCATTAAAGGGGATTAAATGAACTTAGAGGATTTTATTGATGATTATAATGATTATAACTAAGTATTATACATATTTTTTACCGTCGCGAATTATATATTGATCAATTTACAGCCTGACACTAACCTGTAAATTGAAAAAAACATAAGAAATGCCTATTTGTTCCCTCGATACCGTCAGAAACAGTAGGATGTTTACACCGAAGTTGATGCGCGTTTGCATCGCTTTACAAATGCGACTTGCGTGAAACGTGCGACAGCATCATCATCTGCCCAGCCTTTTCCCAAATATGTTGGGGTTGGCTTCCGATCTAACTAGTTGCAGCTGAATACCAGTATTTTACATGGAGCGACTGCCTATGTGACCTCCACAACCCAGTTAGTACTGGGTTACGTTACCCCTTGGTAAGACTGGTTGTCAGATTCGGGCCACTGACTACCTGTAACGACTGACAAAGATCTAGAACGAAGAACAACGGCTTAACGTACTTTCCGAGTCACGGAGGAAACACGGTAAGTACTGGTCACCTATCCACGGACCAACCTAGACAGGCACAGCTTAACTTAAAGATCGATCCGAGCGGCTGTTATTATTTAGCTACGAGCTCCTCAAACGAAATACGCGACAGCATCGCTATAAAAAGTCACCGTGGGCAAAGGGCCTAAGTGAACTCTTAAGTGAAACGAAACTTTTTTATAAACACCTGAACCTTTTGACCTTTTTAGGGTTCGGTAGTAAAATAAAAGAACCGTATAACATGTGAGTGCCGTTATGAGTTCAAAGTTATTTGTCTGGCGCGAAATGGCTGACTTTAAAAATGTATGTTGTTGTAAGAAAAATGTTTTTTTTTTCAATTCCTGAGCTATTTATTTGTATCATGACTCCAGTAAGATATTTTTAAAACTTAACCATTGTTTGGAAATATTTTTATTTCTGTATAACTACTTACATAATATAGGTACCTACATTTTTTTCAAAACATTGCCCCCTTTGTAATTTTTACTGTATCGTGAGTGCGTTTACAAACATTGAACACCACAATCACGTACTCAACAGCCAGTCTCAATGTCTAAGCAAGTCCCTTCCACCCTGTATAGTTACTTCGATTCTATCTCTCAAATCTCTCTCTCTCTTGGGTGAAATCACATCTGCAAAGGATCAGCAATCTTCTGTATTTCGATCAGTTAAAGGCATCTTCTGCTAGAGCGAGACATCCGCTTGCTATGACGCAAGCATCTAACGCTTATTCGCGTTGAAAGCGTATTTACTTGTAGATGATCTTCTCGCTCTGGTAAATGACGCTTTCAGAAAGAGATACAGAAAATTACCGGTCAATTTAAGTATGATTGCATGTATTCTTTTTTGCTTTGACTGCCTCGTTGCTGGTGGTGGTGTCTTGTGGTCGCAAGCGTGACTGCTGAGCATGAGGTCCTGGGTTCGATTCTCGGGTCGAGCAAAGTGTTATTATCAGGAATTTCTCAGTAGCCGCCACGGAGTCTGGATTTGTGTGCGGTCGGTGGCAATAGGCTCGCCCCTTACACTGGCGAAAAGTGCTGTAAGGAACACCTCTGCCTAACCCTTCGGGAATTACAGGTGTTATGAAATATTTAATAGAAAGATACATAACACAATGTATCTTTCAATTAAATATTTTGTATTTTCTCGTTTCTTTAATAATGTTATTCCTTTGTTTACAATAAAGTTTATCTATTCATCCCTAAAGCCAGGTTGTCTGTATAAAATATTCTTGAGAAACTAATAGAATAATCAGTTCTAGGAAGTTTTAGCAAAAACTTCTTATAGTTCTCAGTATTGAAACAATAATGTTTACTACAGAACCCAAGTGCTCATTGACCTTTCAACGAAGTACCAAAATCATAAGAAACAGGTCTAACATAAATAAATTGCAGAAAGTTTTAAATGTAAGAAGCTACTTGGAAATGTCAAACGTATCGTACTTTCGAACAATAATTTTATATAGGGAATTAATCTGAATTGGATGAAAAATTGGGTGGGATTTGGTAATTACTGGGTGGTTTTGAATAACAATAATTGTAGATGTTAAAGAGAACAAAGATACGGAATGTATTTTTGTTTGTGACCAAGTATAGTAAGAGTGCACTACGAGTGATCGATAAACAGATGTGCGATAAAACTGTACGAAGACTCACCATAATTCGAATTCACGCAAATGCGACAAATTTGACATCACGCTAGTGCGACAAACCGAAGCTCGACATCACGCTAGTGCGACAAACCGAAGCTTGACATTACGCTAGTGCGACAAATTGAAGCTCGACATCTCGTTAGTTTGACAGATGGTTGTGCGACAGTTTTTTGACACTACCCAAGTCCGACTAACGCTTATGCAACATTGATGTCTATGCAGGGTGTAAACAGCGTCTGTTTACTCCCTGCAAGCTTACAAGCTGACAAAGAAACCTTCTGTATCCATGTGTACCCGGTGTTGGGCAATGTTACTTAGTTTGAGGTACTGACTGAGATATTAGCTAAAACTTTCTATGATTGTACGCTTTCCTACTCACAGCACACAGCCACACCTAATCTAGGCCATTTCGAATTTCATTCATTTCATTCATTTTTTTCATTTCTTTTTTTTCGAATTCGACACTGGATGCACCATTTCCTAGAAACAGAAATGAACCAAATTGAGAGCCCAAAATTCGGGGAACTCGCTTTCAATATGCATGTGAAAAACTGGAGCTTCATTTCATAGAATCATTGAGTAGTCGTATTGGGTTGTTTATGTAACCGCCTGTTACTTTTATAAAAGTTGATGAGTTTAATAAGAGCACTTTGTTTTCATAGAAAGCATTGAAATGTACAATACATAGGGATTTGTTTCAATACTGTAAGTCACAAGTTTGACCATAGATTTTTTTGTTTTTTATGTATTGGTCAAATCTTGCAACTGAATTTCAAACCAGTCCCCCCCACCCGATTGAGCTGAAATGTTGGACTCATCTTTGGTTCTGATGACAATACATTTTTATGACAGACAACATAATCCTGCGGCCAGGATCGCCTCCACTCGAGTTGACAACGGTTAATAACACGGACATGTAACTTTGTATAAGCGTTCAATGTTATCAACATTGAACGCGTATAGAAAGTTAATAAACCTGATTTTCATAAAAGCTTGTTAACTTGGAAGAAAATTATAAAAATGCAAACGCTTTTACAAATCAAACTTTTTAATAAAGTATTTGTTGAAATAACAGAAGATGAGGTTCGACGAAGACAGCAAAGAGAAAACAAAATCTATGGAGTTTTTATAAATAACAGGCACATTCTAAAATAACATAAAGTTACCAAACGGCTCGTACGATGCAAGATGAAACCAAAAAATAAAACGAATCTGACACTGGATAAAACAAAAATATACTCCTAAAACGGAAAGCACTTAAAAACAAAGCACGCAACAATCTTCCAAACATTCAAACAAAGACACCGAAGTTTAATACACGACCTGTAAATCAAAACAGACGTTTATTCAAAACAAAAGAAAAATTCATAAGAAAAAACAAGCGGCCAGTTTGTGCTGAGGATATTTCTGAAGGAAATTAAAAGCGGGTTAGGTTAGGCCGCCTTTCGAACGGAGATGTGCGAGGTAGCTCAGCGTTGAGCAAGGTCTATTACCGTTACCTCGCTTGCACCAATTTTTAATTGACTTTAAAAAAGGAAAAAAAATTATGTTCATCTGTTTTTTTTTATACAGACGCTAGCATTTCAAGCTACCCGAAACTGTCAAATTTTCCCAATCAACCTTGAATCTCATATTTAGCGCTAAATTTAAAAATCTATTGAAGAAATTTGACAGGTTGTAGTAGCTTGATGTGCTGGCGTCTTTAAGTTCATCGGTATTTCCGTCAATTATAGTCTGATTTAGATTTTTTTTTACTTGGTAGGGGCGGACATTTTATTAACTTTGCTTGGGCAATTTATGATGTACCTATTTTGAAACGTATTTTTCTTCTTGGACTATGTTGAAGAATCACGTAAATCGGTCCATAACTGACGGAATTATCGATGAACAAACATAAAAAATACCGCCGAAAATACAACCTTCTCCTTTTTTGAAGTCGGTAAAATATATAGCGTTCATGTACATATCTCGCTTTGCTTATCTCTGGTCGGTACAGCCTTAGGCCTCGTACACACGGTGATGAACAGTACAATATTTTACAGCAAAAAGTCAATACCACACATCCCACTGTTCATAGGGTTAAAAAAAAATACAGTAACAGAAATATAGCAAAATTTCACTGTAAAATGTCATAGTGGTCACCAGGTAAACGAAGCCTTATTCATAGCATATTTCGAACAAAAATAAAAGTTGAATAAGGATAAAGAAAAAGTGTAAAGTGAAGTTCCTTTATTGACTGCTGAAGTATTGTTTATTCCCAAAAGTGTTCAAATAAAACAAACCGAACAATTGACTGAAATAAATGTCTTTCTAACGTCCTATAAATTCGAAGCGTTCCTTGTTTCTCTTATTACGGAATTTAATGATTTGCTTTGGAATGTTTTTGGAAGTAATAAATTTAGGGTCTTGTCTTGTCGTGTGCTAGAGGAACAGAAAAGCTGTTTTGTAACGTTCTCAATTTCACATCGAACGTCACTACAAGGAGAACAATATGCGACTCCCGCATTCCCCTTAAACTCAAAGGGAAGATTTATAAAACCATGGCTAGACCTGCTGTCTTGTCTGGATCAGATCATGCTGGGCCACAAAAGGGATGAATGAAAGGCAGTTGAATGTGGCTGAGATGAGAATGCTATGGGGGATGTGTGGTGTAATGTGAATGGGTAAAATAAGGAATCAGTACATAAGAGGCAGTCTGAAAGTGGGGCCGGTGACTGAAAAGTTATGAGATAATCAGTTATCGTGGTTTGGACATAATTATGGTGTGGAGGAATGAAGAAAATGTAGTAGATAAGACGTGCTTCCCTATTCAATTTTAGATCTTTGACAGTTGACAGCAGTTAGTCACAGTGTGGCTCGAAAGTCTGGCAACCAGTCTTACCAAGGAGTTTCGTATTATCTACTACGAACTGGGTTGTGGAGGTCAGATAGGCAGCCGCTTCATGTAAAACACTGGTTTTCAGCTGCATCCAGTTAGACTGGAAGCTGACCCCAACATAGTTGGGAAAAGGCTAGGCAGATGCTGGTGCTCATAATGCATAGAGATAATTCTTTTTTTCTACTAATCATACAACGGTCTCAGTGTCAGAAAATTTTATTTTTATTTTACGCATTCAGGAACCGTATCATAAAGTTTTTATAGCAATCATTGTTCCAGTGCAAGAAAGAAACAGAGCTACCCAAGAATGCTCTCATTAGCACAGAACAATACTGGCGTTAACACTCCATAACACGACCCCGAATCGATAAGGATCACTTTTCCAATTATCCTTCCCACTTCCTATGACCTTGAAATCTGATAATTATAGGAAAATCACCTTTTTCATAAAGATTTAAATCGTTAGATATCACTTTACGGCGACAAACATTCCATAGCTCTGTCTTATTGATAACTAGATGTTACCCGCAACTTCAATCGCCTGGAAATTTTAATGTGTATGTGTGAGAAAAAAACAATACGTGATAAGTAGCCATGTGCTATTCCAGATTATAATCTATTTCTGTGCCAAATTTCTTCCAGATTGGTTCTGCCGTTCTGGCAAAATTTAGTAACAAACATTCATCTACCCAAGTGTCCATCGTTCAGTGGCCTGAAAGTCTGACAACCAGTCTTACCAAGAGATATCGCTGTGTAATTCAGATAGGCAGTTGCTCCATGTGAAATACTGGTATTAAGCTGCATCCGGTTAGACTAGGGTACCAGTCTCACCGGATGCAGCTGAATACCAGTACTTTACACGCGTAGTATTTTACAAGCGTAGTAATTACGTGACCCCAACATATTTGGGAAAAAGCTAAGCAGATGATGATGTTGTCCCAGTAGTTAGTAGTTGTTAGCACAATAACTATTTTGCTTTCCTTCTTTCTCATCGAACAATTTAAATCTTCACTTTTGTAACGTAATTTATATCAGTAGGTATCTAAATCCCTTGTTCAAGTAAAGGAGTACGATAAAATCAAAAAGCTTTGTTCACAAAAAGTAATAAAGTTGCCAAGAGGGAATAATAAAATTATCGGCGGAACATTAACTTTAAATCTTAGTAGAACATTTAAATCGCGTTTTTATTGGTCTAATCGTCGCTCTGGGATTGTAGTAGGATGTTTTATTATTGAGATAGGAATGAGGGTACTAGGAACAGGAAATTATGTGTATGGACTGAGCGCAAGACAATTTGGCCAGAAAGAAGGTGATAACAGAGATGCATGACTATTAATAATGAAGTATGGCTAGCAGTTGAAAAATCTAGAAATTGGCTGTTTATGATTATTATATGGGACTGACAACATGAAATATTCTAGTAACTATTCGCATCATTCAATTAAACTGTTGACAACCTCATAGAGAAAAACTAAGCCATGGTCCAAAAACAAAAACAAAATTAACCAAAGACCAAAGAGTGAATTCGATGGCGCAGTAGCTGAGCGATTGCCTACTGCGCTGCGTGTTCGCAGGTTAGATTCCCGCATGGAACAAATATTTATATGGCCTACAGGTAGTTGTTCCGGGTCTGGCTGTTTGTGTATGTGAATTAAATTTTTTGTAAACGCACACGATACAGGTGAAATTCATAGTATGGGGTAAAGTTTTTTTTTAAACAAAACACTGATACTCATTTAACACAGAAACCTCAATTTAACTCGTTTTCAACAACCATAACCTAATTCTCAAACCAAAGAACGGAAACCCAACAAAGCTATCTCCCTATTACAAACGAGAGGTTGATGCAAAAACTAGAAATAAATTCTCTCAGCAAGACGGTGAACCGATTCCAGGGGGCTCGCTTAAAATTCAACCTCGAACGTTACTCTGCTAGAATTTGTACCCCTACTAACTGTTCACGATTGGATTTCTTGTTGAAACGGTTTTATTGCTCACATTAAGATAATTTAAGGGACTAAACGGCTTTTGATTAGAGTAATGGTATGTAGATTTTTTCTCTCGTTAAGATCTTATTGTACCTTGAGTTACACATGAAACCGTCTTTTCTCATTTGTACTCAAATTAGCTTTTAACCGTGGCTTCTGGCATCTGTCTAGCTTTTTTTCTGCTTTGTTCTAGTCGGCTCCCAGTCTAACCAACTACAGTTGAATACCAATATTTTACATAGAGCGACTTCCTATTTGATCTCCACGTGCCAAATACTGGGCAATAGGATACTCCTTATTAGTATGACTGGTTGTCAGACTCAATACCAAAAGGCCAATCCGAATACAAGTCTCCATTTGTAACACGATTTATTTTTATATTATTACTAGTTGATGCCCGCGGCTTCTCCCGCGTGGAGTTTGGTAATTGACCAACGGGATCATATTGCCGGAATAAAAAGTATCCTATGTGTTAATCCAGGTTATAAACTATCTGTGTGCCAAGTTTTATCTAAATCTAGTTTGTAGTTTTTACGTGAAAGAGTAGCTAACATCCATCCATCTACTCATCCTCACTAACTTTCGCATTTATAATATTAGTAGGATTTAATGTCTGGGGGATAGAAGTGACCTTGACCCCTTAGTTACTAAAGGTCAAGGTCACTTCTATCGCCCAGACATTGATGAAACCAACTTAGTTTGTTTCATAATTTTTGCCCAGGGTTGTCGTAATAAAAATTTGGCATAATAGCAGTTGCTTTTAGATCACATGTTTATGCCATGTAATCTAAAAGTTTCTTTGTGATTTTTAAATCAATGACCTTTTCAATAAACGCTTTTACGAATAGTCGTTAAAGGATCTTATAGGAAACGTGATTCGAGTCAGAATGGCAACATAAAAAAGGATTACGAGGTTCCTATTCAACAATCAAGTTTTATTTCCCTTATTTTCAAACTGTTTTGGCAAAGGGCAAACGAAAAATCGAGGGTCTGTTAAACACGGCTTTGAAGACTGAATCACTAGATACAACTAATAAATGAACTTTCAAGAATTAATATCCTCAAAATAATACTGTGTGGCAAACTACTTACTTATAATGAGCGGTCTCCGACACATAGGGCCGGATTCCACTGAAGCGGAGACGATACGAGAAGTGAGGAGATGTGTCCGCTTAGCTTTAGTGGAAGCGGTAGAGCAGAGGGGAGAGGAGATGTCTTGCAATTGTTTAGGCCAGCGGAGACGAGCAGTGACGTCAGTGATGTAAGCGGTGTGCTCTCCTTTCTGATTTGCACCTCTGCGGTGGATACACCCTAGCTTTTACGCATCTAGTCTCCTCTCCGCTTCACACATCTCCGTTCGTCTCCGCTTTGGTGGAGTCTGTGCCATATAGAAATATTTCCACACAGATTTCGCATTCGGTCGAGAGATTTCGCAGAATCGCATTTCAGACAAAAAGCTAAAATGCCTCATGTTGCTGTAGTTACACAGGCTAAAGTCAGCCGAGAGGCTGAGGGGCTGACTACCCAGGGTCCGCTAAACCTATTTACCTACTGCTACAAGTGGGCAGACAATATTGTAACCATTGCGGGAATATCCTGGATGAGGCTGGTACAAGATCGTTGATCTGGGCACAAGCAAAGAGAAGTCTAAATCCAGCAGTGGGTGAAGTCGTGATGTGGATGATTATGATGATACGTGGAGAGTACTTTAGTAGCTGCTCTCCTGAGGTGACCCTTTCTTATATTTTCTGCCTTCGTCTGCCCTTTCAGGCCACTGACTACCACCAGCCACTTGCCTGAAAGTCTGACAAATCAGTCTTACCAAGGGGTATCGTATTACCCAGTACTAACTGGGTTGTGGAGGTCAGATAGGCAGTCGCTCAATGTAAAATACTGGTACTCAGCTGAATCTGATAAGACTGGAAGCCAACCCCAAGAAAGGCTAGTCAGATGATGATAATGTTGTCTGCCCTTTGTAAAGAATATTCATTCATGCATTTCTAAGCAATACAACAAAGCATTAAAGGCTTCGCTAAGAACCGTGGTAGGTATACCAAATAGCCTAGACACCTTAGATTGAGCTAAACCGACCGGTCCTTGGCGACGTGCCAACAGAACACCCAAATATGCTAATCTTGGACCAATACTCCCCATATCAGTTCCAAATTGTTGAGTTTCCAAGCTTTTATGAAATTCAATTCGATTTGGGAGTATTAAGTGGCCTTGACATTATTTAAAATTGATTTCGCTCTGAATTTAAGCTTCGAATTCCGAATTTGACGATTTTTATGTCATTTTAGAAGTTCGCTTATTTACTTTTTGACCCTCCCGGCAAAAACAAAGCCATGTACCAATGAGATCCTTTCACGTTCATGATTTCAATTCGGTTTTGACTTTTATTTAGTCGCAGTAAGAATGGTTTTTGTAGGAAATGTGTTAGAACTGCCGTGCTCTTTGACCGTATATTTTTGCCAATTTGAGTCTTATTGAATTGGTTGTAGAAGTAAGTAAAATAGCTGAGAATCAATAAATAGTGAAAAAAAATCAGTTGTCTTTGTGAATAATAAATGACAGCCTTTTCTGAACTACGTTTTCAAGATTCTCGCATTACTACCATTTTCAAGCTTTAAAATATTCCTTTGCAAAGTTTCAAGGAAACAATCTTCCCATAAAACAAAACGATGTGAACCGACATTCTCGCCCCAAATACGACACTTAGTAAGGGCCTCGTTCATTTGAATTCCATGGCAGCATTTGAATTGGAGATTTTACAGGCCTTAATCTAAAACCGACGCTGGATGTCCCGAACGGTAGCCGTTATCGTACTAATTAAGCGCTTCATCTAGGTAGAAGGTGCCTTTAACGAATGAGGTTGGAGCCCAAACTGGGTGATGGTGTTATTTTACGTGCAGTCATCATTCTCCTGCCCTTATCCCAATATATTTGGGGTCGGCGCAGCATGTCTTCTTTTTCCATACTTTTCTATTACTCGTCATCTCAGCAGTCACCACCTTTCTAGACATATTATTCTTCACACAGTCCATCCATCTTTACTTTGTCTACTCAACTCTCTTACTCTTTTATAGCCATCCACATTCATACTCAAAACTTTCCTCACGATATCACGGTTGGTTTACGAGTAGTAAGAAGAATTCTTCCGAAGGAATTGGTACAGGCTTGGGCATGATGCATGCAACTATTCGGATTGATGAAGGCATTTTAAAACATCCAATTTAAACAAAAGCGGTTAAAAAATCTGGTGGCATGTGACATTTTTGATTTTCTTTCGTGGACCCCTTCGTGCCTTAGAAACTTGTGTTTGCCACACATCAGCAGTGATCCCGGTACCAAGGTGTGATTGAGGTTTTTTATCATCCCCCCTTCCCTTTTTTCAACTACATTAGAGCCAGCTTCCAGTTTCACCGAATGCAGCTGATTGCCAATATTTTACATGGAGTGACCGCTTATCTGGACTGTTTCTGGGTAACATGATACCCCAAAAAACTGAAGCCTTTTAAAAATGTTGTTTCAATAAAACTGGTTAGTTTTAAATAACAGCAAATGGAATGAAAAAACATGGGCGTTAAAATCGTACACGGATTCAAAATAAACTGGAGAAAAGGAGTATGATAATGATTCGGTTTTTATTACTTAACCTAAGAAAGTACGAAAAGATGGTGAAAGAAAGCTTTTGAGAAAACTTGAAATCGTAAAAACGCTGTTAAAAGGCGTGGTTAATCACTGAGCTTCTGTTCCTCTTTGCATAGAAATGGGTCATCGTCTTTGAAATGGAAAGTGAGAGGCTAGTCTAATCTATTTATAACTGAATTTCCGAGACCCAGGATCTATTCATCATCTGCCTAGCCTTTTCCCAACTGTTTTGGGGTCAGGTTCCAACCTAACCCGATGCAGCTGAATGCCAGTAATTTACATGGAGCGACAGCCTATAATTATGATCACCAGAACCCAGTTAGTACCGGGTACAATACGATACCCCTTGGTAAAACTACATAGGATCTTAACAATGAAATTTGAGCGAGAGCTTTTTCTAGTTAGACATGATGCCTTGGTCACTGATAATAAGGTCAATAAGATACGAACCAAATACTTGGCTCTAATCCACTGGTTACTCTTATGTTAATTTCTTTGGTGGTTTGGTCTGTGGAGATATGAACTGACCCAGATATTTGTACTCGTCCTCAAAAATTCTAGTGATACCTACTTTAACAGGCTGTAGTCATTGTTAATTCCACCTTTACCACTTTTTTTTTGTTTAATGCTTGGAACAACTTCCAGATTGTTTCAGTTTTCCTGGCGGTTTGGGTGTGACTGGTTCTCTTCATTCATTTATCATCCACAACCCATTCACCCACTGCTGGGTACAGGCCTCGCTTTGCTTGTGTCAATCTCCACGGTCCAGTGACAGCCTCATCGAGGTTTTGCCCCCGATGGTAACTATGTCGTCTGCGCATCTCGCAGTCGGGCGATTCTCTTTCTCTTATTTACTATAAAATAACAGATCGTAGAGACACGGCGGGTTTCTGTCTTAGTCAGTGAAAACGCTTCATTGATAGCGATATTGCTGCCTGTCACCATTTTCATATTATAGTTCGATATCCGAGACACGGGATTGGACGACATTGCCGCTACGGTTTGTGGTTACGTTTAATCTTCGGAAGAAAACCATAGCAGAAAAAGACAGTTGTGTGTAAAGCAGTTAAAATCTAGTAGTTGTTTAACAACTTGTTGACATCATTAGTGACCAATTTGTTCTATGAATGCAATTAGAATTTGTAGAGTAAATACCCAAGGGTTTGATTCAAACTCAAAGCCATTTCAGAAGTTCAATTCTATACTACATGAAATTAGTTTCGCCCGGACAACTTGCTTTGCAGTAATACGTTCAATATTTCTCAGACTTTTGACTGCTACCTACTTATACTAAAGCGAAGTTATTTTAAGGACGCGGTACTATTGAGAGCTATTTCCGCCAGACAGGATGCAGCTGAATACCTGAATCTTATATGGAGCAACTGCTTCAAAACCACTGGGTTTTGAAGCAGTCGCTCCATAATACGATACCCCATGGTAAGACTTGCTTTCAGACTTACCGGCTTCTGGCTATACGTAACAACTATCCGCAACTATGTAACTGTGACCAACGGGTTAACTTGCTTTCCGAGCCGCGGCGATACTCGGGATGTAATGGATGGTCACCCATTCACGGGCCAACGTCGGCAAGCGATGCTTAAACTTGAAGATCGACTCATATGGCTATTTTTATTTGGTTTTTAACTTTTCTTGTACTAGCTTCTTGATACTATTTAGTTAAGCTAATGTGCTTTCCGAGGCACAGGTGCAATTTGGGATGGAGTGGATCACCCATCCTCGGACAGACCTCGAGAAGCGTTGCTTAACCTTGAAAATCGTACAGTGTCGCTGTTATTATTTAGCAACGAATCCTTCTACAGTTCCTCTGTCTAGCTTTTCTTGAACCATAAAAAAAACATATAGGTACTAGTAAATCGCTCTCAATGCGACCTTGCCCTAAAGTCTCTCATTTGAATTCCACTGCGGGATTTGAATTGTAGATTTTACAGGCTTTAATCTGAAACCGACGTTGGATGTCGTCTTGAGCCCCTTATTCTGCTAATTAAGGACTTCATCTATGCAAATGACTCTCGATCGTTCCCTTATCAACTAAGGAGCATGGAGGGTGGAATTTGGGTCAAAATTGCATGCACGATTTTAGATTTTGGGCGGGGTGGCAATGTGGTTTGGCGTAATTGGTCATGGGAATATGAACTTTATAATATGGGTGTATTTTAAGCAAATTTGCGTATATTATGCGACGTAAAGGTCCCCGAAGGAATGGGAAGAGATACCTGTGAAATCATGACTTAAAACAACTGATAATCCGGATTTAGAGGACTAAAACAATAGGAATACCACAAAGAATATTCAAACGGTGGTGTCGAGATGAGAATCCGTGATTATACTTTTAAAACAGATGAGTTTTCTTGTTGTTTGTCAGTGTTGGCATTGACACTTCTTCTTCTTAGTAGAAACAGTTGTCAGAGTGGTCGTGGTTGCGCAGACGAGGCACACGGAGATGTTCGGTGGGTCGTTGACTTCCCCGAGGATTGTTCTTTCAGCGATGTGCTTCCATTTCTGCCAGTTGGAGAAATTGCGAGTACACTAGACCATGGTGGACTCAGTAGCTTTCTTGATCAGGTCAGTTCAGCGAGTTGGTGATCGGCCACGTGATCTCTTGCCCTCCACCTGGCCATGAACCGCCAGTCTCTCCATCGAATTTTCATTTCTAGTGATGTAGCCAAAGAACTTTAATATTCGACATTTAGGGCATAGACAAACATTGAGGTTACTTCGGGTTTAGATAAAAAATACATTTTCTCTTTACATTTATTTTTGTTTTATTTCATTCTTCATTTTTTTTAAATTTAATTTGTCGTATCTCACCGTGGCATCACCTTGGCCCGCACTATCAGGATATCAGTACAGTACTGTGACATTTTTAAATGTCACAGCACCATGCTGAGACAATTTGGTCCTCGTACAGGACCAATTTAGATTATACAATTTTTTTTTTCAAATTTTTTGTGGTTCTCTCTCTTTTATCCCTGTTTAATTTTTTTTTGTCTTGTGCGAGTCTTATACGTACTTTTTATTTCTTTCTTTCGAATTGTGTGCGATCACATGAGTGTAATTTGAAGTGAACTTTACAGAAGAAGAGACATATTCGTCTTTCATTTGCGCCTGACGAGCGGCGAACTCTGTGCGGTTTTTACCATGGGTGAATCGTGTTTGGATTGCCTCGGCTAAATTCGAGCCTACCTGTTTTAAGCCAAACGAATTTTATCTACAATTCTACGTATTATATTATTCGTTTTTACCGTGCAGCTGTTCCGCATTATTTTGACAGGATAAAACTCAAAACTCAAATCATTAATTTCAATTAGACCATAACAGGCACTTTTGAATGTCAAAAACATAAGCATGAAGCTACAGTCTCAGTCACGAGGCATAATAACTTGCCCACAAAGCATAGATCTCTACGGAGAAGAATGGACAAGAAACTCCATGGACACTCTTTATAGCTAAGCATATCACTCCTAGGTACATTTTATTTATAAATCAGTCCATCCGCGTTCTGACCCTTTTCTTAGTTGTGACATTTCTAGAAACGTCCCGATAAGAAGACATCTTATTTCCCTTTTGTTACAGAAAAGCGGGTTTACGGTTTAAAATAATGTTTTTTAGCTGCAAAATTATGATAATCAGGATACAGTGACAGCTTTGTTGCCTGTATCGATTGGAGTGACAGGCTACTGAGCCGTAGTGAAAATATGTTGAAAATATTATTGATTAGCCCTCACCCGTGGCTTCACTTGCGATATAGTCGGAAAATAAAATCCACGAGAACTTTTGAAATACTGCCTATTATACTTGGCAAATAATCAATAATCAGGATCATGAGGAAACCTTTGAGTATAACTGTGGATGGGTATAAGAGTAGAGGAAGACCAAAGAAACGATGGATGGACTGTGTGAAGGATGATATGGCACGAAAGGAGGTGTCGGAGATGACGAGTAATAGACAAGTATGGAAGAAGAAGACATGCTGCGCCGGCTCCAAATGAATTGGGGCTAGGGCAATGATGATGATATACTTGGCAATAATGTAGCTTCCGACAGATGGCCGATGTGGCCGAAAAGTTCTGGAGTGGCGACCGCGAACCGGAAGACGCTGCGTTGGAAGGCCTCCCACTAGGTGGACCGATGACCTGGTGAAAGTTGCAGGGATCCACTGGATGCGAGTCGCACGGGACCGGTCAATATGGCGCCACTTGGGGGAGGCCTATGTCCAGCAGTGGACGTCTTTCGGCTGAAATGATGATGATGATGATGATGAATGTAGCTTCCTATAACTAAAAGAACTTTCGTAATCGGATCAGCAGTTCTGAAGATTACCCCCTACATCCTAACTTACAAACATACAAACTTTTCCTCTTTATAAAATTGGTATCGATATAAAGAAAATACTGGCTCTTTGTTCTCATGTTTGTTTGCGAGCGTGAATATTGAGCGTGGGATTCGGATATTGTTACTAAGATTGGATAAAAGTGTTTTTAGTTTAGATATTTGGCCTAGAAATTCGCCCGGGGCCTGAATTTCTTCTCGATTGAGGTCAGTATCTTCATTCCTCACCCCTAACATTTGGGACTTATAACTTAACTCGTGAAATGTGGGTGTACTAATACACTTTTGCCCGGCCTCTGGCTATTTTGGTAGACACAGCAATTTACCAACTTTAGTTTATTATCAGATGTCGTTATCCTTTATATCATAATAATAATATCATTAGAGAGTCTTACATTATCAATAAGAAAGTATTACTTTTCTTCAGAAAGGCCATGACCAGATGTATAAACTTGGAACGTGTCACAATATCAAGCCGGTAATCTCAGAAGGATTAGGCAAAGGTGTACCTTTTTTTTTTTTTTTTTTTTTAGGATGGGAAATCATCAAATGACCCCCCCCCCGCTCTGGGCGGAGCGGAAGGGAGTGTCAGACTTGTACTGACTAAAACCCATCCATGTTCCTTCTTTGCCCTTTGTGTTCCAGGGCCGCGGTATCTCTTTCGAACAGTCCCGCAGCCCTGGCAGGCATCGGCCCGTGCGGACCCCTACGTGGTTGCTGACATCTCTTTGAGGCGCGCGTGGAACACGAACGCGCCGTCGACACGGCCTGTCGTCATAAGACGGCCGGACGGCGAGCTAGCCCAAAACTCGCCGTCCACAGGCCCGCGCCTACGGTGGCCGGGGGCCACCACGTGACCCCCGACGCCCAGGGCGTCTCCCGCGGCGGCTGGGACGTGAGGCTCTTTCCCTCTCACGTTCCGCCACCTCCTTCACTAGCATGACTGCTTCGCAGAAGGAGGTGACGTCTTCCCATTCCCTCTCGCTCCGGACCATGGCTTGAACCAGGGCCGGGCGCGAGAGGTCGCCGCCGCCAATCGCCTCTACGAGGACACGGCGCTGCTCCGCCCAAGCAGGGCAGGCCTCCACAGTGTGCTGCACCGTGTCCTCCGGACGATCCTCACAGTGGAAACACCCGGGCGTTTCCTCCCGCCCGATTCGGTGCAGGAACCTCCCGAAACAACCGTGTCCGGTGAGGACCTGCGTCAGGCGGAAGGTGAGGGCGCCGTGGCGCCTCTCTAGCCACTCCTCAAAGAGGGGACTTATCGCCACTATGGTGGCGTGCCCTGCACGGGGTTGCGACAGTCGCTCATTCCATGTCACCATGAGATCGCGCCGGAGGTCTGTCCGCCGAGCGGTGATTTGCCGCGGCAGCGGAGTTTCCCCCCGACGTAGTGCCTCCGCGCGCCATTCGTGAAGGCGTGCGAGGACTATCGCCTCCAGATCCCATGGCGGCAATCCGGCAAGGAGGCTCGCCGCCTCACCGGAGATCGTGCGGTACCCCCGGACTAGCCTTAGGGCTATCCCCTTTTGGGGCGCGTTCAGGTAGCGGGCGGCTTGCCGCCTCAGAGAACGCGCCCACACCGGGGCCCCGTAAAGGGCCATGGACCGCACGACCCCCGCGTAGAGCCTCCGGCAGGAGGCGTTTGGACCCCCCAGGTTGGGCAGGAGCCGCTTGAAGGCAGCCCCGGTCCGTTCCTTGGGGGCCAAACGTCGGAAATGCTCCACGAAGTTCCACCGGCTGTCAAGGACGAGTCCCAGGTACTTCAGCGTCAACCCGACGCCGATGGAAACCAGGCAAAGGTGTACCTAAAAGTACAATTACATTTCGCTAGTTCTGTGTAAGTCCCAGATAGGGGGCGAATGTATTGCCATCAACAGGGCACCAATTCAAACTCCGTGGATGTACTGGAAGTTCAGTTTCATTGTTAGTTTTTAGGCTTGAAATCTTAAAGCGGTTTCTTCAAATATAGTTTTGGCGTTCTCCAGTCACACCCGCGGTATTTTTGCTCAAAAAACCTCTTCAAGTTTCCCTAACACAATAACATTTATTTTAAAGCGCTTCAAAGCGCTTAAGGAAAACTGTGCAGAAATCTTCCACATTCAAGATAAAAGCGCTTTAAATCGTGTAATGTGTTAAAACGGGGACAGATCGCGCCATTCATGTCGGTGACAATGAAGTAGTGTTTTAGATGTAATTTTATGACCTATATGGGGATTGTCGAATTTAAAATAAGGTTTTATTTTAGAAGAGGAAGAAGAGCCTGAATTGAACTTTAAATAAAAGGCTTAGAGCCTTTTATTTAAAGTTTAATTCAGGTTAATAATAATAATTATCTGAGCAGGTAGAATAAAAAAAAAAAAACTTTGCGTTGGCAGTACTATCTTTTTTCGTAAACTACGTCAAGGCGTTGATCTCCGATGCCAATCTTTTTTTTTTTAATGTTACCCTATACAAGGAATTTCTCCTGTATCGTGGGTGCGTTTACACACAATTAAACTCACATACACAAACAGCAAGCAACAACTATCTATAGGCCATAGAAATATTTGTGCCGTGCGGGAATCGTGCAAGAACACGCAGCGTAGCAGCCAATCTCTCAGTTAACGCACCAACCGTGCCGGCAAA
Organism: Noctua fimbriata; assembly: GCA_905163415.1. Taxonomy (NCBI): domain Eukaryota; kingdom Metazoa; phylum Arthropoda; class Insecta; order Lepidoptera; family Noctuidae; genus Noctua; species Noctua fimbriata. The sequence goes on along the minus strand of LR990945.1, from coordinate 11,869,612 downwards.
ATATAATATGCCGTAGACTGGATGGAAGACGGGGAAGAAAGTGCTGGAGTGGAGACCACGGACGAGACGGAGGAATTTGGGCAGATAATCGACTGGGGGACAAACGATCTCATTAAAGTGCCGGAAGAAACTGGATAACCATGACACAAAACCGGAAAAAGTGGAGAGATTTGGAAGAGACCTACTCTCAGCATTGGTGAAACATTGAAGACCTTTGACATTTCTGACGATTCGTTGTAATATGCTGGCACGCAGATTTTCCCGATGTTCTTATGCGATAAAGAAGACATTGTTTAGAGCATACTGCTAGTCTTTTTATAGGTGTAGTTTATGGACTAGCTACACGCAGCGAACCGTCGCTGCCCTGCGGGTCCAATATAACAATGCTTTCAGGTTGCTGATGAGATTGCCTCGCTACTGTTTGCTGAAGCTCAAGTGGATGGCTTTCACGCCATTATACGTAAAAGAGCAGCATCGCTGATGCGAAGGGTGAGGAGCAGTCCCAACAGCTACCTGAGTGTAATTGCAGACTACATCCATAGTCCTGATTGGAGGCATTGGATTGGGCTGCATATATTGTAGGCTGACTGGCGTTATCTTATGTGTTGTATTATGACTTACTAACATAGCTTTAAGTCATATTGATGTACTACTAACACTCTATGGACCGCAAAGTCTGAAATAATGTTATGAATTTGAAATTTTTGAATTTAACATTCTGTCGAATAGCTACGATATTCAGAAATCCAAAAGTCTGACAACCAGTCTTAACAAGGGCTTTTGTGTTACTCGCTAAGTCTTCTTCTGTGACACGTGTCGATGAACTCAAATTGTATTAGACCAGTATGTAGCCACCTGCACATCTCTAACATTTGCTTCGATTAAATATTGATAAGTGCAAGTGGGTGTGCAGGATGGGCAGGACAGGTGGTGGAGCATATCCTCCAGAGACGCTCCACACGGGTAATCTGTTTGGGAAGATCTCACAAATACTAGTATAGCTGCTTCGTAGGGTGGAAAGGACGACCGATCAAGAACGACCGCTTCAGCTAAGTCTTTCTTTACAGAATAAATTTTTAATCTGTTCTTGATTTGTGATACGCCTTGAATGCCTCTACACTGAAATTAATGAATGAATAAATGAATTTATTTTATATCGGACACAAAAAGATCCATAGAGTTAGTACCCTAATATTAAACAACTTATTATCTATTCCAATTACCCTTTGCAGAAGATAAATTATAATTTTAGAGTTATACCTCTCCGCTACAGTTCTCAGGATGCTGTTGCGACTATCTCTTACTCTCCAAAAAAAAAAAATGCAAAAAAAAAGAATGAAATGCTGACAAATTATTTCTTAGCAGGTATAATATTAACATAGAACGATTGATCAAGCTTACCTGGCACGATTAATATATTTCTTTCATTGTCTATTCAGGAAGCTAACGTCTATTTCTGTCCTTTGTGGAGCCTCGTGTAGACACTACACCTACGTACAACCTTCATCAAATTACAAATCAAGAATCACTTCGATCAGAAGGTCAAATCGCAAATAGTCTAGCCCGAAGTACAGAGTCAAAGCTTTACCAAATATCCGATTTCCCGAAATGTTCTACACCACAGATATAGATAGACCTAGATAACGCGAGAGCAACTACTTCGCGTGCCATATTATTATGTAGCTTACGTACAAAAATCGTAAGTGGCCAATTTCGAACTCAGTCTGCATCGGAGCATAGCGCTAATCGGACGTCAGTGGGCGTCATGGCGGGGGTTAGGACGAGGGGGGCGCCGTCCGCGGCGGCGTCTTTGAATCGATTTGATTTTCCCATCACTAAATAGTGCTTGTGACGTCATAATAGGTAGTCAAAAAATGGCACGCTTGGTTTTCATACAGATCGTGATACTTGCGTTATCTAGGTCTATCTATATCTGTGTTCTACACACAGATATACAACATTAGTTTTAGTATATGTGAAACCTGATACACGTGTCTAGTATTTTTATTTAAAGAATCTATGTGCAAAATTTCAAAACTGTATCATGAAAAATCACAAAGTTATAAGCTTGTTCTGGTACCTAGTTGTCCGCACAAAAACGCGGTCACCACGCAGCGCGTGCCGAGCTTCGTCTTGAGCTCATTGATAATAATAATTTGGCAGTAGATACCTAAATTATTGCAATAGGTACTCAAAGTCGCTCGGTATTCAACTTTTAACTTTTTTAAATACTTTTGGGAAAAAATATAACACGGTTTAAAAATTATTGGAATCGGTACATTTACTTATTCTGAACAACTATACATAATACATAATTCGCATATACTAAAAATAATGTTGTAGATATACCTAGACACCGCAAGTTTTACGAACCGTATTAAAATGAAGCGTGGCATTTGAGGTATTCCTCAAAACGCAACTATTTTTAAGCGCAACCAACTAAGCGCAACTAAATTATTCCTCTAAGCGCAACCATTAGTTGCGCTCACAAATTCAAATTAAGCGGAACCAAAATTGAAAAAAAATAATGAATTAATCATACCCCTTTCTATATTTTATCATGGTTGCGCTTTAAGGAATTAACATATAATATTTTTTATTTGAATTTATGAGCGCAACTAATAGTTGCGCTTCGTGGAATGATTTAGTTGCTCTTAGTTGGTTGCGCTTAAAAACAGTTGCGCTTTGAGGAATACCCCTGGCGCTTTTGTTCTTTAAATGGTCTAAAATTAAGTTTTTGTCCTTTTTGATTTTTTACATTGTTGTTTTAAACAAATTAGCTTGCTGCGACAATAGCCACGTTAAGTATAAAATACTTAAGCCAGGCACGCGAAGTAGGTGCTCTTGCGTTATCTAGGTATATCTATGTCTGTGGTTCTACATTACAACTTTCATTGTGTTCTGTGTTTACTACAACTATATCTAGATACAATCGCGACAATAATCGTCCATCACTTGTTCTGTACGTGGGTTTCTTTGGCACGTACGCGTTAAAACGCTCAATGTATTGTAAAGTGAATTCGATTACTGTTTTGGTCGTGATTGCGGTAGATTGTATTAGATAGGTTCTTAGTACTTATTTGGGGTTTAACGTGTCTTTGGTTTTGTATAGGGTTTCTGAAACCGTTTTTGATGGTTTGCGATTGGTGAAAGTGGTTTTAATATTAGAATCTTGGAGTCTGGATTTGTGTCTGGTTGCTGAAAATATAGGGTAAGGTCCCAGGGCCGCCAGACCTTACATATTTTCCGACTAATAAAATGTGTGGGATCGAGTAGTGTTAGTATGTACTGTGATCTTATGCGTAGGTATCTGCTAGCTTGGGCCGACGGCCAATTTTAAGGTTCTTAGGTTAGGAAAAAATATTACTCAGTCTTTTAAAAGTCTGAGTGCTGATTTTTTATTTATGTTGTATATAATATTGTTAAAAACTCTCCAGTTCTGGAGCCATAGCGCTAGATGGCGCGTTTCTTCCTGTCTGCTCCGACTTTCGGTATCTCGGTTCACTCGTGCAAAGCGATGGCGAAATAGATCGTAGTGTAAAGCACAGAATTAACACGGGATGGATGAAATGGCGGCAGGTCACGGGAACAATCTGCGACTCCCGCATTCCCCTTAAACTTAAGGGGAAGATTTATAAAACAATGGTTAGACCTGCTGTCTTGTATGGATCAGAATGTTGGGCCACAAAAGGGATGAATGAAAGGCATTTGCATGTGGCGGAGATGCTAAGGGAATGTGTGGTGTTACGCGAATGGATAAAATAAGAAATGAGTATATAAGAGGAAGTCTGAAAGTGGCGCCGGTGACTGAAAAGTTGTGTGGTAATCGGTTGTCGTGGTATGGGCATGTGATGCGGAGGAATGAGGAAAATGTTGTGAGGAAAGTTTTGAGTATGAATGTGGATGGGTATATGAGTAGAGGAAGACCAAAGAAACGATGGATGGACTGTATAAAGAATGATATGGCAAGAAAGGAGGTGTCGGATGAGATGACGAGTAATAGAGAAGTATGGAAGAAGAAGACATGCTGCGCCGACCCCAAATGAATTGGGATAAGGGCAAGAGAATGATGATAATATTGTTAAAAAATAATAATCAACACTGCCAAACACTCCCCGTTGGTGTAAAATTCTGCCAGACGCTTAAAATACCGGAAAAAATAAAGTGATTTTACTTTAGTCTGACACTGATACTGTTAGCCTGCATCAGCCCACTACTGGGCAAAGGTCTCTCCCCATGACTTCCAGTTGTTTCGATCCAAAGCCAATGTGCCACCACTTATCGCTGGTCCTGTCCAGCTCGTCCCGCCAATCTTCCACGAGGTCGGCCGCATTTTCTTTTATATTTGATAAGGGAGTATCAAATATAAAAGTTAAGACTCGGACTATAAGGTCTGCTGGACCTGGGATCTTGGAGTAATAGGCTCAACCCAATTATATGGGACTTTATGATAACTGGCAAATTTATTATTATAATTTTTTTATTTTTAAACTTTGTCCCACACTAGGAACTTCTCCTGTATTATGGGTGCGTTTACAAACATTGAAACTCACGTACACAAAAAGCCAGACCCGGAACAACTATCTGTAGGCCATACAAATATTTGTTCCGTGCGGGGATCGAACCCACGACACGCAGCGAAATGTGGGTATACTAGAAGCACCACAGCCCAACCCTTTGAGGACGAGAAGACGAGTAATAGAGAAGTATGGAAGAAGAAGTGCGCCAACCCCAAATAAATTAGGCAGGAAAATGATAAGAAGATACTGATACTGCAGGCTAACAGCCTGCGTCATCCGACTGCTGGGCAAAGACCTCTCTCCATGACTTCCAAATTTTTCGATCCAGGGCCAATGTAGACCAATGGTCATTAGTTTTGTCCAGCTCTTCCCGCCATCTCCTGCGAGGTCTACCGCGTACAAAGAAGAAGAGATAAGAAGAGCGAAGGTTTAATTTTGTACGTAGCCCAAAAATTAACTATGTAACTGTCGCCTTGGGCACAATATCTTATTTAATTAACCGTATTATTTATGCATGTACTTGATATTTAACTCTTACCCCTAATAAACGCTTGGGGTACAATAAAACTAAATAATACCCCTGTTTTACTAGTCCCCATCAGAGTTACAGCTGTTTTAAGTCCCCATAAAATTTTATGGCTTCATATTTTAATTTGAATTAAATTTTATTATCATTGATGCTAATTCTGGTTTTACGATGGGGTTGGATGGGAATATTTGCATTATTACAGGGTTAGACTTTGTGTGGTTTCATCTGTGTGAAAATATGGGTCAATTTATCAGGCCAGTCTAGAAGTTATTCGATTTCCTGAAGACACACAAATTAGAGATATCACCGTCCTGCCTAGCCTTTCCCAACTATGTTGTGGTCGGCTTCCAGTCTAACCGGATTCAGCTGAATACCAGTATTTTACATGGAGCGACTGCCTATCTGACCTCCACAACACTCCCAGTTAGTACTGGGTAATACGATACCCCTTGGTACGACTAGTTGTCAGACCTGTAACGACTGTCAAAGATCTACCAATGACAGCCGGGACCAACGGCTTAACGTGCTTTCCGAGGCACGGAGGAAACTCGGTATGTAATGTGTGGTCACCCATCCACAGATCAACCTGCGAGCTTCTGTTCTTATTTAGCCAGGAGCTCGTTTCTGATTTTTACGATGGACTTTTATACGAGCGTGAAAGGGAAATTATCGAAGCCCTCCCTTAGGAGAACCCTTTTTATGGTCTTTCATTTCATTCCATTGTGAAAAGTAAAATGTTTCCCAGATTAAGTATTGAAAATAGCTGGAATCGAATAAAATCTCATGAAATAATGGCGTGGTGTATTCTGTAAACATTTTTTGTTATTATTTTGTATCGACGTGGTATTTCTTTAAGCTGCTTTGTTTCAACTGATGTTATTGTGAGTAAAATGAAATTTTGCAGAATTATCGATAAAATCATTTGTATGTAATATGAATTGGGAACTGATTGATTAGGGGGAACCTTTTTTGAAGTTCACGATTTTTTTGTAGTTAAAAATATTTTGTAATCTAACTAGCGACCCGCCCCGGCTTTGCATGGGTGCAATGTTGATACACATTTACATATAAACCTTCCTCTTGAATCACTCTATCTACAGCTGAAAATTTCATGGAAATCCGTTGCGAAGTTTAAAAGATCTAAGCGTACAGACAGCAGGAGCGACTTTGTTTTATATTATGTAAAGATGTAGGTTTCTTATATAAGTACTTCAGAAAATAAACTCTATTAAAGTTGAAATAGAATAATCATGGTACAATTTAACAGAACGTTATATCTGTGTTAATCTAAGTCAACCTTTCAAATCTCTAAAGAGAATCAAACCCTGAACGAGATACTGAATAAACATCTTAAATACACAACTGTTTTGATACGAAATTATTTGAGACATGCTATGTAGAAAGCGGAGAGCGATAGGCGAAAGCGGGTTGAAATATTACAGCTTGTGAGCCTTCTTTGCTTCGCATGAGTTAAATTTTTTGTAATAATGTGGCGACGTGTAAAACATCGTGATTGCTGTGATTTTAAAATATACATCGATATTCATACAAACTAAAAGCCGACCCCAACATAGTTAGGAGAAGGCTAGGCAGATGATGACTAGGTTAACTCGAGATCAAAAAGCAGTTTGCGTAAGTCGTGAGTAATTCGGAGGGTAATTATTTCCAGGGCTGCGGGACTGTTTAAAAGAGATACCGCGGCCCTGGAACACAAAGGGCAAAGAAGGAACATGGATGGGTTTTAGTCAGTACAAGCCTGGCACTCCCTTCCGCTCCGCCCAGAGCAGGGGGGGGGGGTCAATTGATGACTTCGCAACCGAAAAATAGAAGGTAATTATTTTGTCAGTTTTCATATGAAATACCAAAAACCGGACCAGTGCGAGTCGGACTCGCGCCCCTTTAATTGTTAACTTATTTTTATTATTTATTGTTTTAGCGGCTCCAGAAATACACATTCAGTGAAAATTTCATCTATTTCCTATTACGGATCATGAAATGCAGCCCGCTGCCAGACAGCCGGACGGACAGCAGAGTCTTAGTAATAGGTACCCGTTGGTACGGAACTCTAAAAAGCGATCCATTAAATTGCTTTCGCGCTCGCTCTTCATCCCGCGTTCTATGTAACCAAGCCTTATAAGGTAAATACTAAAACGCAAAACATACAACACAGAATGAGTCTTTAACTATGTTAAACCTTCATCTATAACAACCGCCTTTGATCTAGAACTATTTTCAGACCGATTAACTTGTCAGATTCAGAAATGTCAGCCTGAAAATTTATATTTTTTGTAAGTAATTTTACAACAGATTACTTTTAACCAACCAGTTTTTTGTCAAGGGATAAGCTGTGGTATATTCAATACTCCTAATATTTTTGTGTTTCAAATATACAAGGTGTTATTTATATCCCATAACTCTAGAGTATGAATGAGACCATACCAAAGAATAAACTGCCAATATTTTTCTATTTTTCGTTTTCATTTTTCATACAAAATAATTCGGCAAAGTCACGATTAATGTAAAACAACCTTACGTGAAATATGACAACGTCGCATTTTCTTTGCTTTAAATATGAATGATTTGACCAGACATCTGGTGGGCTACTGCTCGACAGGTTGTTATCAGGTTTTTGTTATTATAGTCTTAAGTCGCGGATAACATTAACTGCGCGATTTAGGAATTTGATGTTAGTTCTTCATTTGTGTCATAGATGGCGCTGCAGTAGTTTTTGTAGTGTCGCTACACTAGCTTACTCGGTTCTCAAAATTTGAAATGGAATACGCAATTACATGTTGTATGGCCTGAGAATCGAACTCGAGGCTTCACTTTTAGCATGAAATCAAAAAAAGTTAAACAAAATGACAAACGACAACTCGTTTTAATATCATAACCTAACATCATGATATAACCAGCTTGTTTAAAGACGTTTTTGTAATTGATCCACCGCTGGAACCCTCGCCGTCGCCGGGCGAGTTTGTGTTTAGTACCACGCCGTCACAACTAACAAATCTTACCACAAGATTTACATCGAAAGAGGTAAAAAATGCAATTAGTCAGATGAAATGAACAAGTCACCCGGACACGACGGGCTCAGTGTTGAACATTTAAGACGTGCTGGTAAGCATCTGCCCCGAGTCTTAGCGTTGCTGTATAATTTTTGTATCTCGCATTCTTATCTGCCCAGTGACATGATCAAAACTGTAGTGGTGCCGAGTAAAAAAATAAAACTGGTGACATGTCGGGCAAGTCAAACTACAGACCAATCTCCCTGGTGAAGATTATCGCAAAGGTTTTTGACAGTCTCTTGAACACCATCAGGTCATTTGGGTTATGATCTTGACCTGATGAACAGATTCTGGTCCCTAGATCAGTAAAGTTTTAAACTTAGTCGCAATATCTCGGTAGTAGCTGGAAGCTAGAAACTAATTAATGTTACGGTTTACAAAGTGGTTAATGATTGGCTTCGACGCTATAGGTCGTGGTTTTGATTTCAGGATGGAACAAATATTTGTTCGTGCAACAAGCTTGTCTTTTGATCGATTCCGAGGTCAGCCGAAGTCATATTGGGTTTTGCCGTTGAAAATTATCAGTATACAGCCTGGATTGGTGTTTGGTTGATAGCAATTAACTCACTCGGCTTGTCTGCGGCTAGGCAACACATTAGCAAATAGGCTTATTATTGTTTTGTTTTTAAATGGCATTATGTGCGCAAAAAACCGGCCAAGATTCCGCCGAGGATTCCGTATAAATTTATAGGTATTTAGTTATTAAATTTGTATTTACGGTTTTCAGATTTTTTCCTTTACATGATTTTGCTGTAAGACATTGCTTCTTGCCAAATTTCATGATTCTAGGTCAACGGGAAGTACCTTATAGGTTTTGATTCCCTTGTAAAATTGCAAAATAACGACATAAACGGTCATATCTTTTGATCGTGTTGACTTACAAGAAAGAAAGAAAGAAAGAAAATATATTTATTTGCCGCAGGTACATGACGTGCATCACACAAAATTACAAAAAAAAAATAATAATAACAAAACACAAATAAAACAAATAAATACAACAGGATGGAACAAAAAAGAAAAAAATTAACAGCTTGCACGTCGTGACTGCGACAAGCAGGTTACCACTCAGCATGATGCTGTGCTATGGGGGGCCCACAACACAACGCTGGTTTTCAGTGGTCACCCGTACAAGTTTGATTGTTTGTTGAGTTTGTTTGTTTGACTGTTGCATGGCTCTAAGGGAGGTCTCTCGAGGTACTCGAGGTCTAAAACTAGTTTGCGTAAGTCGTGAGTAATTCGGAGGGTAATTATTTCCAGGGCTGCGGGACTGTTCGAAAGAGATACCGCGGCTCTGGAACACAAAGGGCAAAGAAGGAACAAAAAAAATTAAGGGGTAGAAGACTTGAGTATTTGATATTAATTTTGACAGACGGTCAACATAGTGATATTATAAGGGTTCTGTTTTTGCCGACTGAGGTACGGAACCCTAAAAATTCTAAAATTGTCTATGGAAATTGTGAAAACAAAATGGCGGCGTTAGTTCTGACTACGGCCTCGTGCCAAAGGAATCACGCAGCACTATACAAAGTAATACGGCTAAGTAGTACTGTCACCTGCCATCTTGGCGCATGCCATAGCTGTCAGAATCCCGCCGTGCACGGCCATGCCCGCCTGCCCGTCTGCAAGTGAGGTTTTCTTTAGGGGAATTTGTTGTATAATATTTTGTTTCTTCCCCTTGACAGCTCATTTTGCGTAACAAGACTTTTTTGTATGATTATTAATATGACAGGATACGCGCTACGTATTTATTTTTATTTTTCAATAGGTACCGCGTTTTCTATTTAAATCCCAAACAAGTGAACGATTAATATGTGTTTTTGGGAAAAAAAAATGGTATTACTGGTAAAGTTTAGTTTGTGCTACAACTTTAAATATTGCTAGTCATACTGAAATCAGTCTGAAAGAGGTCAAATAGGTAGTCGTTCCATGTAAAATACTGGTATTCAGCTAAACTGGAAGCCAACCCCAAAATAGTTGCCAGTAAAAGTCTCGTCAAAATCGATCTCGCCGTTTCGGAGATTAGCCAGAACAAACAGACAGACAGAAATATTAAAAAATGTGTTTTTGTTATAAGCACCATATATATCTACTTTCATATGTTTTAGACTTCTTAAATATTTCTTTGATAAGTAACAGATTAAAAACCACACTTTCATTTAAAGTTAAACAAACTCCAAGTCCAGACGTAAAACCCCATGACATTTTAGAACAAAGAAGGAAATTTTACTTTAAATCCCTAAAGATTTTCACACTCTTCTAATAAGTTAAAATGTGTGTTTCTTGCGACCTTGAGAAGTTTCTTTGTTACTTCAAACTTTGGTTCTTTTACGCTGTGTCTACCGTAAGGGAATTAATATGGCATTATTTTTTAAAGTCTTTTTTTTGTTTGTTTACATTTTTTTTTTCTGATATTAATTCTCGTGGGTGAAAAAGGAACTTAAAGACCTTGAAAAGTTCTTTGACAAAATTATTTAACCATCGTTATTTGTCATTCATCATCATCTGCCTAGCCTTTTTTACCCCCGACCCAAAAAGAGGGGTGTTATAAATTTGACCGCAATGTGTGTGTGTCTGTTTCTGGCACCGTAGCACTTAAACGAGTCAACCGATTTGGATGCAGTTATTTTTATTTGAAAGTTAGTTTCTTGGCAATGGTTCTGAGATACGTTTTATCAAAATCGGTGCAGCCTTTTACTAGATATGGGGGATGAAAGTGGTGATGAATAATCGAATATTTTCAAATATATCCAAGTGGGGTATCAAATGAAAGGGCATGATGTGTATATTACAATTAGATATGTTTAATTAAAACCGGCTCAGCCATTTTATTGACTTTTCAATATTTGTTCGCTTTTCTTAGTCGATACTTATACTTTTTACTTTTCGGTGTTTTAAAATTTAAATTTATTTTTTTATATTATTTTAACTATGTTAGGGTCGGCTTTTAGTCTAACCGGATGCTGCTGAATACCAGTGTTTTACATGGAGCGACTGCTTATACATACCGAGTTTCCCCCGTGCCTCGGAAAGCACGTTAAGCCGTTGGTCCTGACTGGCATTTTTACATCTTTGACAGTCGTTACAGGTAGTCAGAAAGTCTGACAATCAGTCTTACCAAGTGGTATCGTATTACCCAGTATTAACTGGGTTGTAGAGTTCAGATAGGCAGTCGCTCCATGTAAAATGGTACTCAGTTGCACCGGCTTAGATTGGAAGCTGACCACAACATAATTGGGAAAATGCTAGGCAGATGATGAGAGATGCTGTGTTCCAGTTTTCAGGGTATGGGGTTCAGTTTAGTTTCAGGTATATGACAAATGTAAGCTTCCGCACTCTGATAGCAATGACTGCGATTCCTCTAAAATTACTGATTTCCATAGGCGGCGATGACAATTTACCAAGTTGGCCGCCTACATGTATGTCGATAACATGAAAATAAAAAAAGTCGTACTCTGAAATGAAGCTCAAAACTGGGTCAACTATAGTCTATGTACTGGGTATCCCAATTAATTGGTTTTGCGGCGTTCGGGAGGCAATATCTGTCTGTATATAAGGGTGAAATTCAACCACATATAGTGTAATATGACGTTTACATATTTCGAGAACTGTTTGGAGAAATGATTGGTTACCATGGTAACGGATATAACAGTGGTGTCTGTTTGAAAACATTATGAATATATATTGAAGTTTCGAGTAAGTAAGTTGCTGTTAGGCAAGCGTGCATCATGGTTAACGTCCCACTGCTGGGAGATGTCGCTCTCTATGTATACTTTCGTGTTTTAAAATTTTGAGTCAGAGATAACGCTAATCTTTTAATGTAACAAAATATACTTGGTATTGTGTTTTAAAAAGAACACGAAGTTGAACATAATTTTTTACAAAAGCGTGGTATCATGATTCAACTTAGGCTTCAAAATACTTATGTCGTATGCTGCAATATTATAATGCCATTTCATGGTGATGTATTTCTTTCAAAACCCATAATTTAAACTCTCCGTGTGTATAAATGATTTATTAGAAATACTGTGAAAGATCTTTGTTGGGCGCCAATAGTCTTCTATTGGCGCCCAGCAAAGACCTTTTAATTTAGTTTAAGGGTGGTAATATTCTCTTATGAAAAAAAAGATATTTTCATATAACACAGTCGATTATAAATATTTTATGAATTATAAATAGGTACGAAACAATTTTTATAACAAAATTAATCAACAATCTAGGTGGGTAGTTAATAAGGAAACTGTTTGATCTCAAAGAGCAAATTACAAAATATCGTTCGTCTTTTGTTCTTTGTAATTCAAATTCGGAATTAGAATTTGTTTTGCGGAACTGTTATTATTTTCTGTGTTTACATATGTTACCGAGTGAAAATTAAAAACAAAAACGTTGATTCTATTTTTAAAGTCAGAATTATATAAAAAACATAATCCTGGTATGTCCTAATGAAAATTTAACATCGTAACGCGAACATGCATTTATCAAGCAAATCCTAAAATCCTCTTATCGTCGTTGAAGTTCTAACATCACGTAAGTCAAAAATAGCAATTTTACAGGAGAGTGCAAAAACTGCATAAATATACCTTGGGAATGGTACAATACCATTTTATAATTTGTGTTCACTTCAAATAGAGAAAGAGATCAGTCTCTATCTCCTCTGTTTGCTTGTTTCTGATTGGCTGAAACAACGCGTTTTCCTTTCCGCGATTCTCCAGCAAACGGAATTAAAAATCAAAATGTCGAAACCGCTAAAAATTTACTTACGTGGTGTTAGAACTTGAACGACGTCATGTAAACAATGGCCTTACCTGCAAAATCCACAAAAAGCTGAATCACATTTTCAACATTTCCAAACAAAAGAAGAGCAACCAATCAATGTCAACACACGAAAGTTTTCACGAAAAATCCAATATAACCGACATCGCGAGCGAAACTTTTTAAATACCGAACTTTATTTCGCGGGGACCGCAAAAAACCGATACGCGTCCGAACGGGGGAACGTCCGCCAACGTACTGAGGCGAATCATCCCTGTCAAGCTGTACCAAGATATCGTTTACCGTTGGCTAACTCCAATTTGATTTGATTGCGATCTTATTTCAAGAGTATAAAGGTTGCTTTAGAACGTGACTGAACTTTTTCAGCTGTTCTGGAATTTGGGAATGAATTTTGGCGTTATAACGATATCTTTATATGGACATACAGTAATTTGTGTACGAATGGAAGTCTGGAAGAAAACGCATGGAATTTTAATGTTGCCAGTATTGTGTTATACGCGTTAAATGTACTGGAAGCGAACAGAAGTTTGTTGGAAACATTCTGTATATTATTGTGATAATGTCAGAGATTTGAACGTTGCCAGAAAGTTTTACTCGTGTAAGCACGTAACGTTTGGTTTCACACAAGATATGTGTATGTATGCGAACAAAAATCTCGTAGCTGCTTTTTCGACCAAGTTTTAAACATAAACATTGGTGTTATGTTTATTTGGCGTGATGTTATGTTTAATAGGATAGGAGCTCGTGGCTAAATAATAACAGCCGCTCGGATCGATCTTTAGGTTAAGTCGTGCTTGCTTAGGTTGCTCTGTGGATGAGTGACCACCCATTACATACCGAATTTCCTCCGTGCCTCGGAAAGCACGTTAAGCCGTTGGTTCCGGCTGTCATTTGTAGATCTTTGACAGACGTTACAGGTAGTCAGTGGCTCAAAAAGTCTGACAACCAGCCTTACCAAGTGCTATCGTATCACCTAGTACTAACTGGGTTGTGGAGGTCAGATAGGCAGTCGCTTCATGTAAAAGTACTGGTATTCAGCCACATCCGTTAGACTGGAAGCCGAACTTAACATATTTGGGAAAAGGCTAGGCAGATGATGACGATGTTATGTTTAATATAGAAGTTAAGCAAAGGTGTATCTAATAGTACTCCCACATTGCGCCTGTTATGTTTAAGACCCATGTAATATAGGGCGAGCTTATTGCCATCAACTGAGCACAAATCCGAACTCCGTGGCTGCTACTGAGAAATTCCTGATGGAAAAACCCAATAACACTTTGACCGACATGGTAATCGAACCAACTCATACGTAGCAGACTCAGTTGTCACACTTGCGACCACTAGACCAACGAGGCAATGTACTATGTGGACTCTTCTTCTAAATTGTATCGATCCTGCGTTGGAAGACCTCCCACTAGGTGGACCGATGACTTGGTGAAGGTTGCAGTGATCCGCTGGATGCGAGTCGCACAGGACCGGTCAATGTGGCAACACTTGGGGGAGGACTATGTCCAGCAGTGGACGTCTTTCGGCTGAAATGATGATGATGATGATGTATCGATCCAGAACTGAGCCACTAGTTTGGCGCCTTCAGTGGCGTCCATCAGTTCCTGTAATAAACAAACAACAGGACAAGCAGGACACGATATTAAGTGCCCCATTGTTTTTAAATCAGCACCACATTCACGCAACAGGTCAGAGTAATCAATGAATCTCCACCTGAGCTGCTTTTCCTTGCTGCGACCAGCCTGAGTCTGAGTCTATATAAAGACTTCCAGGCCACATGTGTATAAGAGCAGAATTCTCGTCTCTGAACTGGTTGGTATAGAGGTCACAAACGCGACTGCTAAGCATGAGGTCCTGGATTCGATTCCTAGGTCAGGCAAAGTGTTATTGGGTTTTCCATCAGGAATTTCTCAGTAGCAGCTACGGAGTCTGGATTTGCGCACGATTAGTTAATAGATTCGGCCCCCATTACATGGGACTTAAACTTCTTGGGTGTACTATTAGGTACACTTCTGTCTAACCCTTTGGGGATCACAGGCGTGATGTTTATGTACCTTATGTTAAATCTCGTCTCTGCTTGAAATTTCGTCCAAGTTTTAAACTGGGGTACAAAAATATATGTAAATGCTCGAGATGAAATGCATTTTATGTGCATTTTAACGACTTTTACCATTTGCCGATGTGACCTGATTTTTTTCGTGGACATCAAAAGAACTTTGGGTCACGTGACCGTTATTTGAATTTTAGATCTCTGCATGATCAGAACTTTGCATGTTTTTTTAAAGGATCTGAACTCTGCAGTTTTTTTACTCGACTAAGGAGGGTAATTTGTTTATCAGACCATACAACATTTTTTTTAGTATCTGCGAAAGCTGAATATAGTTTGTTTAAAATAAGTAACTGAATCGATTCCAATAATTTTTAAACCATGTTATATTTTTTCCCAAAAATATTTAAAAAAGTTAAAAGTTGGACATCGGGCGACTTTGAGTACCTATCGCAATAATTTAGTTACCTACTGCCAAATTATTATTATCAATGAACTCAAGACGACGCTGGAGGCGCGCGCTGTGTGGTGACCACGTTTTTGTGCGGACAACTAGGTAACAGAACAAGCCAGTTGTGGTGCTCTGGAGACCCAACGTGTTGGCATATTTTGATGATTCTTACGTCAATCGATTTTTGCAATAGCTAATAATGAGGTGAGTGTAGGGCTATAAAAGTAGATGGAATATTTTTCAATGCTATTTGAGCATGCGTGTCGTAGTACGGAAAAATACAAATGTCGCCAATTTGATTTGTAGGGTTCCGTAGCCGAAGGGCGAAAAACGGAACCCTTATAGATTCGTCATGTCTGTCTGCCCGTATGTCACAGCCTCTTTATTCCGAAACTATTAGGACTACACAGTTGAAACTTGGTACGTAAAAGTCTGACAACCAGTCTTACCAGAGGGTATCGTATTACCCAGTACTAACTGGGTTGTGGAGGTCAAATAGGCAGTCGCTCCATGTAAAATACTGGTATTCAGCTGCATCCGGTTAGACTGGAAGCCGACCCCAATATAGTTGGGAAAAGGCTCGGCAGATGATGAGTTGAAACTTGGTACGTAGATGTATTTTGTTAACTGCTTTACGATTTTATACAGATATTAAAAGATTAAGGAGGGGTCCCCATACATGAAACTGAAACTAAAAAAAAAAAATCATGAAATATGTGACCTTCCATCGGTGTAAGTTTTAGGAAAAGAGTTTATAGTACTTCAAACTTCTTCTTTTTTTCGAATCGATGAGTCAGATTTTGTCCGACCAGTATGTAGCAACCTGGACAGGTCTGTCGTTTGCCTTATTCAAGTTCTGGCGGGTGCACTAAACAAATAGAAACTAAATAAATAGCTTAAGAGCGACTAACGACTTATGGCATTTCATACAAACTTTCAAGTTCTTTTTTTCGAAATGAAAAATGAAATGAAAAATAGTGTTACAGCTAAATTAGACCGATTTTACATTTTTCATAGAATAAAAAAATTCAAAATATCTTTTTTTTTAAATACATTTCGAAAAGTTCTCTTACAACTTTTTAGACTTATGTATCCTGCTTATACGTATGAAGTTTCATTAAAAACGGTTCAGTCATTTCGAAAAAAAGAGTCGAAAGTTTGTATGAAATGCCGTAAATCGTTAAAACTCTTAAAATATTTCATTAGCTATTTGTTTAGTCTGAAGTACAATAAACTCTTGCCCTACTAACTCACACCTATAAGAGAGCAAAATCTTTAAAAAAAATCTAAAAACAAGACAACAAAGATGGCGTAAAAATTTAAAAAAGCACACCTCATAAATCCCTCTCTTTCATAAGAACCAAACATAATCAATAACATTTCTACTTCATTTACGATTCAATCTTTACCTAAAATGACTTTCGCAATGTTATTGATACTTCCATACTTTCCCGTTTTCAAAAGGCTTATTTTGAAAGTTTTGTTCTCATGAAACTTTTTTCTTTGTCCCTAAGGCTTCACGCGGGGAGTGGGCCAGCGCAGTGGGGGTGAATGCTTGGAATATTTCAGTGGAATAAATGGATTGGATTGATATATTTTCACCTTTGTGTCCTGAAAAAGAGCGGGCAGGATTTCAGGTGGGGCTGACAGTCTTTTGTTTTATTTGAACACTAAAACTCTATTGTCGGGTACAGATCTACACGAGTTTTGACGTTTTTCGTGACGCAAATACGTCGATTTGAAAATTAAAAATACTCGTTCCACAGATAATATTTTCATAATTTTAATAATTTATTAATAGCTATGGATGATACTGATAGTGCTTGTTGCAAACTGTTAAGCTAAAATTCTGTAGGATGATTATCAACTAGTCTTACCGTGGAGGTCAGATAGGCAGTCACTCCATGTAAAATACTGGTATTCGGCTACATCCGGTAAGACTGGAAGCCGACCCCAACATAGTTTAGAAAAGGCTATGCAGATGATGATGCTGTAGGATAATTGTATTTTCAATTAATTTACGTTACGAAAAACGTCAAAACTCGTGCTAGCCCTAGCACGAGTTTTGACTGTCTAATTGTTGAAAGGTAACATGAAATGTAACACAAATGAACCGTTCAAACTTCTGCAACGTTCAATGCATTTTGATTTTGAGCATTATAAATTGTTGTTCTTATGGTGTGCTAAAAAGAGTTATGCTAAATAATTGACTATTGAGATGCAATCCAACTGTATACCATAATTATTATAGCTATGCTATGCTATGCTAAGCTATAATAAATATGTACATATTAATCTCAATTCTTCTTCTTTATCGTGTGGATGGTGCCTAATCTGGTGTCAGAGTTTTTATGCCGCACATCGGCCTCTGACTTGGTTTTACATGCCGTCGAGAAAAATCTCTCAGTTTTCTTTCACCGAAGCAAGTGATAATTGTACAATACGCATATGAATCCGAAAAATCAGAGGTGCGTGTTTTGGGTGACTTGGCAGTCCGACGGTCACACCACTAGACTATCACTGCTATTCTCAATTTAAATAACAACGTCAAAAAAAGTAATAAATTATTTATTAATATTTTTTATTAAAAATAATTGACCTATTTCATGGTAAATATATTATCTCAAGGAATGAGCAGCGATTTCTCAGAGTTGTTTACTGCGTGTTGTTTGTTAGTAATTTAGATCATTAAGGCTTTCCTTCCGTCCTTTTACTTGCCTTCATTTTCCTTTAAGTGTGGCAAAAGTAACAAGCCATAAATATTTTTGACCAACAGCTTCATCTATACAACAGTATTTTTAGTATATGCGAAACCTGAATATAGTTTGTTCAGAATAAATACAAACATAATTATTTAAAAAAAGTTACAAGTTGGACACCGAGCGACATTAAGTACCTATCGCAATTAATTAGGTACCTACTACCACATTATTATTATCAATGAGCTCAAGACGACGCTGGAAGCGCGCGCGTGGCGGCGCCGCGTGGTAACCACGTTTTTGTGCGTACAACCAGGTAACAGAACAAGCTTATAACTTTGTGATTTTTTATGATACAGTTTTGAAATTTTGTACACAGATTCTTTACATAAAAATACTAGACACGTGTTTCAGATTTCGCATATACTAAAACTAATGTTGTATATCTATCACCATCGTCTTGCTGCCCTTTTCCCATGTTTACTTATTTATTCAGAAATACATTCTAAGCTAACAGTTCTTTTACCATACCAAAACGCTTAAAAGCTAACAATAATCATGTTAAAATGTCAAAGATCATCTTATAATTACAATAATTCAGAAAGCAAAATAAAAATTAAATGTCATGTTGCGTCATACATATCACAAATAAAATAATATAAATAAGTTTTATTAAGTCAATAATAATAAATACCTACATGTAATGTCGTGTACATTTTCGGTTAGACTGGAAGCTGACCGAAAAGGTTGGGCAGATGATCATGAAGTCAAAATGAATACACTAGTGATACATAAACAAGTTTTCATCTATACAAATAAATAAAATTCAAATGTCTGTTCATTATTTCAAAATAACTGCTTTTTACTTAGAAAGTACATACGGAACTTAACAATTTTTATTAATTTGAATTTTTGTCTGTCTCTTTGTTCCGACTAATCTCCAAAATGGCTGGACCGATTTTGACAGGTTTTTTTACTGGCAGATAGCTGATGTTATAAGGAGTAACTTAGGCTACTTAATTTTAGAATAAGGATTAGGGTTCCGTGCAAAAAAAAAATCCCATTCAAAAAGGGAAGTGATATTTTTTAATGATAATTTCACGCGAACGAAGGTTCCCGACAACAGCTAGTAGAAACTAAACTAATAACTAAAACCAGTCGCAAATTATAACTAGATCTATTACATAACAACTCAGTACCCTACGATCCTCAGAGGCTCTGATATTACGACGATTGCCGTTTGACCTCCGAGGTCCGGAGGGACGAAGTTGCTCCTCAGGGCACAACTCGCTGATAGTAGAGTACGGTGTACTGAAGGAATGTTTGAAATATTTCAGGCTAGTAATGGATTGGACTGATTTAGTGGACTTTGGGATTGTTTTTGAACTGTAATTTCTTGTCTGTGTTGTTGGGAAACAATAAGGTTCGTCTTGTAAGTGGGAATTGTTGAATTTTGTGTTGTGAAAGGATTGGTTGGCTGCAGTTTATGTTTTCGAGGGTATGGCACTCGTGAGCTGCAGCTGAAAATCAGCGTCAGGTGGCATACCTTCAAATCAAATCATTTATTTACGAGCACCAATATGTAAATACTTAACAACGTTTAAAAGTGTTTTTCTCCTACTGTTCTGACCAAAATATCATGTTGTTACGAACATAATATTTTGGAATCCATATTTTTTATGAAAAAGATCTCCAAGTTACAATCGTTATTTCTCGCCAAAATTTAATTTAAATTTAGGGAAGTGTATACATATTGGTGCTCATGACTGTACATGAGATGTTCTTTTATAATAAGGTTCTGCATATTTTGACGTAACATGTGCACGCAAATGGTAGGTTTACAATTATAAATTTAAAATAAATGGCATGCCATTGGAATACAATACAATAAAAAAAAAATGTCAACCTGGTCAAAGTAATAAAAAATTAAAATACTATCAATAGTGTACTTTGTATTGCCATCTAGCATTATAGTGAACTGAGGCCCTTTTGGCATTATTTTAAGGTGTTTTTGTTTTTAATAATGCCAAAATAAACAAAATATTTATTTTTTTCTTTCTGCTGTGTTTTTCTGTGTTTTATGACTTTATGTAATGGCGTTGTATTATAGCAATCGTCTTCTAGCACGAGGCATGATTATGCAATGATACCTGTGATAACATAACATGACGCCTGTAATCCCCGGAGGGTTAGGCTGAGGTGTACCCTAATAGTACACTCACATTTCGCTAGTTATATTTCAATTCCATGTAACAGGGGGCGAGCCTATTGCCATCATCCAGGCCCTAATTAAATCTACGTGCTGCAACTAAGAAATTTCTGAAGTTAAACCTCAATAACACTTTCCATTCTCAGGTCGGCCTGAGAATCGAACCCAGGACCTGGTGTTCAACAGTAGCGCTTGCGACCACTTGACCAATAAGGCAGTCTTCCATACTGCAAACCAAACTAATATAATACTCCATACGCCTGCAATATTGTTACCCAAAAGAAAACTATTCACAATACATACGCGACCTACATACTGGATGCAATATACACAAATGAGTAAGTAGAACAGTGGGCTGCGGGCTATGGTCTGGTATTTATTAGTTTTGTAGTGTAGTAGTTTTCTGTAAAAGGGAGAAGTTTGATTGGATGGAGGAGCTCGTGGCTCAATAATAACAGCCGCTCGGATCAATCTATAGATTTTATTTTATTTTTTATTTTATCCATACTATATATAGTTTTACTTAAATACGACATCTGCCAAACTGCAAAGCAATCTGTCGGCAGTAGGTTCTCACGGAGTCTTATTAAACATTCTAAGTTAAAACTAAAATAACTATAAGTTAAAACTAGGTTATTGTAAAACTAAGATTAAGACAATGGATCAATTAAAGCCACTATCCTCAGCGGCATCAGTCAACCAATATCATGATTAAGCGGCGCTTGCCTAGGTTGGTATGATGGGCGACCACCCATTACATACCGAATTTCCTCCGTACGCACGTTAATCTGTTGGTCCCGGCTGTCATTTGTATATCTTAGACAGTCGTTACAAGGAGTCAGTGGCCTGAAAGTCTGACAACCAGTGTCGCATTACCCAGTATTAATTGGGTTGTGGAGGTCAGGTAGGCAGTTTCTCCATCAAAAATTGAATCCGGTTAGACTGGAAGCCCACCCCAACACAATTGGGAAAACGCTAGACAGATAAATAATTAGTGTAGAAGTGTTCTCTTGTTCTGTGTTCCGTCCAAAAATGTCTATCGCTGGTTTTGTTTCCACACGATGTTTTCCTTCACCAAAGCAAGTGATAATTAGACAATACGCACATGAATCCGAAAAATCAGAGGTGCTTGCCTTGGGTTCGAACTCGAGACCTATGACTTGGCAGTCCGTTCGTCACGCCACTAGACTATCACAGCTCGCTGGAAGATGATGGTATTGCTAGAAAGGGAGTCATTGAGATGATGGCTAATAGAGAAGTATGGAAGAAGAAGACATGCAGCATCGACCCAAAAAAATGAAAAAAATGTTGAATAAGAATTGGCGAATCTAAGTCTTATGTGAGTAGAAGTAGAGTCGTTTTCCATTACGAGTTCCCTGTTACACCGTACTAGTTTTTCTACTTTAACCAAACTGGCATTTCACACCGTCTAACTATTCCCCTTCTAACATAGTTTCCCACAAAAATGTACCATACCCGACAATTTAAGACCCGACGGTTACATCCTTTCAGCAACCCGCAAACACCATTTAATTACTTCAAGAACCCCTTGACACAACTAAGTCCGCTACCCACCCCCTTAAATTAGGGGGTGAAGCGATACATTTGCCCACAGACCCCCATCCTTAACAAATAAATGGTCTTGAGCACAGACTGCATATACGAAAATTGCGCCGACTCTGTTTACTTGGTGAAATGAGTTTCGAACTTAGGGTATGTATAAGACTAGCTTGTATTTTTATTTGTATTTGGGCAATGTCTTCGGCTTCATCGAAAACTTATTTGTACAAAATTGTTTGATATTGACCTACAATGGTAAAGTTTTGAAAGAACAACTAGGAATTTGATTTGTCTTAGTTTTTCACAAAAAATAAGCCTAAATGTGACTAGGTGGTATCTTTTTGCATGTTATAAGTTTTTAATCTGTCATGGACACTAACATTATCATGAACACTAGAAACGTGATATTTACCATAGTTTGTTGTTTTGTTTTGTTTTGTTTTATTGTTTGTTTTTGTTTCTGTGTGTTTTGTTTTATGTAAACATGGTAAATATCCCGTTTCTAGTGTTTTTGAATGTTTCCTGTCGCCATACTAAAATATATTCTAAAAACTTGTCAGTTAATTATTTTGTTGGTCGAGGTGACTACACATCGTATACGGCGATAATGGAACTTGATTCAATCACTAATAAGCTTTTCGAAGCTTCATTACATCGAGAAAAAAAGCATTGGCCGGTTAAAAAACACTAACCATTAGAAAATACAGAGAAAAACTTTTTTTTTTATATACAGAAGTGTTTCGCCTAGGATGGTTCTTGCATGGACACCAATAACGTACCGTGTTTCCTCGTGCCTCGGAAAGCTCGTAAAGCCGTTGGTCCCGGCTGTCAATTGTAGATCTTTGACAGGCGTTAAGTGGTCAGTGGAAACCAGTCTTACCAAGGAGTATCGTATTACCCAGTAGGTACTAACTGGGTCGTAGTGGTCAGATATGCAGTGTTTCCATGTAAAATACTGGTAATCAACGGCATCCGGTTAGATTGGAAGCTGGGTCCAACATAGTCGGGAATAAGCTAGGCAGATGGTGATGTAAAGTAGTTCAGTTTGATGGTCTTTAAATGTATGACACACATGTCTGATACATGCTGAACATTTATAAGACTACCTATACTTCAAAATAATGTGGCTTATTTGGAAGCGCTCTATATCTCTATTCATACTGACACGTCCCATAACATTAAGCTGTACATGTAATTCAGCGAAGATGGCTAATTTTCACATACTAACTGACGCAGTAAGTGTTCAAGATAGAATTTAGAATGCTTTCCGGTTTGCAACACGGAGTTTTCAAAACAAGATTTGTTAACTCCTTGTTTTTTTACTTTTAGTTTATGTGGGAAAAGGTTACATGTGGCGAAAAAATTCTACGCTTGCGGCTGTTAAATTACAAGATTGTATTCGGCATGACTTATTGTTTAAGTTTGACAGATTGAGGGTGGGAGCTTAGACAAAGTGTTTCTGGTGAAAGAGGCAAAAAAATAATTCAAAATATTTGCGACACAGGCCTCTCAGGCTCGCCTGCCAGGGCTGCGGGACTGTTCCAAAGAGATACCGCGGCCCTGGAACACAAAGGGCAAAGAAGGAACATGGATGGGTTTTAGTCAGAACAAGTCTGACACTCCCTTCTGCTCCGCCCAGAGCGGGGGGAAATGACCCCCTTTGATGATTTCCCATAAAAAAAGGCCTCTCAGGCTCGGTGGAGCGACGATCTTCGCAGGGTGGCTGGTAGCAACTTCATGAGAGTTGCCGAGAATCGACTTAAGTGGCGTACGATTGAGGAGACCTATGCCCTGCTTTAGGCTGATGATGATGATGATGAGGCCTCTTTGGTAGATGCCAGATGAATTCGATTTTTTCGTAAGAGGAAATATCCTCAAGACATTTTTAATAGAATAGAATATTTATTTGCTTAAAAACATGGTATAAAAAGAAGGCAAAATACAAAAACGAAAGAGCATACATGTTTTTGCTTAACAGTAATAAGCGTGCAAAATTTTCACGAGTATTTTTACATTTATTGTCAAAGAAGTCTTTGACGCTATAAAAACTGTGACTACACAACCATTCATGAAATTTATTTATAATTTTTTATTCAAAGTTTTAGAAAATAGAAAGGTTCTACAAATACAAAATGGTTCCACATTTAAAAGTTCGATCAAATACAAAATGGTTCCACATTTAAAAGTTCGATCAAACTTGCAGTAGCATTGTTGCCGAAACAAACGAATAACGCATTAAATCAGTCCGTACTGACTTCAATCAGTTTATACAGAATGAATTTTGACATAGTACTGGATGAAATTCCAAACCTAACGTAAATTCTCATCTATTTCACGTTTCGGACAGTCGTTTTTATTAGATTTTTGTACCAGAAACTTCCTAGTAACTGTCTGGGTTTTCAATACGGGATAAATTCCAAGTAAATTGTCGCCCGCAATCAATCAAATGCTCAAAAGACGGTGTTGTAAAAGGAAACTTAAGCTACTATTAATAAGGTGCTTTGAATATCAATCAATCTTCTAAGCCATGTTTCTTGTAGCGGTCATTTTAAGGTATGACCGTCTTCAAAAGACACTGACAGAATGATAATATCAACTTTTTTTTTTTTTTTTTTTAGGATGGGAATCATCAAATGATCCCATCCCGCTCTGGGCGGAGCGGAAGGGAGTGTCAGACTTGTACTGACTAAAACCCATCCATGTTCCTTCTTTGCCCTTTGTGTTCCAGGGCCGCGGTATCTCTTTCGAACTGTCCCGCAGCCCTGGCAGGCATCGGCCCGTGAGATCTACTTCTATTACTGCAAGAACTAAAATCATCAGTAGCAACAGCACATCATCATCTGCCTAACTATGTTGGGGTCGGTTTCCAGTTTAACTGGATGCAGCTGAATACCAATATTTTACATGTAGAGACTGCTCGTCTGACATCCACAACCCAGTTAGTACTGGGTAAAACGATATCCCTTGATGTCACACTTTCGGGCCACTGACTACCTAACCACTGTCAAAGATCTACAGTTGACAGCCGGGAGCAACGGCTTTAACGTGCTTTCCGAGGCATGAAAGAAACTCGATATGTAATGGGTGGCCACCCATCCACGGCCGAACCTAGGCAAGCGTGGCTTAACCTGAAGATCGAGCGCAGCGGCTGTTATTATTTAGCCACGAGCTCCTCAGTAGCATATATTCCTGTATATAATAGCAATATATAATATAATAGCACTGTTTTCCTTTTAATTTTAACATTGCAGCAAAATATATGATTATATATCTACTCGAATTCGAAAACCAGTCTATCGCAATGGATATCTATAGAAAATATTGACAAAATGAAAGGCACTGCCATTCCGTTCATGTTACGGAATACAGAATTTTACAGAGTACTTGCACTTTTGTTGATACCTATAATTATATTCAGATCCTTTTGTTGATCAACAATTTTTTTCAACAAGTCTCATAAACAAATAAAAAAAAATATCAAAAGCATAAAAAAAAACCAGACAGAAAAAAATACCCGTCTTTCCGAAAGTTTACTATAGTACACCCAAATTTTGACAATGATGATCAAGTCCCATGTAATTGGAGGTCAACTTATGCCATTGACTTCGCACAATCCCTGGGCTGTTACTGAAAAAAACACTTGAAAAACACAATAACACATTGCCCGAGGTAGGAATCGAAAACGGGACCTCATGCTCTGCAGAAGCGCTTGTGACCAACGAAGCAGGAAAAAAGGAAGAGAAAAATCTGACTAAATGAATTGTCGAAAAACTTTACGTGTACCAAATCTGCCAATCCTTTGACAAAACCAGTCCTCATTATATCTCCGAACATACCATCAATGCGCGTTGATCGCTTCATAGCACATTCATTCAACTCACATCAAAGTTAAGCTTGGCTCAAACATTGGCCAAACAACTTTCAAAGATTCCACGAGCAACTATTTGATCAAACATTTGACAAATCCTTCTAAAGGTATTTGTACAATCGAATAGCTATCTAGCTGGGAATTATTTGGTATGTTCCTGTTTCGAACTTTATTGGGTCAAATATGTTTAGTTGGTATTTCCCAGTGGCTTTGTATGCCAACCTAAGGGCGCTGGTTCAACGAGACTTTTTCGTGCTATTCAAATACAATACTGCCTTGTTGGGCTAATGGTCGCAAGCGCGACTGATGAGCATGAGTTTCTGCGCCGCAAAAGTCGACGTGGATGAAGAGCTTAACATAGGAATAGTGATAAAATGAGAAATTATGTGGCCTTTTTTATGCATCTGATCGCACTTACAACTGGCGTATGGACGCTGGTTGCGAGTGCCACGCACCTGACATTTCTGAAGTAAACCACCGATTAGGATGTATGTTCTTCTTGGGCACCACAGTTATTATCCGGATGATTACATTCCGTATGTTATCCTACAAAGAAACTTCGAACATAGCCCGGTAAGTGTGTGTCCTTCTAGGGCTCCATATTTCTTAGCTGTATCTTTTCATTCCAGAACTAATCCTTCAAAGAAATTTAGAGCATGGTCCGCTCTTTAACTCACAAAGAGTGATATCGAGTTGGAACTCACCCGGATTCCTTCCCGCTTCAGCATCGATTGCATTGTTTCACGTCAGCTTAGATTGGTTGACAAATTGTTGAACCTTGCGCTGACTTTACTGACAGAGTTTTACTAATACTCACACCATATCTTACCATGACCGTGCTATGAACGTATCAGGCATGGAAAGAAACATGGCACGGACTACTATGCCCACTAGAGCATATCATACCCGTTTGTAACGGTCATTATACGCGGATATAATGGGTTTAGTATAAATGACTTCCATCAACCGAGCACAAATCTGACTAATCAGCTACTGAGACATTCCTAGAATGAAAATGATTATATCGCAGTTCAAATTAGATTCAAAAGCAGCTCTAATCAAACACAAGAACTTACTAAAGCAACCAGTAACTCACTTACGAAAAGCACGTGCATTGTTCAAATGTTCACTAAGTTAAATCGGTTCGAAAATTGCTATCGAACTAACATAAATTGTGTCGTTCGGTGTTAGAATTGTTTGCTTATATCGTCGTGATTGCCTTTTGGTATAGCATTAAACTTTACGCGGCCAATATGCGATTTTATCTGGTAATGTATGCAAGTAATAAGCTTGGTTGCCTAGAGGACCTGAAATTGGGTTTGTTTCGGATTTAAAGACTACAATTTAGCAGTTACGATTGCATTATGTATATGATACGGCTACCTACTTCGGCTTCTAGCCTTAACATATTATACAACATTAGTTTTAGTATATGCGAAACCTGATACACGTGTCTAGTATTTTTATTTAAAGAATCTATGTACAAAATTTCAAAACTGTATCATGAAAAATCACAAAGTTATAAGCTTGTTCTGTTACCTAGTTGTCCACACAAAAACGCGGTCACCACGCAGCGCACGCCTTCAGCTTCGTCTTGGGCTCATTGATAATAATAATTTGGCAGTAGGTACCTAAATTATTGCGATAGGTACTCAAAGTTGCTCGGTATCAAACTTTTAACTTTTTTAAATAGTTTTGGTAAAAATTATAAGACGGTTTAAAAATTATTGGAATCGATTCAGTTACTTATTCTGAACAAACTATATTCTGGTTTCGCATATACTAAAAATATTTTTTTATACAATCTTAAAAGTGATTCGCAATAAGGATATTGCATTGGGGCTAAATAATAAAAGCCCCACGGGTTGATCTTTAAGGTTATGCTGTGCATGCCAAGGTCGGTCTGTGGATGAGTGACCACTCTTCCCATACAGAGTGTCCTCCGTGCCACGTAAAGCACGTTAAGTTGTGGGCTCCCAGCAATCATTTGTAGATCTTTAACAGGCGTTACAGGAGCGATTCAAAGGTAAGCAGCGCTTGCCGAGGTCAATCCGTGGATGGGTAAAAATCCATTACATTCCGAGTTTTCTCCGTGTTTCAGAAAGTACTTGAAGCAATTGGTCCCGGCCGTCATTAGTTTTATCACCTGTAACGTCTTTAGTCGTTACAGGCAGTCGTGGCACGAAAGTCTGATAACCAGTCAGTAAGTGGGTTTTGGAGGTCAGAAAGTTCTGTGTTTAATACTGGTACTGGTATGATGTTATGTTATACAACATTAGTTTTAGTATATGCGAAACCTGATACACGTGTCTAGTATTTTTATGTAAAGAATCTATGTACAATATTCAAAACTGTATCATGAAAAATCACAAAGTTATAAGCTTGTTCTGTTACCTAGTTGTCCGCACTAAATCGTGGTCAACACGCAGCGCGCGCCTCCAGCGTCGTCTTGAGCTCATTGATAATAATAATTTGGCAGTAGGCACCTAAATTATTGCGATAGGTACTTAAAGTCGCTCGGTGTCCAACTTTTAACTTTTTTAAATATTTTTGGGAAAAAATATAACATAGTTTAAAAATTATTGGAATCGATTCAGTTACTTATTCTGAACAAAGAGACTATATTCAGGTTTCGCATATACTAAAAATAAGTTGTATATTTTCATGATATTGAGAACATAGTATTTTGGTACTCATACTATTATGAAATAGGTCTTATCGCAAAGTTGCAATCGTTGCTCCACTTGGGAAAATTGCTTATGAATTTTGCTAAGTGTAAACATAATATTTTGTGCTCGTGAGTCGTGACTGTAATTCCTGCAGTGCAAATGTTTATTCTAAGCTTGTGGAGCAGGTAAGTTATTAGAAATATTTATTTATGTTAGCTTACCGTACAAATAATGCACTTATCGATATTATAGCTTTTGCAACCGGGTGTAAAAGGGTAAAACACCCTGAAGCCGAAAGATAGTGGTTTTTCTCGTCATTGTGATATTTTTTTTGTTCTAGACTATACCTGGGAATCTTCTAGTTACGGAGGTGAAAGTTCCAACTTTTTCACAATTTTTTTTTTTGAATTCCTGTATTTAATGTTATATAGCTATACTTTAAATATCTCCATATTCAACGCAGCCATCATCAGCACAAAGTTTTGAGTCCGTTTAATTGAGTGCGTTACACACGTATATGTACCAGGCTTGCATGAATTCAAGATGGTATTAATATTCTAACAGTTCCGTCTGTACACACAAGTTCTGGGCAGGACCTACTTAGAGAATATAATTATAACGTTCAAACTTATGATTTAAATGAATTATGGTCGAATTTCGACCAATGGGCGACGACTAGTAAAAATAAATATCACTAACTTTTCCCCAAATTGAAGCACAAAAAAATCATAAAAAAAGGAGTAAATGCAAAATTTTCTCATAAAAATACGCTATATTCATCTAAAAATTTTACATATACGTACACTTTTCACTCATTTCTGAATATAGGAGCCACGTACAAGTTTTACGACGTAAGAGAGACGACGAAAAATAAAATCTTAAGTGCTCCCCCCGCTAATCCGAGAAAGGGAAGGAACTGGGGTACCGTGGTCGGTTGCACTGGACTAGAGTTTGACAGAGAGTTTAAGGTTAACACTCGTTTAATATGAATCTTGTAGTTTTTTTATACTAAATAGGCATGCGTTTCGGCGCAACTAGCCTGATGTAGGGCCTAGGGTGGAGCACCTTTGCCTAGAAGAAACTGATTCACTCAAACTTTGAAAAGATCTAGATTATTAAGCCGGCATTGAATTCCACAGACTGGCGGTTCGCACAATAAATGTGAGAGCATAGTATTTCGTTCGGGCATGTGAAAATTCAGCCATACAACGGTGACGCTTCGCCATATCTCTGCTCGTCCGATGAAGATGGAGATGGGGAAATTAGATTTGTAATTCCAAAGCACACTCTCTGAAATGTAACCGATAAAAAACGATCGGCTGGCAACTTTGCGGCGATGTTCAAGGTTTGTAGTAATCATGTCTAAACGCTACATATTGAATATAACACACACACTAGCTTTTGTCTGCGGTATCACCTGGTTACAAAATATCCTATTTCTTAACCAAGGTCACGGTCTCTTCTTGTGCTAAATTTTATCTGAATACATTTAGATGTTAAGTAGGAAAAAGGTAACAAAGAGTTAGTTTCGCGTTTTTACGAACGTGTATGTGATATCAGAACGAGATGGTAAATATCTCGATCGGCCGGCTTCCTTTTATACCATAAACTTGAGTTATAAAAAGGAATTTTCGAACTATGAAGCTCATTTCTATAGGTTTATGAGTACGAACAAACATACAGTCCTCGTTTCTTTATAGTAGTGGGCCGCACACCTTATTAAATATGATGTTTTAATATTTTGAAGTTAGTTGCCAATAAACACCATCAAAGACAGACGCTTGTTTCCTTGAGCTAACTCCTCGCCAAACAAAATTGAACCCTAACGTACACAATAATAGTAAATTCTTAAGCAAACAGCTAGTCACACTCAAATAGAATACCAAAAGTTTTCACAATATGCTCCAACAGTCTTACTAATTCTTAAACTGAACCTCTCAAATCTTTATCGCGCGGTGCAATCGGCCTTCCACGATAAAACTTTATGAACCGTATTGTCCGCCCAATGAAAGGAAAAATAATGCCATATTATATTATAACCCGGCGTTTTTGTGCCAGTTTCCGGTGCCACTCCAAAACCTCTGTTTAACGCGCGATTTCCTTCTAGGCTTGTGTCGTGTTGTGTTTTGCGAAGCGATGCGAAACAACAGATTTTTTTGTGATTTTTGGGACTGCTTTTTTATTTACACTAATTTACAAATTTTACTTTTTTTTGTATACCCTACAAGGTTTTTTATAAACCTGTTAAACTACCTTCCTTAAGCTTAAAAGTGTTAGCAGAAATATTCTAGCATGTCACATTTTTTTACTGTCAAATAAAAAAATGTGACGATGAATGTGTGGATGTGATGTGTAGTGTGTGTGTGTGTATGTGGTGTGATGTGATAATAAAATAATTTTATTATTGGGGATTGTAGTTTCATGCTAATTTATTCGACACAAAAAATAAATAACTTGTTTCAAATGTTATTATTATGTACAGCAGAAAGTGTTTACTCAATTCTGATCTCATCAAAGTGTTATTGGGCTTTTGCATCAGCACTCTTGTTAGCTTTCATATAGCTTCCAAACACTCACACAGGGCGCACCCTAATTGTTTTTTGTTCGTTCAGAAAGAAGGTCATTGGTGTGTTATGTTGTGTTGTACTTAATTTTTGTTTCGATTCGGGGTAAAAGGAAAAATATGTTGTACAGACGCCAGCATATCAAGCTACTACAATCTGTCAAATTTCTGTAGTAGATTTTCAACTTTATCGCTGAAGCGTTAGGTTCAAGGTCGATTGGGAGAATTTGACAGTTTCGGGTAGCTTGATGTGCTGGCTGTACATAAACGATTTTGTGAAGGTCAGGGGGCTGTTAGGTGTAAAAGGTATGACGAGTATGTAATACGTTCATTTTCGTAAGTGCGTGTTACATGTTTTGAGAAGAATGTTTCGGGAGACTAAATGGTTTATATAATTATGTTCATTCAAGTCGCATTCGCGTTCATTTAGCTCGTGGCTCTCTTCAGGTTAAGCCGCGCTTGCCTAGGTTGGTCCGAAGATGGATGACCACAAATTAAATACCGAGTTTCCTTCGTGCCTCGGAAAGCACGTTAAGCCGTATTTCCCGGCTGTCATTTGTAGATCTTTGATATTCGTTACAGGCAGTCAGCAGCCCGAAAGTCTAACAACCAGTCTTACCAAGGGGTATCGTATTACCAGTCGCTCCATTTAAAATACTGGTATTCATCTGCATCCCGTTAGACTGGAAGCCGACCCTAACATAGTTGGGAAAAGGCTAGGATTTTTTTACCACTGGCCTTATTTTGGTGGTCTGAATGATTTCTAAAAGTTTGTCCATCTATTTTAATGGTACCTTATACAACATTATTTTTAGTATATGCGAAACGTAAATATAGTTTGTTCAGAATAAGTAACTGAATCGATTTCAATAATTTTTAAACCATGTTATATTTTGTCCCAAAAATATTTAAAAAAAGTTACAAGTTGGACACCGAGCGATATTGAGTACCTATCGCAATCACCTACAGCCAAATTATTATTATCAATGAGCTCAAGATGACGCTGGAGGAGCGCGTGCGGCTCCACCGCTTGGCAACCACGTTTGTTAACCAGGTAACAGAACAAGCTTATAACTTTTTGATTTTTCATGATACAGTTTTGAGATTTTGTACATAGATTCTTTACATAAAAATACTAGACACGTGTTTCAGGTTTCGCATATACTAAAATTAATGTTGTATAATAACTGTGTGTGTGAAAGGGCTGTATACATACTCGTATCCAAAGTCATATCTAGAGTCTCCTGAAACATTCAAACTCTAATAACTCAATAGTACGCCACTTGCAACACACTCCCGCGCTACAGGTCGCCACTGAATCACTGAGCTCCATAATGACCCATTTCCTGAAGTTAGCTGCTAGATTCATGCGGAAATATATGGAATACGTATTATATTCTATGACCTGAAATAGCAATTTCCAATACGCTCGGGTTTCGAGATTTTGGCAAATTGGACATACAATGTATTAGAGAAAAATCACATAGCAAAATACTCGTCGCAAATTGAGTAGAACGTTTTTCTTTGGTTTCTTTTTGAAGTGTATTTATAACATTATATAGGATCTCGTGACTTGATTATAACAGCTGCACGTGTCAATTTTCAAGTTTAAGCCGTGCTTTTCAAGGTCGGTTTGTGGATGGATGACCATCTATTACATGATTAGTTTCTCCGTGACTCAAAAGCACGTTGACCCCTTGGTCCCGGCTGCCATTTGTAGATCTTTTAAAGTCGTAACAGATAGTCTGACAACTATTTTTAGCAAGGGGTATCGTTTTTCCCAGCACTAACTGGGTTGTGGAGGTCAGATAGGCAGTCGCTCGATGTGAAATCTTGTTATTCAGCTGCAGCTGGTAAGATTAGAAGCCGACCCCAAAATTGGGAAAGGCTAGGCAGGTGATGAATGAGAAAGTGTATATAGGGGTAAATACTGCATACAACAAGAGATTCTTGGTACTAAAACAAATTGAGTTATTTTTTCCTTCCATCAACATAATTATTATATTGATGGAGGGAGAGGGCGTCATCCCTTTTAGTAATATGTTTTTATCTTTCCTCATGACATGCCCATACCAAGCCAAACGATTCCCTTTACACTTTTCTGCATTTGGCGCCATTGCCCCTCTATTATACTTGCATCAATTGATTCAACCAAATAGTTCACAAAACTTTTTCCAAGAATATCTATTACGAAATGTTTTTAATAATTTATCTTAAAGCACCAAAAAACTTGCATTACTCTAATGTACCAAATCCTCGTCTCCAAGAAGCCTAAGTGCAACGAAACAAAAAACTGGCTAAGTGCGAGTTAGACTCTCGCACCGAGGGTTCTGTTTAAACTTGTAGGTCATCATCATCATCATCATTCACATTCACATTTCAGCGGAAAGACGTCTACTGCTGGACATAGGCCAATGAACAATGAGGTGAGGTCTGGTCTGGTTGATGTCTCAAAACATCGGCCCACTTTATGGGACGTCTTCCAAAGCAACGTCTTCCAGTTCGCGGTCGCCACACCAGAACTTTTCTGCCCCATCGGCTATCCGTTCTGCAAGCAATGTGCCCTGCCCACTGCCACATAAGTTTGGTCATTTTTCGGGCTACGTCGGTAACCTTGGTTCTCTTGCGGATAACTTATTTCTGATTTGATCACGCAAGGAAACTCCGAGCATCGCCCTCTCCATTGCCCCTTGGGTGACTTTAAGCCTTTTGATGAGGACGTTTGTGAGCGACCACATTTTCGACTTTCGTCTTGAGACACTGCGGTAAGTGGGACGAGAAGATACCGCGCAACTTCCCGAACGCTGCCCAGCCGAGTCGGACGACGAACTTGTAGGTATTTAGTTATTAAACTACATATTTTTGGATTTTTTCCTTTACATGTGCTGTAAGACATTGCTTCTTGCCAAATTGTATGATTGTAGGTCAACGGGAAGTACCCTATAAGTTTTGATTTCCATTTGAAATTGTAAATTATACGACATAAACAGTCATATCTTTTGATCGCGTTGACTTACAAGTTTGATTTATTTACTGCTCTAAGGAGTAGCAGACTTGAATATATTTGATATTAATTTCAGCTTGATGCGTTCCTGAGAAAAAGGGTCTTGACAAAGTGACAACAAAGTGATCATATAAGGGAACCGTTTTTGCCGACTGAGGTAAGGAACCCTAAAAATACCTTTAAAAAACTTCCCAATCACATTAACTAAAGTAAACACCAAAATGGTGCCAAGTATCAAATCATGCTGCCATCTTGTCCAAACTTATTCAATTTGCGTTTCACTCGCCAGATGTAATCGATTCGGTGCCGATAAGACGATTAATCGAGGTATCGAGTGCAATTCGACACTTCTGTGAATCGTTACGAATCGATTTTGTGTTACTACTTAGCGGGATTATTTACCTGTATTAATGGTTGTCGTTGGAATGGTGCAAATTCTTTTTTAATTAATTTTTTAGGATGGGAAATCATCGAATGACCCCCCCCCCCCCTCCGCTCTGGGCGGAGCGGAAGGGAGTGTCAGACTTGTACTGACTAAACCCATTCATGTTCCTTCTTTGCCCTTTGTGTTCCAGGTCCGCGGTATCTCTTTCGAACAGTCCCGCAGCCCTGGCAGACATCGGCCCATGCGGACCCCTACGTGGTTGCTGACATCTCTTTGAGGCGCGCGTGGAACACGAACGCGCCGTCGACACGGCCTGTCGTCGTAAGACGGCCGGACAGCGAGCTAGCCCATAGCGCGCCTACGGTGGCCGGGGGCTACCACATGACCCCCGACGCCCAGGGCGTCTCCCGCGGCGGCTGGGACGTGAGGCTCTTTCCCTCATGGTGCAAATTCTGAGGTCTTGGATTCCATTTACAGGTCGGGCAACAAGAACATTTTCATTAGCAGTCATGCGTTTGGAACTATACCTAGTAAATAACAAAAGGCTGGCCGTACATTTCACGGGACTTTTATTACTAATAATATACAAGGTGTAAACGGACCCTTCAGGAAGCCGTTAACCAAGCATTTTGTACATCAAACTAAGTAACTCTACGCAAAAATTAATGATGGGAAACGACTTTTTTGCGGTGAAAAATTACTTTTTACGGTATAACTCAATGTAACGCACTCTAAACATAGGGCTCATGAACTTATTGAATAGTACGGGGGTTGTGGAGGTATTTAAAGTAAAGTTACACTATCAAAAACTTGTATTTAAAAAAACTTTTGAAAAACTTGAAACTTTGACCCCCAATATCTCCGAAACTTTGCCAACCAACTTTGATCCCACCTTCTGGTGGGATCAAAGTTGGTGTTGGTATGGTCTTATACAGAAAAATGATCGCAATGACGAGGAGAACAAGTGCTTTTCGGCTTCGATATTGGTACTTTTATGCCCATGGGCTGAAAAGTTCTGGAATGGCGATCGCGAACCGGAAGACGTTGCATTGGAAGACCTCCCTTTAGGTGGACCGATGGCCTGGTGAAGGTTGCGGTGATCCGCTGGATACGAATCGCACGGGACCGGTCAATGTGGTGACACTTGGGCGACGTCTTTCGGCTGAATTAATGATGATAGTAGGCATTCATTAGTGTCCCGATTTTTTTTTCGTAATATGTGTAAAATTACGCAAAAAAGACAGGCAGCTCACCAGGCAATCTGGGGCCACACTTAGAGCTCGCTCGCTCACTTAGGTCTCGGTCAAATTAAGATAAAAGGTAATCACGAAATGTTTTTTTAATATTGCATTTGGCTAGAATAACATAATTAGCCCTATAAAGCCGATCTTCTTTTCATGCCTCATGCGATAGTGTAGCTCAAAACAAATCTCATACATGCACGAGCCATACTATACATTTCATTTACATTTATGAAAATACAGGAGATAATTGCGTGAATTTCTCCAGGAATCGTGACGTCATTCAAAAACTCAGGTATGTTGTCCCATGGGAACGCGTGAATTTATTTATTTAGTTATGTAAAGTAACACGACACGGGTTTGTTATTAAATAATATTTCAGGTATCTTCGTTTCCTTCTAGGAATACGATGAGGAATGATTAATTTAGTGGTTCTCCCAGTCTAATAACTACGACGGTAGTCGAGTCAAGTGGTTACACGATTCCAGTTTCAAGGAAATGGTATTCAATGTTGATTTCAAATCCAATCCTTTCCTAGTTGGGGTTCTAAGGTCTAAACTAAATACACGATTTTGTAACTTGAATTTTGTACACAAGATTTTTCCACGGATTTAATTTATCGGTAATCCCCTAAGGGTTAGGCAGATGTGTACCTAATATAATACACCTGTAGTTCGACAGTTATGTTTAAGGCCCAAGTAATATTAGGGGGCGAGCCGATTGCCATCAACCGGGTACAAATCGAAACTCCCTGGCTGCTACTGAGAAATTTCTAATGAAAAAACCCAATAACACTTTGCTTGACCTGGGAATCGTATCCATGACCTCATGCTCAGCAGTTGCGCTTGCGACCACTTGACTAACGAGGCAGTATGCTTAACTAATTTGGCAAAATATTCTTGTCAACTGTGCCCTATCTCTTCACAGAATACAAGCAACATATTATTAGGTTATAATAGAACAGTCTATTAGTAACCAAGGAAGCATAGAATATGAATGTTGCTACGCAGTGTCTACGCCGTAGCTCTAACGTCACGCACGCTACGCTTTCGTAGCGGTGTCAATTGGCTATGCTCTGATTCGTAGCACGTATTAAATCACATTTAAACTTCTAAAACTAAATGTTATCGTACTACTAGAACTCCTGGCTTCAGTCTGTGTCGAAGGTGTGCTACGCAGTGTCTACGTCGTAGCCCGACGTCACGCCCGCTACGCTTTCGTAGCGGTGTCAATTGGTTATGCTCTGATTCGTAGCACGTATTAAGTCACATTTAAAACTTCTTAAAGTTAATGTCATCGTACTACTAGAACTTCTGGCTTTAGACTGTGTCGAGGAATTCCAGCATAACTGGTTATGATTTTGGATTTATTTGTGTATCAAAAGTTTTTAAGTAAAAGGCAAAGATTACCACAGATTTTAAAAGAAAATGTAATGACAAAAATTGAAAAGAGTATGCTTAGATGGTTTGGTCGTGTGGGTGAGTGAAAGGCGACTAGCAAAAGGGAGGGGACACCTTAGAAGGACATATACTGACCTTATTGGTGAGGTTTTTCTTATCAATTTAATTTATTTTCAATGTAATTAATTATTAGTTTTTTTTCTTGTTATATATCTTTGATCACATTTTGCTAATTTAATCTAAGTTATTTTTCTTGCGCTAGCAGAACATTGTAATATTTTAACTTTTTGTATTGTCTGGGTCACCAAGATAGAGGCTATGTCTAGTTTGGGACTCGCTGTTAAACCTGTCAGTATTCTGTTGTGTAAATTAATAATAAATATAAAATTTATTTCTATCTATTATGTACATTATATACAGACTAAAAAGAAGTAAAGTAATGATAAAAATAAGACTAAAAGTAAGAAAATATAAACATCTAAACAACGACGACAATAGGACACTTAGGCGTCAAAGTATTCCTCCGCATCGCTGTCATCTGGAAACGTGCCCAGAAGACTGGCAGCATTGCCACGCTGAATAACAATGCTAATTCTTTGGCCAAAGAAAGAGCCAGCCCTCTGGTCACGCGAAGTGTCGACCAGTCGGCGAGAGATTTCCTTAAAAAGGAGACGCGCACTCGGTCCCCATGACCCGAGCGTTTCGACCCCAAACGGCTCAAAACTGTAGTTACCAATAAGGTTACAGTATTTGCGCCGCTTTCGGATCTCAGCAGCCGCAGTAGCAGCGCCTGCACAGCGCGCCGTGCTTGCAAGGTGAGATGGCGCAAGGGTGTCGACACAGGTTGCGTCCCACACCAAAGGCCTACCCACCTTCCAAGGCACCAACGTCATGCCGTCTGGTCTCTTGCCATCGTCACGTACCAAGCCGTTTGGTTCTAAAACCGCTGGTACGCCGGCGCTGGCAAGGGCTCGACGAATAATGTCGTTAATGCTGGCGTGCCGTGCAATGCGACCTGCGCTCCTGTAGCAGGACAGGACATGGTGTCCGAGGCTGTCGACAGCTTCACCGCAGTGACATCGATGCGGGGCAACACAAGGTGCGCCTAAGCGAAGACTCGTAGCGACCCGGAACGATGCGTCATCCATCATAGTGCCAATAGTGGATGACGAAAGTGCCTGAAGCCACAACCCCGACTCCCATTCCCCCACGGCCAGTAGACGGGCACGCTCCACAGTATTGAATGACGTGTTTAACAGGTTGACTGCCACTTGCAAAAATTGAAGGTCACCGGGAGGCCAAATATATTTTTTTGTTTGATCGACTTTAAAGTGATTATATAAGATTGTAATTATACTTAATTATCTATATAATATTTTACAGTATTTTAAATGAGGAGGGCAACTACACCGCACCGGTGCGTGCTAGGCACTGGGAATGAAATTTTCATTCTCAGTGCCAAAGAACGCACGGGTGCGGGTTATGAATTTATTACGTTTTTATGGTTAATTAGGAATAATACGCTTTTATTTATTTAAATGTGGTTTATATTAGATACTTCTTGCATTTTTGTAATGAAATAAACTGCAAAATCAACATTAATTTAGAGAAAAGTAAAACAAATAAATATTTTCTAATTGAACTTTACTTAGAAATGGCATTACACTTTGGCATCAATGTGAATAAAATATCTTATAAAACAAAAACAATCAGAGAAAAACGCAGAAATTATCAATCAACAATGTCATATTTAAAAAAGTTATAAAACCATGAATTATAACATTTACAGAGGAAGTTCTGAGTGGTAATTTTCAAAACATTCCACACAAAGTCCAGGTTTGTCAGGACAGGTGTCACAATACCAAGGAGAGTCAGTACGCTTTTTATTCTTGGTGCACTGACGGCATGTCTTTCGTTTGAGACGCCCATTTGAAGTAGTTTCAGTGGCTTTCTTTATTTTATGAGTTTGGGTATTTGAAGGTCTATTTCCTGGTACATTTTCGGGCAGCAGAGCATTTATGACATTCATGCGATAATCATAGAGAGACATTTTACGTTGCCCTGAATATTTATTGTACATCTTCATTGAATTCAAGAAAAGTAATTGGAATGTGTGGATGGCTAATTTCAGATACCAGCGTAAAGTTTTTCTTTCGCAAGGATAGTACGCTAGAAGCTGATCTTGCATGTCTACTCCTGACATGTAATCGTTATATTTCGAGATAGCTTCTGGCTTTTGAGTAACTTGGCCACGTTTATTTTGGACTGGAACCATTCTGTCTTTATACTGGGTAGTAATATACGTCACAACGCGTTTATCTTTCCACACGCCAACATGCACTTCTTCACGAAACATTGAGATATTTTCTCCTTTCTTAATATTTTTTTTCCTGATTTCCTGAGGATTTTCTTTCAAGTCTTTACGTAGAGTGCCCGTACAATAGGTGTTGTGATCAAGCAGCTTCTTCGCCAAACCAAAACTATTATAAAAGTTGTCCATGTACAATTCGTGGCCATTATTTGTTTTCCCTGAAGCAGCTCCATGACAACTTTCTCAGCGTGACCCTTCCCAGATACGTCTGTATCTTTTCCACCTGCATAAACACGGAACTTCAATACCAATCCATCTGGTTCAGTTAGCATATATAACTTTATGCCGTATTTGTGGCGTTTATTTTTGATGAACTGCCGAAAACTCAGTCGCCCTCTCCATAGCACCATACTTTCATCCAGAGATAATTGTGCTGCAGGATAATAACATTCAGTCATTTTGTTGTTGAAGTAATCAATGACACTTCTAACCTTGAACATTGGATCCTCACTTTCTTCCTCTGAGGTAAAATGCAAACATCTCAGTATGAGGAGAAATCTGTTTCTGCTCATTTGTTTCCCAAAAATTGGAATTGAAAACAGCATATCTTTTTTCCAGTAATCCTGTAAACGACTGAGAGGGATAGTTCCCATGTGGAACAGCAAACCAAGGAAAATTTTCAGCTCGCAGACAGTGACCTGTTTCCATCCAGAAATCCTGGCAAAATCTCTACTTCGTCTGCTTGAAACTTCCTGATTATGTCTACTTATCAACCTCTGTGCCTGTGCATTTGTCTCAGTACAAATCATCGTCAAAAAATCTTCAGTAAAAAAAAAATTAAAATAATCAATAGGATTTGCTCCTGCAATTTCACCATAAAATTCGTTTGATTTTGTAAAATAAATTTCTCTCATCTCGCCAGTTGTAGTCCATTCAGCGGTTGAGCCTACTGCAGAGGGTTGGTTCAGCTGGGCTTGACCTTGAGTGTCTGATACAGATGGTGAGTTTGGCTGCAGGTCTTGATCCTGAGCTGTAGGTGACACTAATTGACGTGCTGGAGAGCGTAATTCGATATCTAAGGGGTGCTCCTCACCTTCACTCTCTGATGCTGACTCCTCGTCACCAGGCTGATAATCGTCTTCAGAATTATCAGAAAACAATACCTCTT
This sequence comes from Noctua fimbriata, assembly GCA_905163415.1. Taxonomy (NCBI): domain Eukaryota; kingdom Metazoa; phylum Arthropoda; class Insecta; order Lepidoptera; family Noctuidae; genus Noctua; species Noctua fimbriata. The sequence continues at coordinate 11,829,147 of LR990945.1, read as the reverse complement.
CTATATCACTGTCGTGCATAATAGAAAACAATTGTTTTCGCTGCCTTTTAGGCCTAGAAGGGCCTTCTTCGCAATCCATTTTACTTGATATTTATTTCTGCATAAACACTCAACCGTCAAACATACGAAAAAACCAAAAACACGTTACGAAAATTTAAAATTTCAAGCGCAGTGCCGCTTCAAACACAACGTTCTTGGCCCAGTGCCGGCGCCAAACTGAGTGTATGAATCTACTAAGGCGCGAGACCGCACCGGTGCGTGGTCGGCCTCTCGCATGGACACCCCTCCCCGCACCGGTGCGGGGGTGGCAGCGAACTTGTTAAAAGGGTATTCCTTACAATACTACAGAGCGGCACGTCCCACTGTCTCTGGGAGGACAGGCTGTCGGGCAAATCCGTATTGGGACAAGCCATTTTCCAAGCGTTCAACGCATCGGTCAAATACGGCACCTCAAAATCAACTAGTGAGGAAGACAGAATATCCCTGGTTAATTTTTCAGTACCGTAGACCGAGGAGAGGAAGGCTGGTAAACTTATACTTGAAATTTTGCGGACGCCGAGACCACCCAAGCGAATGGGAAGTGTGGCTTGCTGCCAAGCTCGGTCGTCCAGGGCCACATTAAGTATTGAAGTTAGAGTGTTCCTAATAATTTGGTCTACTTTTTCTAAAAGCTGCGGATGCTTCCAAAGTTGAGTGGAGCGAAGGCTATACGTGAATTTTGGTCCAAAACAACAGTATCGAATAAGTGTGAAGGCCGAATGAATGTTAATTTTAAAAAGTCTCTCCGAAACATCATTAAAATTTTGAATTTTGTCTTCAATGAACGACGGAAAAGATTCGTCAAATATTGGTGAACCCAAGAGGTGCAGAGAATTTTTGCCGGTATTTTTGATATTTGGTGCCAAAGAATTAAATTTAGAAATGGTAGTCTGTCTGTCAGTGGTTTCAGGAAGGTAAATTTTGCACTTCGAAAGGTTAAGGTCTAAGCCAATGGAACTGAATTTTTCTTTTAAAAAATTTAAATCTTTTAGGACTGTATCCACATCACCTCCCAGGGTTCCATCATCCCGCGGGCCTGTGGACGGCGAGTTTTGGGCTAGCTCGCCGTCCGGCCGTCTTATGACGACAGGCCGTGTCGACGGCGCGTTCGTGTTCCACGCGCGCCTCAAAGAGATGTCAGCAACCACGTAGGGGTCCGCACGGGCCGATGCCTGCCAGGGTTGCGGGACTGTTCGAAAGAGATACCGCGGCCCTGGAACACAAAGGGCAAAGAAGGAACATGGATGGGTTTTAGTCAGTACAAGTCTGACACTCCCTTCCGCTCCGCCCAGAGCGGGGGGGGTCATTTGATGATGATGATGATTCCCAAACAAAAAAAAAAAAAAAGTTTTCATCATCCAAATACCATACGTTGAATTGCTGTCGAATAATTGGATTAATTGCTAAACTAAAAATGACTGGCCCAAGAGGGTCACCCTGTTGGCATCCAACGGCTGATTCCAAAAGGTTGTCTTTAGAGAGTAATTTTGATGGGTTCCTGTAGCATTGGTAAAGAAAACTGTACTGTAAATTTTGGGTATTTCTTTTTGAACCTCTGTCAACAAGGTGTCCCTGTTTACGGAGTTGAAAGCATTAATAAATTAATTTGAATCTGAATTTGAGTTTCTTCAGAAAGTTCAGGTGCGTAGTACTCGCAACCGGTGTGCGTGTATGACCAGATGTAAAAGTAAAAAAAAACACATATGGAAAGCTTTCTTGGAAAGCATCAATCAGACAGTCAGTTGCAATTAGTAGACATTTATATTCTTCTTCTTAGCGTGTCGATGGCAATTTAAATTGTGTCAGCCCAGAACTGAGCTACAAGTTTGGAGCCTTCAGTAGCATTCATCAGTTCCTGTAATTAACAAACAACAGGACACGATATTAAGTGCACCATCGTTTATTGAACACCACCACATTTACACTCCAGGGCATTCATTAATGAATCTCCACCTGAGCAGGTTTATCTTGCTGCGACCAACCTAGGTCCGGAGTCTATTTAAAGACTTCCAAGTCAGCCATGGCAACTTAGGTCCAAGTATAACAATAGTATTAAAATCATTGATTAACTTTCTAAAGAACTCTGGGTATTTGGCTTTAGTATTTTATCTGTACAGTCGTCACGAGCACCAATAAGTAAACACTTAACAACTTTTAAAAGTGTTTTGCTCCTACTGCTCTGATTAAAATTTCATATTGTTACGAACATAGTATTCTGGAACTCATATTTTTTATGAAAAAGATCCTATCTCCAAGTTACTATAGTTATTTCTCGCGAAATCTGCATTTAAATTAAGGAAAGTGTTTGTTTGGTGCTCGTGACTGTACAATGTTTGTAATGTGCGTTAATATGTAACTTATTTTCTTTTTATTTTGCTCGTTATTCATCTTTAATTCAAATGTATAGTTCGTCAATTAAATGTTTTAAAATCTGTATTAAACGTCCAGTTAGATAACTATCGCATAACTATGCGGAATCGACCTAAACTACACGCAAACCCACTTCAAAGTTAAGATAACTAAACCACTTCTGAATGAGGTTAAACCTGTTAAACTGTAACTAAATTATATCTAAGTGATCACTGCAGTTTGGTAACGCAAACTATTAAGTTTACGTCAAGACTCACAGGTTGAGGTCTTAATGACTTATTCGTTGTTAATTTAGGGTCCTCGCCCACCGGCATTTTTTAGAAAACGGCCGCGATATAGTCGCGGTGCTGTTGCTGTCTATGTATTGTAGAGATTATTACCTTTTCCTTTTTTAACCTTTTAAGGTTAAAGGTATAAGGTATATAAAAAAAAATATTAAGCTGGTTTTTTATACAACATTAGTTTTAGTATATGCGAAACCTGAAACATGTGTCGATTATTTTTATGTAAAGAATCTATGTACAAAATTTCAAAACTGTGTCATGATAAATTACAAAGTTATAAGCTTGTTGTGTTACCTGGTTTTCCGCACAAAAACGTGATCACCACGCAGCACGCCCGCGCGCGCGCCTCCAGCATCGTCTTGAGCTCATTGATAATAATAATTTGCCAGTAAGTACCGAAATTATTGCGATAGGTACTTAATGTCGCTCGGTGTTCAACTTGTTACCTTTTTTAAATATTTTTGGGACAAAATATAACATGGTTTAAAAATTATTGGAATCGATTCAGTTACTTATTCTGAACAAACTATATTCAGGTTTCTCATATACTAAAAATAATGTTGTATATTCCTTTTTTTTAATTGTTGTAATATGTTCGTTTCTATTAAGTTATTTATTTATTTGCGAAATCCTTGTGGTGAGGTGCCGCAATGCTTCGTGTGGAATGACACTTGCACGCAATGCAAATGCGTCTAGTGCACGAAACAACAGCATCGTTCCTAAAGTCACCGTGAGCGAAAGGCTTTAGTGGAAATTGTGTGTCTGTCTTTGTAGACGGATATTCATTAAGATCTGAATGTTACAAAGGAATCTTAGTCTGGTTTCTTAGGTGTAGCGATTGTAACATCGTTTAGTTTGATTTTTTGACTTTTTCTGATAGAACAGACTTTTGTAAGATGGGATTTCTTATCCGAAAAATACTTCCATACTCGCTTTCATCCCTTTTCAAAAAAATTACGAACTTTAATAATTATCAACCTTTAAAAGTGTGTTATTAATATAAGTTTTTAAACTGAAATGGTAACTAACATTATCATTAACACTATAAACGGGATATTTACCATGTTTACTATTTGTTTTGAGTTCCCGATATTTCGGCGTGGTCATCATGCTTGCAACAGCACCGAGATATCGTGAACTCAAATCTAATAGTAAATATCCCGTTTTTAGTGTTAATGATAGTGTACAGACACCATCACATCAAGCTACTACAATCTGTCAATTTTTTAAATAGATTTTAAACTTTATCGCTAAAGCATTAGGTTCAAGGTTGATTGTGAAAATTTGACAGTTTCGGGTGGCTTGATCTGCTGTCGTCTGTACATACATAGTTCTGACTACCAAATAGGAATTACCCTAAAAGATCTTTTTAAACGAAAATTAATGTCAAAAGGTTTTCAAAGCACAAGCCACGGTGACCTTTAACTTAAAACCCACTCGATGGCCTTCTTACAACTGAAATCGGTATTTCAATCCACGACCTTTGTAGAATAAAAATAACCTATTTACGAAGTTTATGAATGTGGATGCTCTAAGAGTAGAGGAAGACCAAAAGAAACGATGGATGGACTGTGTAAAGGATGATATGGCAATAAAGGAGGTGTCTGATGAGATGACGAGTAATAGAGAAGTATGGAAGAAGAACACATGCAGCGCCGACCCCTAATGAATCAGGATAAGGGCAAGAGAATGATGTTTAGTTTGGATGACAATGCATGGTAAGATAAGTGACGTCATTCATCATCATCATCATCATCATCTTCCTGCTCTTGTCTCATGTTACTTGGGGTCGGCGCAACACGTTTTTTTCTTCCATTCTTTCCTGTCAATCGTCACGCCATCATTTACTCCTTTCATTCTATCCAATATGGTGGACTCCCAAAGATAGCGGACTAGTTATTTTTTATGCATCCCCATGATATGGGTATCAAATGTTTGGTTTGCTGAGAAGAATACAAGAAATAAAATGACGTGTTTCTAACGCGTGTTTGTTTATTTTTTTTATTTTTTTTGTAATTTGTTAATTTTTATTTATTTTATTTGGCTCTTCAACAATGAGTACACTATTACATATTATATATTAAAAAACTACCCCATTACTTAAAAAAGAGCACTACATGCAATATATTATGCGCCTAAATAGTTAACTAAACAATGAAAATAAAAGAAAGAATAAAAATACAAATAACAAATGAAAACCACAGCAGTATCGATAATATTAGGTAAGTTAAGGTAAGGCAAACAAAATTAAATTAAATTATTTTGCAAATTAGTTTTAAACATTTTCCTGACAGTAGGTACAGAAGTATGACATAAGTCGATGTCTTCGTATTATTTCATGTCTTCCTCAGACATAAAATTAAGCTTTCAAGTTTTAACAACTTCCAAAAATTTAACATTTTACTATTCTTGTACGTTAACGATAATGCAGACCTCTTTAAAACCACAAACTTACCATTTGGCATTTGCAATTTCAATTACACTCGTTTTTCTGAGCGTTCATATTGAGATACCTATTGTTGTATTTTTTTTCGTAATCAGTTGAAGATTGAATAGAATATGAGAGAGACTGCAAATGATTATTATACGGCTTCTGTCCTCTGAATCATCACCATCTGCCTGCCTTTTCCCAACTATGTTGGGGTTGGTTTCCTGTCTAACCGGATGCAGCTCCGCCGCCGGTCTGCCGGATTTTACATGGAGAGACTGCCTGTCTGACCTCCACAACCCAGTTACCACTGGGTAATACGGTATCCTTTGGTAAGACTGGTTGTCAGACCTGTAACGACTGTCAAAGATCTACAAATGACAGCCGGGACCAACAGCTTATCGTGCTTTCCGAGGCACGGAGGAAACTCGATAAGTAATGGGTGGTCACCCATCTTCTGACCAACCTAGGCAAGCGCAGCTTAACTTAAAGACCGCACCGAGCGGATGTTATTATTTAACAACGAGCTCCACTATTGAAGTTTAAAAAAATTAATTTATTTTTAAAAGGTACCCCAATATGAACGCGTATTCCGGTGACCACACTTTGGGATCTCGCCAACACACTCACTGAAAGCTTGTAATTGTTGCAGCTGTGTGCCCAACTTCAGTTTAATTGTGGCTACATAAAAAATATCGATTTGTGTTGTGATGCACATTTATACGATGAAAAACGTATGCATTTATTTATTTAACTGGCAAAATGTGGGTATACTATTAGGTATGTACACCTCTGCCTAACCCTTCGGGAGTTACAGGCGTTTCGTGACGAGATAACTAGAAAGTCATCTGCCTAGGCTTTTCGGAACTATGCTGGGTCTGCTTAGACTGGGAATCTAACATGCTCCCAGTCTAAGCAGACCCAGCTGGTTACTAGTATTTTTATAGACAACTGCCTAACTGATTCAGTAATACCAAAGCCATAGCGACGGAACCGATATACAAGAACAAAAGAACAAAGACCATAATGGGTGTAAAAAGACCCATCACGAAGCCATAAGACACTTGTTCTACCCGCCATTGCGTTTTTTTGTCTACTATCATACCTGGGAACCATGACATCTAGTTACGGAGATATTGGAGGCCACGGGATGTGGATATATGTTGAAGAAAACGAATCGCATGTGACTAAAAGAGTGATGAATATAAATTTTGATGGATGGACTGTGTGTGGAATGATATGAAAGAAAAAGGTGTAAATGATTGCGTGACGGTAGACAGGGGAGAATGGAGGAAAAAAACGTGTTGCACCGACCCCAAGTAACATGCGACAAGGGCAGGAAGATAACGATGATCCACAAAAAATATGAAGCCTATCTCTCTACAAAAGGAACTCATAAAAAGCCACTCATAACGTTTTGTGTCAAGAGAATGGACAGTAGTGTATTGTGCTAATAACAATAAATTGCAATTACCGATGTTCCAACCAAGCGTGATGATTACGGTAATTTACTCTATGATTAGTAATTAGTGATCAATGAGCTTGCACGAGGATTATTATTGTCTGTGTTGTATTGATCGATCGAAAGAACTTTTCATGAAGGTGGAAGTGCCAGGATGGGCTAGCTCGCCGTCCGGCCGTCTTATGACGACAGGCCGTGTCGACGGCGCGTTCGTGTTCCACACGCGCCTCAAAGAGATGTCAGCAAACACGTAGGGGTCCGCATGCGCCGATGCCTGCCAGGGCTGCGGGACTGTTCGAAAAAGATACCGCGGCCCTGGAAAACCAAGGGCAAAGAAGGAACATGGATGGGTTTTAGTCAGTACAAGTCTGACACTCCCTTCCGCTCCATTTGATGATTTCCCATCGTAAAAAAAAGGGTAGCCAGCGAAATTCAAAGTTTTTTGCGTTTTTTGCAAATCCACCTTTTCTTCCACCTTCTTCTCCCTCTCCATCCATCAACAAGTGTCAGGCTGTATGTTGAACAAGAAATTATTCGCGATAGTAACACGTATGTATTTACAGAATTGTATAATTAAATCACCAATGCATTCATCATTCTCCTGCCCTTATCCCAGTTTATTTGGAGTCAGCGCAGCATGTCTTCTTCTTCCATACTTCTCTATTACTCGTCATCTCAGTAGTCACCTCCTTTCTAGCCAAATCATCCCGCATACAGTCCATTCATCAATTCATTGGTCTTCCTCTACTTTTATAGCCATCACCACACCATCATCTTATACGCATTCTGTGAAAATTTCAACTGTCTTCCTATTACGGATCATGAGATACAACCCGCTGACAGACAGACGTACGGACAGAACTAACTACATACTAATACACTCTAACTACTATACTTGTATACTAATACTGTAAACTAGCTTATGCCTTTGGCTTCGCCAGCGTGGGGTTCGGTAATTGTCCCACATGTCCTGATGTAGTTTTTGGGAAGAGTTAGTTTAGAGATTTTAACCATGTTGTGCTGGAAGCAAGTCGTCCTTAGAGTTTCGTAGTAAACGAAGCATAAGCCATAACCCAGATTCATCTTTAAAAATCAAAACATAAAAAGGAATCAAATACCTCTGTTCTCTTCCAAAAATATATTTGAAACCCCCTAATAAGTGTCGCATTACTTAATTCGGAATTCTATACCTCCACCTTAATTACAAAGGGTTAAAATAAACAAGGGTTGAAAACAAAATTACTTTTGCAGTACTCAAAGTGGATATCCCAAATATTTTCCAAAGGGAACCGTGTTTGTGGACCGCAAAATTAACTTTGTGGACGGTAGAAGATTTTATAATAGCTTTCACTTTCAGTAATAATTTCTTAAAGTATCTAGGTGTTAGCAGTAATGACTATAAGTATTTTTTAAAACAAATTATCGTTAGTGTTAAAACACTATTATTATTTATTTTATTTATTCAAGTAACAAGGACTCATTAACACACACGAAATTTAATATGACACCAATGACACATTAAATACACACAATACATTAAATATACTAATACAACACAAAATAATAAGCACACAAAAAAAACATTAAATAGCGAGTCACTGCAGCGTCTGATGAATGGACAGTCGAGCCTGTCGGCCATCATCATCAGCACGCTGTTGGAGCGAAAAAAAAAAGAAATTAAAAATTGTTTTTTTTTCTGTGAACTATGTTGTTTTCTCTTAATTCAGCATATTCTTTAATCCTATTAACAACATTGAGCAGCTCAGGTTTTCTTTGTACTGTTACGATAACGAGTAGTTTTCGGAAAAGTAGATGTTACTGAGGAGAATTTAAAGTATAAATTGCTTTAAATAAAACTAATCTTTTCTTCTTCGTGTCGCTGGCATAACAGTATTTCTGTAGGCCGAATACTATGGTACTTCCACGGAGTGGTCGGTGGTAGCGCAAAGGTCTGTAATTGTTGTGTGTCCGAAGTTGACTAATATGATAGTGTTATAATGGGTGAAAAATACCACTAACGAAGCTGAAAGGCACTAGTTCTTCCCGTCATTGCGATCATTTTTTTTGTTCTGGAACATATCTGGGAGCTTTCTAGTTACGGAAATATTGGGGGTCAACGTTCCAACTTTTTCACAAGTTTTTAATGTTACAATTTTACTTTAACACCCTAGCTGCCGGAAAAAAAAATATAAACTTTCTTCTGGTGCGGTAGCGGTCAGAACGCGCTTTCATCAACCTTTTCGACAGCGCGTATCAATCCTTTTTGACCTGACCCCACTACACTCATAATAATCGTTCCGCACCAGCGAGAAAGACTACTTTTCACAGTGCGCAGCAGTGGCCAGCACCGTGTCGGGCTAATTTTGTGTGATCTGCAGCGAAGGTGTTAAATATCTTCTGACCCTGTACTATTCTATACATCCATCAGCACAATGTTTTGAGTGTGTTACATTGAGTCCTACCGTAAAACGTGATTTGATGTCCCCAAAAATAAAAGTCTTTTTCAAGCAATAACTTTTGCGTAGAGTTACTTAATTTGATGTTCAGAATGCTTTGTTGGCGGCTTCGTGAAGGGTCCGTTTACACCTTGTATAACACTCATGTTATTCACATCATACCTATCTCTACGAAAACGACAGATGCTTACGTATACATATTTTTTTCAATAACCAAATACGAATCAGTAATTTTTTGTCATAAAACCCAATACGACCTACTTCTCTAAGAAATCCATTGCAAATTCTTTTCAACTCCCGATCTAGCTTACAAATGAAGGCATTCATACCTAGGTACAGCCGAATCGCTCATAGATTTTGATTGGACAATCCGACCAACATCTCGGATGGCTGGCGAGTAGCGTGTAGTCCTAAATTCGATATGACTGCTGTTTGAGGTGCGTTTGAATGGGATAGTGGACTTGACTGGCGCTAATTAATTTACGGATTAAGACATATAATTTACAAAAATAATGTAATTCATTTTTTCATTTCACAGAACAAATGTTTGTGTGATGAGCATGATCATTTGTTCTGTGTCTGGGTGTAATTTATCTATATATGTATGTATTTAGAAATATATAGGTATGTTTATCAGTTGTCTAGTACTCATAACACAAGCTCTGCTTAGCTTGAGACTAGACGGCGTTGTGTGATAGTTGTGGAATATTATATTAAATTAAATTATATTATATTAAACATGAGAAATGCTCGTTAATTTTAAAACTTAATAGGTGTAAGAATTCCAAAATTATTATGATACTTAGTTTAGCGCTACTAGCATTAAGGACGATAAAAAAAGTGTACTAAATCAATGATTCCTCCACCGAATACTAAGTACCGAATCGAAGTAAGGTATATTGAGTATTATTGCAATTTGTACGACTATTTTATTTATTTTGTGTGCAATAAAGATTAAAAATGAAAATTTCTGGAATTAGGGTAACAACTGACCAACAAATTTATTCGTAGCAAAAATACTAATGTAAGATAGAATGTCAAAAAATGGGGTATGACTGTGTTATGGACACGGTCGTGTGTTGTACGTGAATACGTTTACGTAGCGGGTAATATTTATCATCCACTTGCATAATTTCAACCGACCCAGCTGCAGATGTGCTGGCAGCGTCGTTAATCCACTCGGCCGCATTCATTCTTTTACGTTCCCGGCACTGCTTGACTCGGTCTTATGGTATTTTATTGATACCATTCGATTGCTCTTGAGAAGCCCTTTCCAACCGTATATGATCTCTGCATTTGGATTTTGGTTTTTGACGCGTATAGGCCGACATTATATATTTTCGAAATTATTATTTTTTATTTTAACACTTTATTTTGACTGTCACTATTATTTTACACTAATGTTTTGTATACTATCGATAGATGTTGATAAAACCCGATGATTGAAACTTAAACGAACGTCGTAGCTTTTCCGAGTCAAAAGTTATAGTAAGTGAAAATCTCGATAAGCAGCAAAATGACTCAAAATGGCGGCACTTCCCCCTCCACCCCGCGCGATGCGTCACAGTCCTCACTTGGCGTAATGAATTTTTTGATCCTTAGCTATCCAATGGTGTAATTGAATTTAGGATGGAAATGATAGACATGAAGCTGCAGTACCAAACTGTATCCCCCGATTTTGTTATCATTCGTTTTTTTGACATGCCTCCCACTATGGAAGCAATTTTAAAGACATATTCACATCAAAAAAGGCTAAGAAAGTATAAATTATAACGACAGAACCCACACGCTTAACTGGCAAAAGCAAGGATTGAATTGGAATAAACCCGATGCAAACTTAAAGACTTTTACGAAAAACCTATAGCCTTTTTCAATAAATACCTCTTTGACCTAGAAATCAAACTTGATACTTATTTTATTTAGTTACTTGATTAAAAATGGAGCTGCCCACAACTTTTAAACTGATAATTCATATCCATATTCTTTCTCAAAATAGCAAGATTGCTAAAAAATCAGAAGTAAGTCAACTCTCCAATCCAAACACTCCACAAACCCAAGCTGAAATTCACACGTGAACATCTATCGAGCCACAAGCCACAACGAACGGCCTTCAATCCTTCGGTAGCCCGCACTCGCGCCAGTAGCTATCCTTATCCGTAATAGAAACCGCTGGCCGCGCTGACTAATTCTGTATTCTTTAGTAATCCTACTGGCATGTTTGAACGGGCATCGAGGCTTAGCCTGATATGTAGGTATCAATTTCATTTGTAAATATATTTCGGCGCTGTAGATCGATGGGTTTTTCGTAGAATGTTGTTGATTATTTTGTTGTTTTATGGTAATGTATACATCAGAAAGTAAGGTCATAACTCAGTATTCTGTTGAAACGATGTAGAGAGAGAGTTTGTGTTGGCCTAATTTGAAGAATAAGCCAAAAATCAAAGCGTCCTTAAAACACGATAACTGAGGCATGTATGTCTGAACAAGTCAGCTCAATGCTGCAGTGGCTATTTCTTCAAAAACGCCTTTTAAGACTCACATAATGTTGAAATAATGTAATGTTCGAACTTTAAAGGATAGCTCTTGTTTGTTGCAACTTGAGTGAATTCGCAAAAGCTGCATTATATATAATTTGTTATTTAGATGTAGGTTAAGATAAAGGATATAGTATTTAATTTTATAGCATGTAGATTAAGGAATTAGCATGTAAGGCCACTCTATCGCTTGGATCGCAGATCTATAATGGACATTATCTCAGGAATCAGTCGGGCGGGAAACGACGGTATGAAAATTAAAGATGACCTATAGTAAAAATTAAATAGATATCATCATCTGCAATTATACATGGAGTGACTGCTTATCTAACCACCACAGCCCAGTTAGTACTGGGTAATACGTAAGTACACGACTGTCAAAGATCTAAAAGTAAATGACAACGCCTAAACGTTCTTTCCGAGGCATGGAGGAGACTCGGTCACCCATCCATGGACCAACCTAGGCAAGCGCGGCTTAACCTGAAGATTGGCCTGAGCGGCTGTTCTTAGTTAGCCATGAGCTCCTCCCAAAACAAGAATTTGTGTGGTATACTACAACTAAAAATCCCGACTGAAAAATCAAGCTCTAATTAAATTCGTGGTTTACAAGGTAAAATTGACTCTTCCTATTGTTGAAGTCGGTTGAAATGTAGCATGTGTTACCCGGGCTATAATAATGAATCGATTGACACCTTATTCATCAAAATCAGATGAATAGTTTAGGCGCTACGGAGGAACATACATAGATACAAACATACATACATAGCTTGCTAAAATCATAACCCCCTCAGTAAAAAAAATATAAATATTATAGGCTAATTCCACACCATGCCAGTAAAACCACCCAAGTTCAAACGCTCCATCAACCTAAACTGAAATTCACATGCGGCATGCACCGCTCATATTGTTGGCCACCGACTGTCACGACCGGCGATTCGTTGCGGAATTAATGTGTTAAGGCTTTTTTACCCTTTTTTACACCCTTTGGTAGTCCCGTGTTTTTCAAAAGATCCGCTTTAAATTCGTATGCAGGATATGAAAAGCTGTTTCGTGATGTTGCTTAGTTTTTGAGTTCAATTTGTTGATGTGCATTTGGGGTAATTTTTGTCATGCTTCTAGAGAGGTTGTTTGTCTCTTTCGAGCGTATGTGTTTACTGTTTGCTGTCTCGTTCTGTTTTTGTTGCGCTTTTTAGACGTGGCTCTAGTTTTGTGTTTACGTTTTTATTTAGTAATCCTGTTTGAGGTATGGTTCCAAACGTTCTCCATAGAGATCTACGCCTTGGAATGTGCAACTACAGTACTTTCTCAAGTTATTATGCCTTGTGACTGTGACTGTAGCTTCGCTTTTTTTTTGTTTTATTTGACATTCAAAAGTGCCTGTGATGGTCTAATTGAAATAAATGCTTTGAGTTTAAGTTTAAGTACTGTTGTTTGCGTAAGCAAATACCGAAAATTATTTAAATATTCGAAAACACACATTGCTTTTAATATTTGTTTTATTCTTTGTACACTTTATTTTGTTTTATAAATTTATATTCATATCTGACCGTGGCATCACTTTGAGGCCCTATCAGAATACTAGCGCTGTGACTTTTTGTTTAAATGTTGCAGCACCATGCTGGGGCTTTTCGACCTCGTACAAGACCAATTTCATTTGTTTTATCTATTGCTTATGTTTCCTTTTTACATATTTTTTGTTTTATTGTGAATTCAGCCATGTTTTTCTGGTTTGCCCTGTGCGAGTCTAATATTTACTCTTTTTTTTTTCAACACTATTTGGTTCAAAATCTTGACAAATTGCGTTTCTATTTTTATACAGATGAAGAAGAACTTTGACGAATCAATTACTATTGAGGGTATTCCATCTTTAGGTTATGAAGCATCGACGAATGCATAATAATTTTATTTCTGAACGCTTTCTATCGAATTTTGCGAGATTCCGACGAGTTGTACGCCACTTTGTGAATTTTTTAGCCTGTCATGTGTCCCACTGCTGGCCAAAAGCCTCCCCTTTCTCCTTCCAAACCTCTCTATCTTGTGCGATATCTCGCCATCTTTACCCCGCAAAAAAGATCAGATCGTCACACCACCTTCACCGAGGTCTACCTTGACGGCAATTCTCTCCGTCAGGCATCCAGTGAGAGACGATCTTTGCCCATCTCTCCGGGTGCATTCGTGCTACGTGGCCAGCCCACTCACACTTTAGCTTGGCTGATTTTTCTTCGACATCTGCAACCTGAGTTATGAGACGCTTTATTACACGCTGGAAAATCTTGAGTTTGAACTTCTGTTGTTCAGTAAGTGACCAGCTACAGCGAGCGGAGTTCGCATAGCTGAATTTTGGGCCAAACATATTTAATTAAAAATTTGCCATCGACACGCTAAGAAGAAGTGACCAGCTTTGCGCATCGTTGGTTAGGACGGGCAGGATGCACATGTCGATGGGTTTTCTTTTTAGTGTCATTGGAAGACTTTCCTTCATCGTTTTATTTATAATATTATAATATAAACCATTCCTATTAATTTCATACTGTCACCAGAAACATAAACATTTCATCGCGATCGCCAATCGCTGCCAAACGCGGTGTTAACCGCAGTATCACCCTAAATACTTCGTTGTTGTGGTCACGTTGGCCCTCGTTCAACATTCAGCATTTTAGTGGTACTTGTAAATATTCTATATACAGCATACATAACGCTTGTAATCCACAAAGGATTGGGCAGAGGTGTAATTATAGTACACTTACAAATCGCTAGTGTAGTTTGCCTTGAAATAGGGGGGCGATCTTATTGCTATTAACCGGGCACAAATCTATGTCATCATCTAAACAAATAAATGAAATTGAAGTGTCAGTTTGTAATTTTACTGGATGCATTTTTTTTAAAGCTGGTATACAACATTATTTTCAGTATATGCGAAACCTGAATATAGTTTGTTCAGAATAACTAACTGAATCGATTCCAATCATTTTTAAACAATGTTATATTTTGTCCCAAAAATATTTAAAAAAGTCTACAAGTTGGACACCGAGCGACTCTAAGTACCTATCGCAATCATTTGGGTACCTACTGCCAAATTATTATTATCAATAAGCTCAAGACGACGCTGGAGGCGCGTGCACGTGCGCGCGGCGTGTTGACCACGATTTTGTGCGGACAGCCAGGTAAGAGAACAAGCTTATAACTTTGAGATATTTCATGATACAGTTTTGAAATTTTGTACATAGATTCTTTACATAAAAATACTAGACACGTGTTTCAGATTTCGCATATACTAAAACTAATGTTGTATATTTAAATGACCCCTCCCGCTCTGGGCGGAGCCGAAGGGAGTGTCAGACTTGTACTGACTAAAACCCATCCATGTTCCTTCTGTGCCCTTTGTGTTCCAGGGCCGTGGTATCTCTTTAGAAGAGTCCCGCAGCCCAGGCAGGCCTGGTTGATGACATCTCTTTGAGGCGCGCGTGGAACAAGAACACGCCGTCGACGCACTGGATGCTTATGAAAGTATAATTATACGGTACTTATAACAAAAAACCATTTTTTTCTGTTTGTTCCGGCTAATCTCCGAAACGGCTGAACCGATTTTGACTTTTACTAGCAGATAGCTGATTTTATAACCAGTAACTTGGGCTACTTTTATTTTAGAAAAAAGATTAAGGTTCCGTGCAAAAAAAATAAAACCCTTGAAATTACTAATCAAAATATTGATTTTTAGAAACAAAACATAGCAAGCTGATTTCCGCACAAAGTTTTCTGTTCCAATTTTGTATTTTTTAAATAGATTTTTTCTGTGCAGTCTATCGCATTTTTCCAGCAATTAATAAAATATAAAAAAAAATCCTTTCAAAACCAGGTTTTTCACCTCACACAAACAAAAACAAATACATTTCAATCCTACTCTACGCTCCCGTATAACACATACGTATTAAGGCGAACCGTTATAGCGGCTCAGATGCGGCAGAACGCAGCTGCCCGCAATTTGCATGTATATAGGATTGCACTATGTATCGGCAGTAAGTGGCGTGTAATTTTAACTGAATTGGACGTACGGGTTCCTTGGAAATGTTGTGTATTGTAGTAGAAATTGAGTTTGAAATAGAGTGAAAATTACATCATCATGATACTGATACTGTTAGCCTGCGTCATCCCACAGCTGGGCAAAGGCCTCTCCCCATGACTTCCAATTGATTTGATCCAGAAAAAAAAAATATCATCGTGGGTGAGTGAAAACTGACGGTCCTATTAGATATATAAATTGTTTGGATCTGTGTAAAATACTTTTACATAATCCATACTACAGTAGTCTGACAACCAGTCTTACCGTAGGGTATCGTGATACTCAATTACAACTGGGGGAGATCGGAAAGGCAGTTCCTCCATGTAAAATTCTGATAATCAGCTGCATCCAATGATGAAGATCCTTGATACCGATAGCAACCGTTGTCTCTTGCCATGACAATAACGATAATTATAGATTCGGTTTGTTCGTGTTATACAACATTAGTTTTAGTACATATATGCGAAATCTGATATACGTGTCAAAGAATCTATGTACAAAATTTCAAAACTTTATCATGATAAATCACAAAGTTATAAGCTTGTTCTGTTATCTAGTTGTCCGCACAAAAACGCGGTCACCAAGCAGCGCGCGCCTCCAGCTTCGTCTTGAGCTCATTGATAATAATAATTTGGCAGTAGGTACCTAAATTATTGCGTTAGGTACTCAAAGTCGCTCGGTAACTTTTATCTTTTTAAAATATTTTGGAAAAAAATATAACATGGTTTATAAAATATTGGAATCGATTCAGTTACTTATTCTAAACAAACTATATTTAGGTTTCGCATATACTAAAAATAATGTTGTATATCATCTGTGTCTATCATAGGTTTTTTTTTAAATGTCTCTATAAAATAAAATAAAAATTAAAGACTTCCATCTTTTCGAAAGCAATAAAAATATGATGAACCAACGAAAATCAAGGAAGAAAATTATAATCATTTGCATGAAGAATAAAAGGCATTAATTAGATCTTGCTAGACAATCGCGTTCTGAGAGACAAAGAGAATATTATGCAAGGCTGAGTGTCGAACCTGTCCTAGTTTCCAAAGCACTTTGACTTGAATAAAAGAGTGTTTTATGGCGGAGGAAAAGCTTACCATACCATAATCAGCCTATAATGTTCCCACTGCTGGGACACAGGCCTCCTGTCTATGAGAGGGAATAGGCTATAATCCACCACACGGGCCCAGTGCGGGTTGGTAGATGTCACATGTCTTCGAATTTTTGGTTCTACGACATGCCGGTTTCCTCACGATGTTTTCTTTCACCGTTTTGAGAGCAGTGGTCATGAAATAAATTACACAAAGTAATGCGCCTGCCTGGGTTCGAACCCAGCCTAACGAACAGTAAGTCATACTGTTCGTTAGTCGGGGCCGCCACCATTGGGCCACCGCTGCTCTCTAAAAAGCTTATGATGTATGATTTTCAGTACTGTTTTATGATGGTAATAGACTCGCCCACTTCCACATGGGAGCTAAAAATAACTGGCGTAACTTCGGTGTATGTACTTCCGTATCTTACATAACATCATGTTCTGTAATCCCCGAAGGGTTAGGCAGCGATGTACCGAGAAGTGGCGTGACAAGGTGACAGACAGATTTATACTAGATTATGTAGAATCTATACAACATTATTTTTAGTATATGCGAATCCTGAATATAGTTTGTTCAGAATAAGTAACTGAATTGATTCCAATAATTTTTAAACCGTGTTATATTTTGTCCCAAAAATATTTAAAAAAAAGTTACAAGTTGGCAACGAGCGACATTAAGTACCTATCGCAATAATTTAGGTACCTACTGCCAAATTATGTTTATCAATGAGCTCAAGACGACGTGGTGTTGTTTTCCTCGGGAACAGTACTTTTTTTCGGAATGAAAGGTACACTATGTTCGTTTCTTTACACCTGACAACGTATATACATTTAAGGATGATCGGTTCAGTGGTTTAGGCGTGAAAAGATCACACACAAACTTACTTTCGCATTTATAATATTAGTTACGAAGGAAGTTAAGATTAGGAATAGTAAGGATGTATTGTTTTTTTTAAATTATCGAATAATATTTGGTTCCTTTTTTGTCTGTTCTACTGGGCACAGGCGTCTCCATTCTCTTCCAACTCTCCCGATCTTTCAGTCCAGTGCAATAAATAGTTTAAAAATCCTAATCACACATCCCTCATCTCTTGAAACCCAAGTCGGTGCCGCCACAATTTTGGCCTCTAGTAGGAATCGTAAACCGTTTCACCATAACACATAACTAAACCCTAAACCCACTCTAAAAATAGTACCAGTTGAAGCTAAAATTTAGCGTCACTTAGCAAGTCCAATAAAATAGAAGCGTATGTACCAATTCGTAGTTATTTCGGTAACAGAATTGGGGTTGCTATCGCACGGCTTTGCCATGCGGGCCGACCGATATTCCCAATGATATGGCTTGCGCCCAGTGCGCGTTTGAATGGGTGAGTTTACTGGTACGCATTAGCCTTTTTAGGGTTGCGTACCTCAGTCGGCTAAAACGGAACCCTTATAGGATCACTCGTAAATACACATTTCATTATTTACTAGTTATCTATTTATTTGTATTATATATTTATTTATAAGTATATTATGTTTGAAACTGTTGTTCCGTCACTTACCCCCCAAAGGTTCATTGGAAGACCAGCGTCAGACAGCATCACCTGTCTGGCATGAATGCTGAAATGGACCTTTTTGGCGCAGCCGTGAGGCACACAGCACATGTATTTTCTCTATTTAATTTTTAATTTATTTTTTATTTTGTTTCTTTTTGTTTCTTTATTCTATGTGTTTGATGAACTGACGTCAAATAAACTTTATTCTTTCTTTCTTTCTTTCACTCTGTTGTCCGTCCGTCAAGACCCTTTTTCTCAAGAACGCATAGAATTTACAAGCTGAAATTAATATCTAATACTTAAGTCTGCTACTCCTTAGAACAGTGAAATAATCAAACTTTTAAGTCAACGCGATCAAAAGATATAGACAGCACAAGTTTTGTTCCGTTTCAGTCTGTATATTCAAATCCGCCATTTTGTTACGTTACTTAGAGTTTTTCTTTTCATATTTAAATCTGCTACGAAGACTAGGGGCCAGGATCCCATTGTCATTTTGCTAAAAGTTCGTAATCTGCTAAATTCATAATGGTCGATCATTGGTCGGTCAATGGTCTCGTAGTAGAATTGTGTTGTAATGACATTATCGTATTGCCATTATTATAAAACCCGTTAGTAGAAATAATTTTCAAAAAACTACTACTAAAGTCATGCCAGATTTCATTTAAATAATAAAATAATAAAATAATAATAAAATCTTTATTAACAAGTGGTTGTTCAAACATCAGTGTAGCATTTACATATATTGTTACATATTATTTATCAGATTACCAATCTAAGCCATTTCTTTCAATGGATTGTCAGTGGTTGACCATTGGAAAGTCATAATGACGCCATTATATTAGTAAATTACCAAACTTGTCGTAATCAACAATTTTGAAATCAATGATAGACCATTCTGACACAATTATAATAGCAGACTTGAGGCCCTGGTAACACGTAACTTAACCATAATGAATAATCATGTGAACGTACCAGAAATTAAAGGAACGTTTACATCCACTGTCCTCCTCCTAACTATCTCGTCTAAACGCAGCACGGCCGCTGTAACAACATGTTATCTAGCCGACGCGGTCAAGCGTTCACTGCGGAATGAATTTCCACCAGCAGCTTGAGCTTAGCTGTAGCTTCGCAGAATTTTTGCTATGAAACAAGCTAGCAATTTATGAACGTGTGCGCTAAATTGTAGATTATATTTTTCGAGAAATAAAAGTGGTGTTGTTATACGCGTTGGGAAAGAATATCTTTGTAAAAATGCTTGTGATATGGGTAAATTCTAATAAAAGATAATGTAGCGAAATTCTTATAAATAAAATTACTTTTTGTTAGCCTTTCGTGTTTACATGATGATGAGAAAAAACATCGTGGGGATACCGATATGACTTGTCTTAAAACATTCAACTTGACGTTGTCGTCTTGTCTTATTGGTCTAGTGGTAATAAGCGCGACTGCTGAGTATGAGGCCCTAGGTTTGATTCCCTGGTCGGGCAAAGTGTTATTGGGAAATGAAAAAGAGTGACTATGTATAGGTATGTACCCATTTCGTTGTCATTTTAAGTTTTGTATACCAGAAATGGTTAATGTAGTGTAACATTTAAGTACCATCTATAAAACATTATTTTTAGTATATGCGTATCCGTAATATAGTTAGTTTAGAATAAGTATCTGAATCGATTTCAATCATTTTTAAACTCTGTTATATTTTGTCCCAAAAATATTCAAAAAAGTCTACAAGTTGGACACCGAGCGATAGCAACGCTGGAGGCGCGCACATGGCGGCGCCGCGTGGTGACCGCGTTTTTGTGCGGAAAACTAGGTAACAAAACAAGCTTATAACTTTGTGATTTTTCATGATACAGTTTTGAAATTTTGTATTTAGATTCTTTAAATAGAAATACTAGACACGTGTTCCAGGATTCGCATATACTAAAACTAATGTTGTATATCCATGTTATGCGAATAAATTATTTGATTTGACTTGATTTTTCCAACACAAATTTCTCAATAGCAGCCACGGAGACTGGATTTGTGCTCGGTTGATGGCAAAAAGCTCGCCCCATATTACATAAGACAAAAACATAACTGGCGAAATGTGGGTGTCCTATTAGGTACACCTTTGCCTAACCCTTCGGGGATTACAAGTGTGATGTTATGTGTGTAAGTATATTTCATTTGAAGGCATGTCAGATCCAAGAACTCTTACTGACCCACCAGTGGAAACATTGGTGACTGCGAGAAGTGGGAAGAAAAGATGAAAGTCTTCGTCCAGCTGTGGGATATACTCTTAATCTACCTAGCCTTTTCCCATCTATGCTGACATCAGCTTCAAGTCAAACCGGGTGCAGCTGGATACCAGTATTTTACATTGAGCGACTGCCTATCTGACCTCCATAACCCAGTTAGTACTGGGTAATATACCCGTTGGTAAGACTGGTTGTCAGACTTTCGGGCCACTGACTACCTGGTAAAACGGTCAAAGATCCATTAATGACGGTCAGGACAAACGGCTTAGCTTGCTTCTCAAAGCACGGAGAAAACACGAACCAGTCTAGGCAAGCGTGGCTTAACCTGTAGGTCGACCCGAGTGACTGTGATCATTTAACCACGAGCTGTGGGGCACTATGGGGCTGATAATTATTATAATATTCCCCTCATATGTTTCCCTTGTCAAAAATATATATACGTCAACCCATTGTCCATATCCACGACTGTAATCCCAACACCTTCAACATTTCAGATTCTAATTATAATTTCGCCGCCATCTTGTACAATAAACCGGGTGTAATGTATGTAGATTACCATGGTATCCTCAGACGATGCCAACACGTCATCATCTATGCATTACTGTAATCACAATGCAGGCCGTCTTGGTTTACGGCATAACATAGTAACTAGTACAGCGTTGTATTCGGAATTACACGTTTCACGTTGGTTGTGTCCAAAATTACATCACGCCTGTAATCCATGAAAGTGTTAGGCAGAGGTGTACCTAATTAATGGGTGTAACATTACCCTTATCGAAGTCGAAAGGCACTTGTTTTCCCCGTCATTGCGACCATTTTTTTGTTCTAGACCATACCTGGGAACCTTATAGTTATGGAGATATTGGTGGTCAAAGTTCCAACTTTTTCACAAGTATTTTTTAAATACAAATTTTAAATGCACTTTACCTTACCTGCACGACCGCCTTACTATTCAATCCATCCATCAGGATAATGTTTTGAGTGCGTTACATTGAGTCCGAAACCGAAAACCATGAATTTTCACCCCAAAAAAAAAGTCGTTTCCCAGCAATAATTTTTGCGTAAAGTTACTTAGTTTGATGTACAGAATGCTTGTTTGACAGCTTCGTGAAGGGTCTGTTTACACCCTGTAGGTTTAACGCTAAACAGAATGAGTGAATTATGGTGCAAAGCAAAAATAGAAAAACTGCTTTCGAAAGAGAGAACACAAATACAACTATTAGATTTCGATCGGAAAGGCCCTTTTTTTGGAAAACTGACTAATAATAACGACGTGTTTGAACTCAGCCATAAAAATATAATAAATTGTCGAGGCAGTGAATACATACGGGGTGGAACGGACACCGACGCGAAAACGGTTCCCACGTATTCAGTACATCATTCTGAGCCCCCCCATCATAGAAATTTTTCATCAGTTATTAAGAAATAATCTGCTGTTCCATACATTTTGACCGTATAGGTACTGCACTTTTGTAGGATACACCTGATTTTTTTTTTGATATGCAGACCGACCCCAATATAGTTGGGAAAAGGCTAGGCAGATGATGATGCTCAAAATGATGTACTGGATACGTGATTACCGTTTTCGCATCGGTGACCCTTCCACGCCGTATAATAAGATGACCATCCCCCTGAATTTTTTCACAAAATGTTCAAGCTTAAGGCGCAGATATACGACTTTTAACGTTTTTAAATTGAACATCACGTCTTAACTTGTAGTCTTATTTCTTTGAAAAAAATATATGTTATACTAGACAATTTTCTTCATAATTTGATATGTGAAAATGTGAAATTATATTTTTATAACATAGTGTAATTCATTTGTAAAGTAATGTCTAACGCGGGCAAAAAAACGATAATCACGCAAAAACTATCGGGCGTATTTGCATGAAAATTTGACCATCTAAAAGACAATTAATGAGCCATATTATAGTACACGACTTTTATTTGTATTGTGTTTGATAAATCAAGGAGGGTTGTTTTTTCGAAAAAACTTGGTGCGCGTTGAAGCGGGAGCCCTTGCGGGTGATGGCTCGAATACACGCTCAAGGTTGCTGGCACTTAATGTCGCCTTAACTTTAAAATTTAAACTCATTTATTGTCCGTCACAGGTAAAAAGTGAGCTCTCATAACAAATTTAAGCCATTAGCCTTTTTACATTTTATTACCCACTCAATTTCCGCCCACTCCATTGAAACGCCTACGTATACCCAGAACCAAACAGGGTCATACCATTCATGAATGCAGTAGCAAGGTGACATTCGGGCAGGACACAAAGCAACGCCACTAATTGGAAACTGTGCAACACCAAACGGATGGTCAACACAACTGACACACAGTGTAGGACAGAAATAGTTGCCTCGCGTGTATTATGTCCTGGTACTTTTAGATTGTTAGAGAGTCGAATACAATCTGACAATTTAAAGGAACATTATGATTTCTTAGTGATACCTGATACAAAGTAAAGAGGAATAGAATAGTGGAGGATAGTTAAACAAATAGAACTTGAAAATAAATCTACAACTAAGAAAGAGAAGGTGTAATGTGTGAATGACAGAGCCAGTGTAAAAGAAAGTAAATTAGGATTAAGGAAGGTTTCGAAACAAAGAAGTTACATTAATTCTGCAAAAAATAACTCATGAATGTAGTTAGTAAGGTTACAATTGGGCAAAATACAAAGTCGTACCAATAATTGGAAACTAGCAACACCAAACGGATAGTTTTATTGACGGCACGGTTGGCGCAACGGCTGAGCGATTGGCTGCTGCGCTGCGTGTCGCGGGTTCGATTCCCGCACGGAACAAATATTTGTATGATCTACAGGTAGTTGTTCCGGGTCTGGCTGTTTGTGTATGTGATTTTAAATGTTTGTAAACGCACCCACGATACAGGAGAAATTCCTAGTGTGGGGCAAGCATTTATAAAAAAAAAAAAAAATTACACAGCTGACAAACAGAGTAGGACTAAAATAGTTGTTTCACATTTACTATGTCCTGGTACT
This sequence comes from Noctua fimbriata, assembly GCA_905163415.1. Classification (NCBI taxonomy): domain Eukaryota; kingdom Metazoa; phylum Arthropoda; class Insecta; order Lepidoptera; family Noctuidae; genus Noctua; species Noctua fimbriata. The sequence continues at coordinate 11,805,639 of LR990945.1, read as the reverse complement.
TACAGGTTTGAGGGAATGTAATTATATATATATGTCGAAGCGTCGACGCATATCAGTCGGTCTGGATCAGCGCCATCTATCTCTCACTGGAGGAACTATGTAGTTAGATTTGACAACTAATGTTTGGGAACGTCAAGTAATAACTTGGGGATGGTTAGCGTGGAGTAATGGCGACACTGAGCGAATAATCGAGTCAAATGTCGATCCGGAAGTGTAATCAGGTATTCGACACTGACAGGTAGGTTGGCTAACCTGTAACGGGGGAGTACACGTGTGCGGTGACAGTTGAGAGAGGACACTTTTTGAATCGGTCCGGCAGTCTGGGTAGACGTTCGTTACTCCGCGCTAAACTTCCCGCGTTCCTAAATTCTTAATCGAGCCATATCTGAGGCATCCTTGATTATTTTGTATTGAGTGCGTGTTAGCAAGTAATTAAAAGTGTAAACGAAGGTTTTGTGAGTTTTATTTCCGATGTCGCGACCCACTGATAACGAACCTCCGTCATCAGAAGTGGGATTGGACCACGACGACCCACGTGTTCAAAATGAAGACGCTAGCGACGAAAAATGGATGCGTTTGTTGGAACAACAGAACCGCAATTTTCTGACGCTGATTCAAGCCACGAAAACACCCACTACGTCGTCACAAGGCTTTCGTTTACCGGATTTCGATCCTGAGAAACAAGATGTGCTGCTTGGGTGATCACTGCAGAGATGTGCTTGACGGACCAAGACCAACATGGCGCCCCGCTTATGGTCGCTCTAAGCCGCGCCTTGAAGGGAGGAGCTTCTACCTGGCTATCTACCGTGTCGTTTCCTGGGATGACGTGGACCGATTTTAAGCGACTTTTTATTGCAAGGTACGATAATTCCACTACTATTGCTTCGTTTCTGATTGATTTGCAAAATAGCAGCCCTAAAGAAAACGAGTGTCTTGCTTTCTTTGCTGCTAGTTTAATGACATCGATCATGGCGAGATGGAATGGCCTTAGTACCGAACGTTTGGCTATTGCTACTATATTGGCTCACATTTCTCAATTCGATCGCCGTGTGCAACGCCTATCTTTCACGACCGATATTCAGACACGTGGCCAGCTACAGCAAGAGCTGCAAGCGGTTTCTTTTATGAAGAGAAAGCTACCTAGCGATGACCGCGATGCCCCTGAAAAGTGGTACAAAGCGAATAGTACTGTGAAGCCTCTGAAGTGTTTTATCTGCGGCAAGCTGGGTCACAAATCCGTGCACTGCTACCGCAAGGACGTGAAACAGGATACTCAAGCTACGCAGAAGCACCACTACCACGGCAATGGCAACGGAAGGGGTTCATCGACAACTGCGAATTCTCATGCATCCGGGATCACCTGCTTCCACTGCCACGCGCAAGGCCACTACGCATCGAGCTGCCCACGGCGCAGCGCCGACTCCGGGTCATCCAAGCCTGTCAATGAAAAGAGGGTTGACCTGTGCCTCCTGAACGCGCCGACTGGGACTCTACGTCACTCCGGTGAGCAATTTTCATTTCATTACGACTCTGGTGCAGAGTGTTCTTTAATTAAAGAATCTGTAGCCTGTAAATTTAAAGGAAAGCGTATTGATGAGACTGTGACTATGACTGGGATAGGGCAGACTTCCGTTAACTCTACGATACTGATTTTGGCTTTGGTAGAGATCGATGACATTAGTATTGAGATTTGTTTTCATGTATTGCCTGATCATTTTCTACGTTATGGTATTATGATTGGACGTGAGATTCTAGAACATGGTTTGACTGTTCAGATGACTACTGACCGAATTAAGATCTTTAGGTATCCTTTTATTGCTTCTTGTGAGGTAGAGCGAACTCCTGAAATTGACTGGAACTCTATCGATACTGATGTACCGGCGGAACGTAGAGCAGAGTTAGTGAGTATCTTGCAGTCTTTCGAGAAGACTATTTGAATACTAAGTAGTCAACTCAACATTTAGAGTACCTAGCATAGTAAGAGTTTTCTTATAATCTGTAACGTTATAGGAAAAATAAAGTAACATGTTGAACAGACCTATTTTAAAAATTATTTTGATAAAGGCTCGAAATGATTATCTTGATGGTGTTGTGTTTGTAACCGGATGGAGGTTACATGTGGAGGTAACCGGATAGAGGTTACGTGTTGAAGACCGGATGGAGGTCGATTGGTTTGATGCTTATGACCGGATGGAGGTTATAAGCGTGATGTTGAAGACCGGATGGAGGTCAGAGTATGAGCACTGCAATATTTTAATGAGTTTCCTATTATTTGAAGGAGTATGGGTGTTGATCGACATGTCAGCTTTGAGAGAAAGAGTTTGTTATGATTTTTATTAGAACCTGTAATGATTTTGATCAGAATACGTTTTATTCTCCACCCGCTTGGGCCAGGAATGGCCGAACGACTAGTACGAGTACTGTCCGAGAATTTTCTTTCATTTCAGGTACTCCACACGAGGACGTGTGATCATCAGGACGGCCGTGTCGAAGCGTCGACGCATATCAGTCGGTCTGGATCAGCGCCATCTATCTCTCACTGGAGGAACTATGTAGTTAGATTTGACAACTAATGTTTGGAAAAGTCAAGTAATAACTTGGGGATGGTTAGCGTGGAGTAATGGCGACACTGAGCGAATAATCGAGTCAAATGTCGATCCGGAAGTGTAATCAGGTATTCGACACTGACAGGTACTGACGTTGACAGGTAGGTTGGCTAACCTGTAACGGGGGTAGTACACGTGTGCGGTGACAGTTGAGAGAGGGCACTTTGAATCGGTCCGGCAGTCTGGGTAGACGTTCGTTACTCCGCGCTAAACTTCCCGCGTTCCTAAATTCTTAATCGAGCCATATCTCAGGCATCCTTGATTATTTTGTATTGAGTGCGTGTTAGCAAGTTATTAAAAGTGTAAACGAAGGTTTTGTGAGTTTTATTTCCGATGTCGCGACCCACTGATAACGAACCTCCGTCATATAATAATACCTTTGAAAGTGATGCTGAGATTACTTAGTGTTTTCTTATTTCCTGGTGTGGAGGGATGAAATATATACTATATTCGACGATAAGAGCCAGAAAATAAGGAAAGGGACAAACTACTTAAAATAAAAATTGTAAAAAATGAGTTATGCATAAATGAAACCAAAACCAAAGAGAATTAACATTAACTAACATTCTTGCTTTTCTTCCAACCCACCTACCTACCATCTAGCTTATTAATTTACCCCCCATCATGTGAGATAATAAATAACCTTACATATTCAAGCCAAATTAGAAACATGAGTATGTCGAAGAAAAACAATCTCCAACAGAATGTCCGAACAAAAAGATCCAATTCTATTGCAAACAACAAATAACCTCTAAGAATTCAATCTTTTATTACCACAAGGATGCGCATACAAATGGGAAACTAATCTCATTCAAAAATATTTTAATACCGATCTCCATTTCCATGCACGGCAGTGTAATAGGGGAATAGGATGACCCACTTTTTCGGTGCACAAAAGAATCTTTTATATTGCACTGAATACTAGATTCGGTCGCCTACAAACTACTGAGCAAGTTTTTTGTTAATTCCTTTACTCGGAATATTTTTGCGTCCAAATATTTTTGCAAGGCTTTGTAGAGTTTATCTTATTAAGCTGAAGTTTGAGCTTAACATTTTGTTATTAGATTGTGAACTCGTTTCGAGAATTTTTCCCGGGCTTTTTCTTTGTAATTAGTTGTGTTGACAAATTGTGAATCCCTGTAGATATGGTTTAAATAAACATAAGCTTGCGACTGTTTTTCCAAAGCGATTGTTTTATTGCTTGCATTATCAATATACAGCGTGTTTACTGATGTACTGTGAATCGCATGTGACAAAAAGAGTAATCAATATAAATATTGATGAATCCATCAATATTTATATTGATTACTCTTTGGAGAGGGTCAGTGGATACAAAACGGGGCACTATGAAAAAGTCAACGTAGCCCCGCTATGCGGGTCTCCTACTTCTGTCTGCAGGGTTTAAAGTCACCTAACCTAATCTAACGTCGGGGTGCCCCAAGTCTCGAGCTCACTACGCTCGCTCTTGCATCTAACATTTTTTTGGACACTGTCTGAAAACCTCAATGCCCCGTTCCGTACACTCCAACCATCGAGAGGGAAAGGAAGCTCAAAGAAAAGATGGATGGATTGTGTGAGGAAAGATGAAATTAAAAGGAATAAATGACAGCGTGACGAGTGACAAGGGAGAATGGAAAAAAAAAACGTGTTGCGCCGACCCCAAATAACATGGGACAAGGGCAGGAAGATGATGACGATCAGTATACAACGTGTACCAGAAAAGAAAGGTATGACCCATAAAATATGGCCACACCTTTCTGGTACACGGTATATAATGTTCCCTACTGGTGAGTCACAGGCCTCCTCTCTGTAAGAGAGATTGGGTCGTAACGCACATGTGGGCTATAGTGGATTTCATATTATGCTGGTTTCACCACGAAGAATAGTGCTGATGATACTAAGTACTGTGTGTACGTGCTGTGTATGGACAGATTTATTTATCTTGTTATTTTTAAGTCTTATGTATAACTAGAAGAAAATTGGTTGTCCTGGCTAAAAGAAAATTGGTTGTGTAGGTTAGCGGGGTATGATGCGGAGGAATAAGGAAAATGTCAAGAGGGAAGTTTTAAGTATGAATGTGGATGGGTATAAGAGTAGAGGAAGACTCAAGAAGCGACGGATGGACTCCGTGAAGGATGTTGTGGCTAGAAAGGAGGTATGTATAACTAGAAGAAAATTCCTTCCAAATTTTAAAACTTTCAGAATGAATTGCTCTTTACTTTATTGTCCAACCTTACGAAGTTTTAAAAGTCCACATTTTTATTATCGATTTAATTTCTTAGTTCTAAAAGAATCGAAGCTCTAAATCAAAACTGTTTCTGTAAGAAAGCCAAGTTCGACTTGAAAACAAATTAGCCGTTAAAAACAAGTGAAATCGAGAGTATTTTGGAAACTACTTTGTTGGAAAAACAGAAGTGTTTTCTCAAAACTTTTTCTTGAAACTTGGCATGTTTTCGTCGATAGTTATTGGTGACGTATTACTGTAAAATATTGCTTACTTAGACTTTACTAGCGACCCGCCCCGGCTTCGCACGGGTGCTATATATATGTCAAATATGTCAGGATTTACTCCGTTAGGCTCGCACATAATGTGGGCAGAAGATGGGTTTCGTGCTATTAAAAATATACTCGGTGCGATACACTGTTTATAATAAACTAAAAAATTGCTTGAAATTACAACTTCACACAATAACACGGGGCACAATGAATCGGGTACAGTTCCAGAACGTTTCAACTCCGCTGCTATCAGACATTGACTATGCTCCTCGCCTCAAACTCTAAACATCAGGGCTCTGTAGAAGCCACGCTGTGGTGTGGGTAGACTTGTAAGTAGGTCGCGTGACGTCACCTTAGCGCACTTGCGATTCATTTTATGTCCGTACTAATGACCGGATCCGACAAATATATAAACCTTCCTCTCTAATCACTTTATCTATTACAGAAAACCGCATCAAAATCTGTTGCGTACTTTTAAAGATCTAAGCATACATAGGGACAGACAGACAGCGGGAAACGACTTTGTTTTATACTATGTAGTGATACAAGGTGTTTTTTATATCCCATAACTCTAGGATATGAATGAGACCATATCAAAGAATTATTTGCTACACAAAATAATTCGACAAAGTCACGATTTTCAGTGTAAAACACCCTTACGTGAAATATCATAACGTTGCATTTTCTTAGCTTTAATTATGAATTATTGGTGTGGATGAAATTAATTATAATGGGATATAAAAAAACACGCTGTATACTTAAGTAATTTGGCAAAATATTTTAGTTCGTGTAAAACGAACCAAAATATTATATTTTTAATGGTAAACACTAAAAATTCAATGTTAAGATGCCATAACTTGGTCTTACCTCGCCTTTGCCTCCACAAAAATGAAACTTCTTCAAGATATCGTATCTCTGCCTCCACATATGCTTCTTGAAGTTTTTAACGGACTTGTGCGTGCATCTGACTAGCTGTATGAACGTGAAACAGGCATTTGAAATATGAAAGGATCGTAACTATTCTGTGGTTTCTGCCTGGGATAAAAGTGAGTTTATGTTTGAATGTATGTTGTAAAGAAGAACTAATAAAAATAATCGGTGAGAGCACAAATAGTTGTTTTGCACCTCAACGGGCCTTCCCTAATGTCGCGTCCGTTATAGATGGCCTTTTGACACAAACTTTATTTATGAACTAACTGTTGCCTGCGAACGAAGGTGCGGACCAAGGTCCGCGGGAAATTATTATTATAAAAATATTACTTCCCTTTGAATTGGATTTTGTTAACAATTTCAAGGCTTTAATTTTTTTATACGGAACCAAAAAAAAACCTAAAGAACTAAACTAAGTTCTTTTTCAAAAATAAAAGTAAAGTAAGTTACTCCTTATAATGTCAACTATCTGTCAATGAAAGTCCCTTCGAAATCGGTCCAGCCGTTTCTGAGATTAGCCGGAACCGGACACAGGAAGACAAAGTTAAAAAAAATGTGTTTTTTTAAAAGTACCGTGTATACTTTCATAATCATTCATTATATTTATTATTATACATTAGTAAAAAACCGTTTTTTTTTAATTACAAAGAGACACTTCAATTTTATTTAATTGTATTGAAAATTAAATCCTATCCTAGGATAATTTTAAATCTCATAATTTTAAATACGTTGTAACCATGTTTTTTTCAGTGCTGTAAAAAAACATTATGTGATACACCCTGACACGAAAACTCTACCAATTTCGTACTTAATTTAAAAAATAAACAAGACCGCTTACATTTTGTAGACTATCCAATCTCGGCGCCAAACACAGCAAAATGTCATGAAAACCAAAATATTTGAACTACCTCCAAAATTCAAATGGAACAAATTGAATTCTCCCAAAAAATCGGGAGGCAGAAAAAATGGCAACACACTTCCCAACGAACACACGAATGAAATATTAATGTTGCCATCAATTCAGCGAGTTTCACCTCGGATGAGTTAAAAATTTAAAAACCAATGCTATTTGGCTTGCGGCCAAACGCGAAACGTTGAGGGTTGCTAGAAATTAATGTGTTAGTGAATAGTAGGGAAAACTGCTAGCGTCGGCCATTTTGTTATCTTAGCAATTAGGGGAATAGAAGCACTTGTGGGTCATTAAGTTTGGAATCTAAGAAATTTGTAGTTTGTGCAAAAGCTCCGAATGGGTGCTCCGATTTGGCTGCAGTTTTGTTTTGGTTGAATTCGGCTTTTGAGGTAATTCTACAACCGGTATGCTTTTATTTTTTCCCTCTTTGAGCTCTGTTTGGCAACCAGTTTTACCAATGGGTATCGTATTACCCAGTAAAAAATGGGTTGTGGAGAACAGATAGGCAGTCATAGTCCATGTAAAATACTGGTATTCAGCTGCATCCGTTGAGATTGGAAGCCGCCCCCAACATATTAGGGAAGAGGCTAGGTATGTCATGAATAATTTTTAGGCAGTACCTAAATAGATCCATATCAAATGAAAGAAAGTGCCAGGTGGGGACCGAGACCGGACATCATAATATATTTGCTAAGCCCCGTGTAGCCGGGCACGCGAAGTAGGTGTTCTTGCGTTATTATTTTTAGTATTATAGGTATTAGATGATGATGAGCCCCTTGAGCAGTCCACTGCTAGACATAGGCCTCTCCAATTACAAGCGTTTCAACACGATTTTTGATATTTCTAATCCAGCTACTAACAGCCAGTCTCGTCCCAGTTTAGTATTTCATTTTTTTGTGATCTCATATCAAGAACTCATTTATAGGGGTACATGGTCATCGGTTCTATCGCTAACATGGCCGGAAAAAGACTTCCATAGCTGGATATAGCTAAGCGGATTCCTGATTCACCAGATCAGTGGTTCACTTTGTGAATCACATTCTAAGTCATAACTATTTCAGATCAGTCATCATCATCTGCCAAGCATTTTCCCAACTATGCTGAACTCGGCTTCTAGTGTAACCAGATGCAGCTGAATACCAGTCTTTTACATAGAGTGACTGCCTATCTGACCTCTACAACCCAGCTGGTATTCAGTAAAAAGCTAATTTGAAAAAAAAAAATACCGTAAAAACAAATGAACAAGCTCCTTTTAATTTAAAGTCGTTTAAAAAAAGCACACATAATACCAACCTAAGGATAGAATTAAAGACCTTCCACGAACACCCTTGTACCAACGTCACCATTAGCCCAATGAGCAGTAATGTATGAAAATATAAATATTTATAACATACTCCAAAAATGTCCGGATGAAAGCTGACATAATGTAACATCATTGCATTTTAAAATACCCCACTCAGTTTTATACCTACTCGTGTGGGAAAATTTTCATTTCATCTTATAATAAGAAAAAATATCTTTATTAAAAATAAATGTTCGTGAGTATGTTTGCTACTTAATCACTCAGAAACTGCTGAATGGATTGAGTTAAATTTATAATACCGTTAGAGGTCACCAAAATATAAAATAATAGCTTTTGTTCGCAACATCACCTGTGCGGAAATCGGAAAAAACCCACGGAAATGTACGGGGTTTTAAATTATCCTATATCCTAACCCAGGACATGGTTTTTGTTTCTGTATTTGTTCTAAATCCGTTCAGCCGTTGATGCATGAAAATGTGACAGATAGACACCGACAGACAATATTATGTTTACATTTATAATATTAGTATTATTTATTTTGATTCGTGAAGAAGTTTCCCTCGAATGCGAGTGGAACCACGGGCATCAGCTGGTATCAAAACATGTTTAGGGCCGACGTTTTTCCTCAATTTCGGTACGTGCCTGGTGCTGTGTAAAAATACGTTTTACGTACGGTGATAGTAAATTCATGGGCGAGTTAGAATGCAGACACTATTTTATGGGTGGAATAAATTGTAGCCGGTTAGTATTTACTTTAGGAAGTGGTTTCATAAGAGTGGATCCTCATGGGATATTCCAAATTTTGTTTTATACAACATTATATTTAGTATATGCGAAAACTGAATATTTTAGTTTGTACAGAATAAGTAACTAAATCGATTCCAATAACTTTTAAACTATGTTATATTTTTTCCCAAAAATATTTAAAAAAGTTAAAAGTTGGACACCGAGTGACTTTAAGTACCTATCGCAATAATTTAGGTACCTACTGCCAAATTATTATTATCAATGAGCTCAAGACGACGCTGGTGGCGGGCGCTGCGCGGTGACCACGTTTTTGTGAGGACAAGAAGGTAACAGAACAAGCTTACAACTACGATTTTTCATGATACAGTTTTGAAATTTTGTACATAGATTCTTTACATAAAAATACTAGACACGTGTTTCAGGTTTCGCATATACTAAAAATAATGTTGTATAAAAATAAAACATAATTTATGAAAAGCAACTTTGGTTTTGTTCTAACAAGGATGAAAATTGGAAAACATCCCTGAAGTAAAGTCAACTTCTTCACTGCTTAATCAGTTTTGGCAACAATTACCACTAAATTGAACATTCCTCGTTGGTTTACTGATCGCAAGGGAGACTGCTGAGCCTGCTGGTGCTGGGTTCGATTCCAAAGTCGGGAAAAGTGTTATTGGGTTTTCCATCAAGAATTTCTCCGTAGCAGCCACAAAGTCTGTATTTGTGCCCGATTGATGTCAATAGGCTCGCCCTCTGTTACATGGGACTTTAACAAATCTGGCGAAATGTGGATCTACTTTTAGGAACGCCACTGCCTAAACCTTCGGGGATTACAGGCGTGATGTTATGTTGTATAGTCCATTGCCAGAAGTCGTTGACAAGAGGCAATCCCCTTCTAAGAATTTTGTATAACTACAACGACTTTCAATGGGATTAATGTGTTGCAGCACTACAAAAATTGAACTAAGTTACTAGTAGAACTTAACAGAAGGATGTAGTCACCGATATCGACTCGCCATCGACAAATTTTGTAAAGGATTTGTTACACCCAACATCGTCCCACGAGCTTATTGGAAACCAGACCGTATCTTGACAAATGTCCATGCATTTGTCCATTTACTGGTTGGCTAGCGGGAACCTTGTTATTGTAAAACATAGTGTGTAGTTTGGCTTTGTTAAATTAAATAGTGGTACAAATAGGAACGCATGCCTGACGAGCTGTGGGCCAAAATAACCACGATGTGGAGCCCTGACACAGCCAGACGGAGACGCGGTAAACCTCGCAGGAGGCGGCGGGACGAGCTGGACGAGCTGGACAAAACTAACGACCAGTGGTCCACATTAGCCCTGGATCGAAAAATTTGGAAGTCATGGAGACAGGCCTTTGCCCAGCAATGGGATGACGCAGGCTAGCAGTATCAGTATCAGTAAATAGGAACCAATCATAAGTTATTATTTTTTATCATGGTCAACGATCTTCCTCAAGTTCTGCTCCATGTAAGATGTCTCTTGTATTACTGCCGGGGCAGAACGCACAGGCTGTTCGCCGTGCCACCATGTCGTACTGTTGCACGTGTTAAGTCGCCAATTCCTCTGGCCGTGCTTAATAATCTCTTGGATTCTAATCCAACAGAAGATCTGTTTGACGAAGATTTTATTGGTATGTCAGAAGTACTGTGAAAGGAATTTATAAAAGTGTTGTTTATTTTGTATATTTTAATATGTGTTATAATTGTCTCTTTTATTTTTTATAATTTTCGTTACTGTAGTTGGTTGTAAACAGAACCGCTCTAATTGAATAAATAAATAAATAATTTATAGAAAAAATGGCTGCAAGACTCAACTGGGATTTGCATATGGGTTCCTAAAGATGGAAGACACCTTCGAAGCAGGCCCAAAAGCCGTGGCGAGCTGACTTCGCTGTGGAAGTGAGGCCTGATTTGAGGATCAGCAAAATACATATTAGAATCAAGTATTTTCGTCAAAACAAAACTTTTTGAAAAAATTACAATGATACGAGATGTTCCAATTCGCAGTCAGTACAAAAATTGTCTGTGTAATCATAAATGTAAAACTGCATTAGTAAAAATGAGTCTTTTGGGGATGCCTCCACGTATTTACAATAAGATGCCCATACGCCATTAAAAACCGAAATGTCACACATTTCAAAAAATTAATGAAATCTCTAATCGATAAAGGTTATTAAACTATTGACGAATACTTAAATGACGAATTAATTTAGAACTACTATTATTTAAAACTGAAAATTTGTACGCCTCTGGGCATAACATAGCTCCCTGTTTAACGAACCTAAGATCTGTATTTATTGTGTACCTACGTTTTAAATAAATAAATTATTGATTGATTAGAATACATGGGCATAGAGTTCCTCATGGGCAGGTCTTAGGGGACGCTTGTAAGACAGTAAAGGCTAGTTAAAAATAGAAGCAAATCATATCATATCACAAGCTCACATCATCATAGAACTCGTTTTTGAACGCGTTCGATGAGACCGCTTCAGTGAATACGAAAACATTATGTCATGAAAACACGAAGTATTATTTCTGAATATATTGTTGGGATTGACTATCTTATATCTAGTTCCATAATAGTCATATCTGGTGCTTTATATCAGGTGTATTCAGGTGGAACGGCAATAGCTAACTCGTCTCTGCGATTGTCAATTCGCAAACCAAGCGTGTTGATTTATCGAATATTACAGTTGTAATCGGAAATATGATGAATATTACAAACGTGTTGTATAATGCTGTTGATGTATGTATGTATGTCCTTGAACTAAAATCTCAAAACATGATCCGCGTGGTGGATTACAGCAAACTCCCTGTCATAGAGAGGAGGCCGGTGTCCCAGCAGTGGGAACATCATAAGCTGATTATCAATTAACTTTTGATTTATTATCGAGGTACAAACACAGCTGAATCTAATCTATTAAAATTCATAGATATTTAAAAAAAAAAAAAATACGTTGTTCCACACTACGAATTTCTCCTGTATCGTGGGTGCGTTTACAAACATATAAGCTCACATACACAAACAGCCAGACCCGGAACAACTACCTGTAGGCCATACAAATATTTGTTACGTGCGGGAATCGAACCCGCGACACGAAGCGCAGCAGTTAATCGCTCAGCCACTGCGCCAACCGTGCCATCATTAATGATGTGTTACTGAGAGTTGCTGTCTAGCTCTATGAGAAATATTGTGGTGTTGCTATAGCACATCGGAAGCTTACTACTATTACAAATGCGAAAGCTTATATAGATGAATGTTTATTACGCGATCACGCCAGAACGGCTAAATGGATCTGGATGAAAGGCAAAGAGATAGATTATAGTCTGGAACAGCACACAGGCTACTTTTTTTACGCACACATGCACACCAAAAATTCCATACGAACGAAGTTACGGGCAACAGCTATAAGTTTAGGTCGTTTTAAAGTAGTTTATGATATTATGAGAAAGTTAGTAAAGACAGCAAATTTGTCATTTAAAATCCATCCATAACTCACTCACAAGTACTTCAATCAACCATTCCATATATCTCACTCTATTACAACACCCCCCCTCCCCCCACAAACACGAACCACGTTAGAAAACTATACTATGTAATCAGAGCACTGATTACATAGCTCCCCAAGGAGAAAGCGAGCTGGCTTCAATGAATTCTAAATGCTGTACACCGATTAACACACAACATACATCACTGAAGAAATGTGTTGTTTTACTGTTGGATGCTGTGTTTATTTGGTGTTGTTTAGTTGTTTGTCTCTTGAGAACATAACATAACGTCTGGCTGTAATCCCCGAAGAGTTAGGCAGAGGTGTACCTAATAGTACACCCACATTTCACCAGTTATGTTTAAGTCCCATGTAATAGGAGGCGAGCATCAACCGGGCATGAATAGACTCCCTAGCTGCTACTGAGAAATCCTTGATGGTAAAACCCAATAACACTTTGCCCGAGCTGGGAATCGAACCCAGGACCTTAGGCTCTACTGCCGCGATTGCGACCAATCGACCAACGAGGCAGTCGACGGTGAATGTCTATAGAGAATTGGAGACGAAATTAAATTAAAGGTCAAAATGTCGTCAGGTCCCAATGGTTAGGAGTTTGGGCTTACATCTACGCAATTACAAACGCCAGCACATCAAGCTACCCGAAAAATTTTCCCAATCAACCTTAAACCTAATGCTTTAGATATAAAGTTGAAAATCTATTAAAGAAATTTGATAGATCGTGGTGGCTTGATGTGTTGGCGTCTGTACCAATCATGTGTCCTTCTTATTTTATTTTGAACATCGCTGAATATGTTAAGTAACAATATTTTGATTAAAAAGAGTGTCCATGGAGTTTCTTGCCCGTTCTTCTCCATAGAGATGTACGCTTTGGAATGTGCAACTACAGTAGTTTCTCAAGTTATTATGCCTTGTGACTGTGACTGTAGCTTCGCTTCTTTTTGTTTTTTTGACATTCAAAAGTGCCTGTGATGTGCCTGTGTGAAATTCTTTGAGTTTGAGTTTAAGTTTATCGTGAGGAAACTTGGATTTCTGATAAATAGAAGTCAGAAGACGCTAAGCCGTCTTGAGCTAGCGTAGTGATCAATGCTTATGCTTTCTTTGCAGGTGAATTGTTATTTGCCCAGCTGTGGGACAGTAATAAGCTAGAATTATTATGCAAAACATTGAGGAGCACATGGCTAAATAATAATAGCTGCTCGGGTCGATCTTCTAACTTATCGAGTTTCCTCCGTGTCTCGGAAAACAAGTTAAGCGTTTGGTCCTAGCTGTCATTTTTGTAGATCTTTGACAGTCGTTACGGGTCAGTGGCTTGAAAGTCTGACAGTCTTACTTAGGGGTATCGCATTACCCAGTATTCACTGGATTATACTGTAAAATACTGGTATTCCGCCACATCCTGTTAGACTGGAAGCCAACCCCAACATAGTCGGGAAAAGGCTACGAAGATTTTTTTGACAGGAACAGCAAACAGTTACATTATAAGAACTTACAACTAGTTTAACAAAATAGAAATTTGGTTATAAAGTAACCCACGACGCTGTCCACAAGTAGACACAGAAGTTTTAAAAAAAGAGCTAATCGCTAGATGATGATTATACAAAAAAAAAATTGTAGTTATTACCATAATAATGAGTGCTTTCTGTTTAACATGAAAGTGTTCATAGAAGAATGCTTCTATTTGGCTCAAAAAGCCAGTTGTAATCCGCCTCGAGGCAAAGAAGGATAACCTTTAAAACACGGATGGCGCCCCACGGTCACTGCTAGTCCCTAGAAACTACAATCAGAATATACAATGATAGGAAACAATTTCAAAGATCACAAAATCCGCTTGTAGTCCAAAGTGAATCATTAATTTCCCATTTGTCCTTTTTGCTGATTATGTTTTATGTCAGTAAAAGGTTACTTTATGTATGACCTTTTTTGTAGCGGGTTCTTAATGTTGACATCTTCTAAGATGCTGTTTCGTTGGTCTAGTGGTCGCAATCGCTATTGCTGAGTAAAAGGCCCTAGGTTTGATTTCCAGATTGGATAAAGTGTTGAAAGCGGAGAGCCTTATACAACATTAGTTTTAGTATATGCGAAACCTGATACACGTGTCTAAAGAAAAAAAAAACTTCTTTTCGTGTGTAAAGAATCTATGTACAAAATTAAAAAACTGTATCATGAAAAATCACAAAGTTATAAGCTTGTTCTGTTATTTAGTTGTCCGCACAAAATCGTGGTCACCACGCAGCGCGCGCCTCCAGCGTCGTCTTGAGCTCATTGATAATAATAATTTTTCATTAGGTACCTAAATTATTGCGATAGGTACGTAAAGTCGCTCGGTGTCCAACTTTTAACTTTTTAAATATTTTTGCGAAAATATATAGCATGGTTTAAAAATGATTGGAATCTATTCAGTTACTTATTCTGAACAAACTATGTTCAGGTTTCGCATAAACTAAAAATAATGTTGTATATATAGCCTATTACACAGGACTTAGAAATAATTGGAGAAAAGTGGTTGGAGGTAAAACTCTGCCTAAAACTTCGGGAACAATTAAATTAAATAGACATATTTTTTTTCTTTTTTTCATTTTCATAATGGATGATATTATCAACACTAACTACATGAAATTTTGAAAATATTCATGTAGTTAGTGTGTATTTTGAAAATATAATATTATAAGCTATTGATTTAATGTTTAGGAAGTCACGCGCTATACGCACCGGTTTTGATATCTCTTCCTATTATTGTTCTTCTTTATTCCAATAATTATTTTACTACGTAGAATTCCTTCCAGTTTCGCCAAAGCCTTAAAAACTACAGACGGTATGGAATTGCCAAATATCTATATTTACTGACATGAATAAAATTATTCCATATACCCTGTGTCTACGACCTGTAATTACTTCAAATTATAAATGTGATATGTTTGATTTCTCCCATCATGAATACAAGGTTTAAACTGCCATGATTCACATGCATTTGTGAAGAGAATGTACGCGAGATACTGAGTCTATCGAAGTCGTTAGAAGTTCATCAACTCGTATTGAAGATGTTCTTACTAGAGACTGCGAAGTCATTTGAGTTCAATTTACTTCTATTGTATGTTATGTATATGTATACAAATAAATAAAATGCAAATGTCTGTTTGTAATTTCAAAATAACAGCATTTTACTTAATGCATATGAAAGTATATACGGTAATTCTAACATTTTTTATTTTGTGCTGTCTGTTTCTTAAAGATAATCTCCAAAATGGGTGGACCGATATTGACAAATTGAATAGCAGATAGCTGATTTCATAAGGAGTAACATTCTTTTATTTTAGATAAAGGGAAAGAGATACCGAGGCCCTGGAACACAAAGGGCAAAGAAGGAACATGGATGGGTTTTAGTCAGTACAAGTCTGACACATTTGATGATTTCCCATCCAAAAAAAAAAAAGTGTTCACTCTGAAAAAAAATTAAAACCCTTGAAATTGTTAATATAATGCGATTCAAATAGTCTATACTAACACAAGATGCAAAAATTAGTCTGTCTATTTATCTGTGTGTTACGTTTTTTGAAACGAAGATGACACGAGTTATTATTACATAGGGTACTTTTATACCTAACATCCACGCGGACAAAGCCAAGGGAAAAACTAGTAGTTGTATATTTTACAGATTTTAGTAAACAACTTGCGTCTTCTTTTCCTGTGTGAAAAACACATTTTATAGCACTAAGCAACATAACAGTGAAAGATTTCTTGAAATCGGATGAGTAGTTTCTGAGATTTTCTTCTGCATCTAAACTTATAAACTAAGTACCTCTTTATAAAATCCATTATAGATTAATGTATAGCCAGTTATCTGAATAATTCACAATATTGTGTATTCTACTGACTGCTAAATTAAGAAGTTCCCAATTCAAAACCCCAAATATTTCATTGTGACTCGACCCAAGAATCGAGCCCGGGACCTCAGTTCTGCAGTCGAGGTTACGACCACTGAACAAGAAAACCACCCCATAACATTCTTAATGTTTTCGACAAAAGGCAAAACATCCATTATAACCCATAAAACATTCAATTCCGTATGCAGAACCCGTAATAACACTTTTCAACAATTTCACCTTTCCCCTAAAAAATCATGTCATCAAATCATAATTTTCAATAACCCCCAACATTTCAATACCAAACGCTGAAAAATCACACGCAATTTTCACCTTTATTTAGTCAAAAATAAATGTCATAATCCCTCAAGTTTTTGGAACGAAAGTGCGTACAATTTCAATTTATGCCATTAAGGATCTTAGTGCTATAGAAATTGAGCTTAGTTCAGTACTAAGCTGAATTGGAACTGAACGTTTTTGGTAAAGTGGAAGCCCGCAATCTGCTCAGGTGCTTCAAATGGTTATTTTTGAGGAAACGGCTTTTATATTAAAATGAAAATGAGCTTAGTTTTACTTGAATGTTCAAAGTTTTAGTTGGTAGTTTTGGAATATGTGGAAAACGTGTGTTAGAGTGGAATTAAAACAATAAATAAGTATAAGGGCCTTATCTTACTAGCGGTTTGCCAACGGCTGCGGGGCGGGGCGGACGCGCAACGAATGCGTCGCGAACCCGCTACGGCTGCACAGCGAGGACGTCGCGGAGGCGTGGCAAATACGCAACGTTTTCGTCACGTGTTTTTAGCGAGTTAACGACGTACAATACACTCAGTAACAAAATGGTTTCCGACGAGGAAACACTGCTGCAGGCTTTGTTTTCGAAGACACCGGAGCCGAAAACGATACTATCAAAGAATTTGGGAAGATCCATTATCCGCAACGAAATCGCTGCGCATACGCGGCGTGTTCGTTGCGCGCCCGCTCCGCTTTGAGGACGCTCACAATCCGCTAGTATGATAAGGCCCTAAGAGAACTGAGGACTGTGATTTCTTAGTACTTATGACAAAACTTATAGGGGCTAGATGAGAGGCAATGGCTTTTAAAATATTTCGTATTGCATACAGCAACCTTCAACAGGATTAACTCGCTTTTGAGTATTTCAATCAAATACAGTTTATTCCACCTCTTTTCCATCTTCATTATTACTTATTTCTTTATCGTTTGGTTAGGGCCTAACCTGGTGTCAGAGTTTTTATGCCAACCATGGGCCTCTGACTAAGCCAAGTATTTCATCATCTGCGTAGCCGTTTCCCAACTATGTCGGGGTCGGCTTCCAGTCTAACCGGATGCAGCTGAATACCAGTATTTTACATGGAGCGACTGCCTATCTGACCTTCACAGCCCAGTTAGTACTGGGTAATACGATACCACTTGATAAGACTGGTTGTCAAACTTTCGGGCCACTGACCTTTCACGACTGTCAAAGATCTACAAATGACAGCTGGGGCCAACAGCTTAACGTGCTTTCCGAGGCACGAAGGAAACTCGATATGTAATGGTTGGTCACCCATCCACAGACCAACCTACGCAATCACGGCTTAACCTAAAGATCGATCCGAGCGGCTGTTATTATTTAGCCACGAGCTCCTGTTATTTTGATGTATACATATTGCATTACAGTATTTTAATCAAAAAACCGTATAATAGTTTTTGCGTGAAAGAGTAACAAACATCCATCCATCCATTCTCACAAACTTTCTCATTTTGTTGATTCTCACACGAAACCGCTTGTCCGCGCGGTCGTGTGGAAGCGGTGAAGCAATGTATTGGCGGTGCTCCGCGCGGATATGCGGTGTACGTATGTTAGGCAAACCAATCTGACTTGAGATCCACTTCACCGTCCGACTGCGTTGACGAACTGTGTCGTGTGAGAATCGCCTGTAGCGACACTACAAAGAGTTCTACAGCAACATTGAACAAGAAGTACTACAGCGCCATCTGTGACACAGACGATGAACTAAACATCGAAATACAATTAAATCCTATCGCGCAAGTAAAGTTATCCGCGACTTCAGATTAAATAGAAGAACCCGACAACAACTGTCGGGCAGGAGCCCACCAGACACAACACCCGTCTGGTCGGAGGATCCTGCCTTTTCTATAGGGGATGAAGAACTTTACACCCTGTTCTCCATACTCCCAAACGCCTTATGATAGTAAGTAAGATTATTTTACTGTATATTAGGGTTTCTTAATTTATTTTTATTTTTCTAATGAAACCAATTATTTCTTCTGCACCGAATACTCATTTTCTTTCTTCCTTTCAAAAAAATCAAGATGAACAAAAATCCAGAATCCATTTCCACACATCCGTTCCCTTTTATCTGAATCCGAACAGATCTCGCCGTGAAATATCGGCAGCGTGCCGCGAATATAAAAGCAGTACTCCTTACATTACCATATCGTTTGACTTCTAAAAGCCAATTTTATTGCTTTTCCTATCAAAGGACGCAATGGAATTTAAACTGTCCATTAGCTTCGGTTTTTGAATGCGTATTTACATTGGAAGGTAATGAATGTGTAGGTATATAGTTTTGTTTGTGGTTTGAGAGTGGGTGGGGTGCTCTTTCGTTTGGGGAAATTAAAGTAGAATATTCTTTATTCTGTACACCATCATAATCATCATCATCATCATCCACAGTCCGACTTCACCCTGCTGGGTATGTAACATTATTTTTAGTATTTGCGAAACCTGAATATAGTTTGTTCAGAATAAGTAACTGAATCGATTCCAATAATTTTTAAACTATGTTATATTTTCTGCCAAAAATATTTAAAAAAGGCTACAAGTTGGACACCAAGCGACACTAAGTACCTACCGCAATCATTTAGGTACCTACTGCCAAATTATTATCATCAATGAGCTCAAGACGACGCTGGAGGCGGGCGCTGCGCGGTGACCACGTTTTTGAGAGGACAACTAGGTAACAGAACAAGCTTATAACTTTGTGATATTTCATGATACAGTTTTTAAATTTTGTACATAGATTGTTTACATAAAAATACTAGACACGTGTTTCAGGTTTCGCATATACTAATACTAATGTTGTAGGCCTCTATGTGCTTGTGTCAAGTTCCACGTTCTTGTGCCAGCCTCATCCAGGATATTCCTGCGATGGCAACAATGTCGTCTGTCCATCTCGCCGTCGGACGACCAACACTTCTCTCTCCATTCCTTGGAAGCCACTCGGTCACAGCTTTACTCCACCTGCCATCACCGCGCCTTGCTAGGTGTCGTGCCCAACTCCATTTGAGTTCCATAACACCATACAAGTAATATTCACAAAAGGAAACATTTCACATAGGGTGACACAAGGAGCAATATAATCGCTAAAAGCGATCTAAAAAATAGAATAAAAATATAAGGGATAAATTACTCATTAAGGCTGGGTGGACAGGCTGTGATGAAGCAGATTAACGCAGTTAGTATTTCACAGTCATTACAGGTAGTCAGTGGCCCGAAAGTCTGATAACCAGTCTTACCAGGGGGTATCGTATTACCTAGTACTAACTGGGTTGTTTAGGTCAGATCGGTGGTCGTTCCATATAAAATACTGGTAATCAGCTGCATCTGGTTAGATTGGAAGCCGACCCCAACATAGTTGGGAAAAGGCTAGGCCAATGATGAAACATAGCTGGCAAAATATGCGTCGTATCACACGGCTAATATAGTAAATAGATAAATGTTTGCAACTTAAGAATTCTCAGAACAAAAAACAGTAACGTTTCCTAACAAAAATTCAATCTTAAAGAAACATTCTCGCGCGTTCTCTTTAATGACCGTTCTCCAACGAACCAATACTCTTAAAACAGTACATTTACACATTATATACACTTGAGTAGCAACAAAAACAGAGCCGATACCCTTACTGCATGGCCACAAGCTGCTTGCTGAAGCGACACGCGTGTAGCGGCACTATAGAAAGTACTACAGCGCCATCTATGATACAAAATTAAGAACTAACATCAAAATTCTAAATCGCGCTATTAAAGTAATGCGCGACAACAATTATAGGGCAGTAGCCCTCCAGACGCATCACCCGTCTACTTCGGAAGATCCTCCGTTTTCTATGGAGTATTGAGAACTTTACACAATATTACATATTATACCCCCTATACGCATCTTGCGACCGCTCTTGTGCAGAAAACAAATGACAGAAGTTTTTAGAACATGCCACAAGTCACACTCACGTGAAAGAAACAAATGACGAGCGCGCATGTCGTTTGACACCAGTCGCGTCGCAACTTGCATCGCTTGAGGTTGTGTAAGAGGCCTTGTGGATTCAAATACGGAAGGTACGGTAAAAACAGAGGGTTTTCGAAAGCTTGTACCGAAAAAAACCACGCTAAGCGCGAAACTGAGCGCGGACAAAAACGCCCTAGTTTCATTGAATTGTTTGGGACACACTGTTTTAAAGTTTGAACCTACATGAGTTTTGGCCTAAAAATTCATGGTATTAAATGAACCATAGATTTCGTTTCACAGTTTTAACGTAACTATTGATGGCTTGTGCATAATTATCATGGTGTAGGTGAGCCATAGCATAATTGTTCAAATATCAAAATAATTTGAAATACAGAAAAAATTTCGGAGCACTTAGTGCATATTTGTTTTCAAACAAGAACTTTGTGGTTTTTTTAGTGGAAACTGGGTAATTTTCCACCCAAGCCATGAGCTATTTTAGTATGACTTCAGTTGGCTAGAGAGGTTTCATAATTAGAACTAGAAGTATAAAAAAATCTTCTTGTTACTGCGCTAGATGGCGCTGTCAAGGTGAATTTGTTACCGCCGAACGTTATGGATCACTGGTTAACATCGTGGTCACGAAAAACGTCAACAATCGTGCTCACTGCAAAAAAAAAAAAAAAGAATACCTACTCGTTTTTTGGCTAAAATAAAGACGACTTCAAAAAATAGCAACTACAGTACTTTCACAAGTTATTATGCCTTGTGTCTGGGACTGTAGCTTCGCCATCTTTATTTTTCTGACATTCAAAAGTGCATGTTATGGTTTAGTTGAAATAAAAGAACTTCTAAAAGTTGACCAACTTTTCGAACAGTATGTACCGTCAGAACCACGTCCTCAGTTTAAATAAGTCCATCTCAATATTCCCTTTGAAGCCATTACTTCACAACGTTCCAGTTCCGCTCCTCCTCACTCCTTAGTAATTGTCAGAGGAGGTTCTAATCTACTCACGTTTCCATATTCGGTGTGATGACGTGTTAAGGAAATGGAAAATGAATTTCACGCTTGTTCTTTCCTTATAGAGGGAGATCCCGTAACCGCCAAACCTACGTCATTTTTAAAAGCTGAAACTTTTACTGGGAAAATATTTTACCTTAGGTAAGAACAATATTATTGGATGTTATGAAAAGTTAGTCGTGGTGGCTTTGGCAGATATCAGGTCACAAAGTTGTGCTAAATAGCAGCTAGGCTACGTTATACAGCGTGATTTTTATAGATTACATAAGGGCTAGTATGATGATTTACCTGCTCCAATGCCAGACACTTTGTTTGGTGGAAAATTCCCGCTAGACACCTTTAAAGTATGTTAAATAGTAAGTAAAGTAACTTAATTTTATCAAAACTGAATTTTAAATGTTACTTCAGCGACTATTTGAAGCGGTTTCTCAAACCGCCAGACAGTTTAGAAAGAACTCAGCTTTTATGAAATGACGTACGTAGGTCTGTCGTTTATGGCATCTTGGTCCATTAAGTGTGACAAAAAGACCTCATACCCATATTCCCCAATTATGTATGAATCTGTGCAAAAATCCTTTATTAAACAAGCATCGGGCCTGTTTTACCCGAAGGGTCGAGCCCATTACACCTATAATTTGTCAGTTATGTTTAAATCCCAAGTATCAGGGGCCGAGCCTATTATCAGTAAATTATCACAAGTTCATATTCTAAGAAATTCCTAGATGAAAAATTAAAATATACTTGAACCGGTCTGGGAATCGAACCAAGGAAATATTAGAGGAAATACACATCATTTTTTGAAGCACACAGCTAGTACGGTCGTGTGAGTTAATATCCAACATCAACATGAGCGAAGCCGAGGCAAAATCTAGTGCAGAATAATACCTCTTTTTTAATTGACTTTGGTATTGATTTAACCCATTTATTCTGTCTGGAATTTTTTTTTAGACCAAAAGATCAAAGGGAATTTAGAAACAGATTAAAGTACTTTTCTAATTTAAGTATTCACCTTTTCGTGGCAAAAGATTTTGTGGCGATAAAACCAGTTAGTAATTAATTATTATATTATTTACAAAGGAAAGTGGCCCTGAAACTGTTAATACAAAAATAATCTATATTAAAAGGGCAATAACACAATACTAAAAGAAAATGGCGGAATGCTAGAACAACATCCTGCAATTCTGCTACGGCGTAGTAAAACAGCTACGGCGTAGCAAACCACGTAGACCTTAAACAATAACTAGCAAGCTATGACGGTACTCACACAATAGTTTCTGCCCACAAGTGCATGCTTGCATCCTCACTTAAAGCCCAGAATTTATGCTAAGCACACACTATAGCGTACTAAGCCCGCAGAATGCTAAGTTTGGAAGTCAGAGAAGCCAGTAAGCAAAATTTTAAGTTTTCAAGTTGATAACTTTTGGTATTTGTGTGTTTAAAGTTTTTTGATTATTTGGTTGGTTAAGTCGACTTGGGCAAAGCAATCGTCGCGCAAACACGTGGTTGATTCTTTGGTCATGTAGAGGGGATGAATGAAAGGCGACTAACAAAAGGTATTTCCAAGGTAGTTATGAGTGGAAACGCCGGGAGGATACGCCTTAGAAGGACATACACCAACCACTAACTTTATTGGTGATTTTCTTTAAAAAGGTCATGTGCGTAGTACTAGCAACCGGCTTGCGTGTATGACCAGATGTATGACTGTGAACAAAGTAAGAGGAATAATTATGTAAGTATCGTCTCAGGTGGTTTTAGTTGTTTCAGCCCACTCCCTTAACATCATTTCGGCCCAAAGCCGTCCACTGCTGGACATAGACCTCCCCCAAGTGTCGCCACATTGACCGATTTCGTGCCACTCGCATCCAGCGGAACCCTGCAACCTTCACCAGGTCATCGGTCCACCTAGTAGGAGGCCTTCCAAAGCAACGTCTTCCGGTTCGCGTCGCTACTCCAGAACTTTTCGACCCCATCGGCCATCCGTTCTGCGAGCAATGTACCTTGCTCACTGCCACTTATGTCTGGCATTTCTTCGGGATATGTCGGTAACCTTGGTTCTCCTGCGGATGTCCTCAATTCTGATTTGATCACGCAAGGAAACTCCGAGCATAGCCCTCTCCATTGCCTTTTGGGTGACTTTAAGCCTTCTGATGAGGCCCATTGTGAGCACTCCCATATAACATAAATAAAATGCACGTACTCATTTTATATCCGTATCTTAAAAAGCACAGGTTAACGATAAAATATCCTAAACTTTTAAACTATCTCCCAGCCAACTTTCTCCATGAAAGAAAACAAGGAAAACACGGATCTATTATTCCAAACCGCTTCATCAACTACCGGTAATATATTGGTTTCTCCAACACTTTTGAGAGAAACATCAAAACAAAATACGGTATCCTCGCAAAACAAGATCTTAGTTCAATTTAAATTGAAAATTCTCAACAAGTTGGTTAGAAATTGAATCAAGCAGAAGAAACAGCGTTTAAACTTTGCTTTAATAACACGCCTAATACCAACAATCCTTACAATACAAACATTCGCTCCATTAAAGACTTGGAATTTGAAATATCAACATTTTAAGCAAACTTGATGAATTCTCTTCGTGGCTTCTCTACAATACCATTACAAGATTTATCCGAGAGACAAATTTCAACCTTATCGCTATGTAATAAGAAGGAATTAAATAGTTTGTTAACGGCAAAATAATTGTGAATGAAATTGAAGTCGACATAATTATGACTGCGTCCAATAAATTGCAGTTTCACCAAGCATGAATCTTGTCTAGTTTAGATAAGGTAGCAAATTGTCTAAAGCCAATTTCCGAACAGTAAAGCTTAGTTGGTGGTGTTATACGAATTTGTCGGTTTATCAGGGCTCTGCTTAATAATGTATGCAGCCCCGCCGCAATACAAACGCCTTTGATTTGTCTCCTCCTGTTTCTCAGGGAATAGGGGAAGCGTGTGAGCGGTCTTAACTTAATTCTAAATTCAAATTTCTGATGGCGCCATTTTGAAATCTGATTAGCTTTCAAAACTAGCCACCCCATATAGTATTGGAATTTTAGTTACAGTCCACCTCCCTGTATGCCCATCCTGTAGAACCAATTGAGCCTTCCAGGGTTTAAACGAAGTCAACGACAGACCAGTCCAGGTGGTTACATGCTGGTCAGATAATACTATAAATTGAGTCCGTCGACACGCAAAGAAGAAGAAGCCATATTTGGTAAGACTGGAAGCCAACCCCTGTACGAAAAAGGTTAGGCAGATGATGATGATGATAATGATGATTAATTAGCTTCAAAACCAGAGACAGCGACCAGTTTGACACTAAAATTTAAAATTTTTAAATCGTCATTAACTTTTAGGTAGACATTGGCCTCATTAGCACCCCTGATTCGGTTAGGGATATTTATTTTACGGGTTCTGAAATTATATGAGAAATTCGAAACGGTAATACCCATTCTGCCATTGACCTTTAAAAAGGTTGGGTTGAGCGATATCCTCTTACAGTCAGAGATTGAAAATGAAGAATTTGAGGTTTATAATATTCTATCAGTGGAAAACGAAATGAATTAAACAAGACTATTTAAATAATTCCCAGAGGTAAAATATTGTTTGACTTTACTTCAGAAAATAAGACTTTATTCCAACCTTTCGACTAGATTTTAAAGCAAAAGTTTAAAGGAACATCTTAAGATCAAATAGGAGTATTTTTTCTATTTTCTATTGCTCCAAGAGCTGGAAATAATGGATCTTTGCCCAGCAGTGGGATGGCGCAGGCAAACAGTAATAGTATATTGCTGTACTTTTCATCTCACCTCCAATTTCCATTGCATTTACGAAGGTTTTGCAATTTTTATTTCCAAATGTATTCATCTTGTCCTGTTTTCTGCCAGTTAGTCTGCTCCAAACTTCCTTTCATATATTCTTAAATACAGTCTTCTACTTTCTCATCATCTACCATTCTATCTGTTTTAGCATTCCAAAAAAAGATTTTATTCCACAATAATAAAACCTCTTTCATTCTTTATTTGTCACTCCCTACATTATGGCAATCGTGACTATCTAAATCTTGTTATTCATTGAATAGCTTATACTACCTAGTTTATTTTTCATCAGCTCTTTTCTCGCAGTTTTTCATATTTGGCCATTATCAGATTTGATTTGGTTTTGTGGTGCGCGCTTGCCCCGACATAACTCAAGTCATAACGATTTGATACTCACCTAATGCTTCATATTTCCGTTGAACTCTTTCTAAATCCAACTTTCCTCCTTTTTGCTCATCATTTATACTTTTTTTTAGTATAAACACCCATTACAAAATTGAAAAACTTTCCTTTTTATAGTCTTCCATGAAGAAATAGACATAGTGACATTCGGCCAAAGGAAAAGAAGATGGAAAAATAAAATTAAACTCAAAATGTGTTGGTTTATCATAAGCCTAGATAGAAAATCTTTAAAGTCAATCTTGTTAAAAGTCGTTGCTACCACTACCTAATGTCTAAACAAATTGGCACAAATGGCAATCGCGACCGGCCCGATATGTAATGAATCTTTATTCACTCATCAACACTCGGATCTTTGCTACCGTAGCTTGATCTTTGATCAAGCCATCATTGAGCCAGGAGCCACTCAATCTTCTCTCTCACCTTCCCTTTCTGTTCAAAGAAAGCCCATTAAAAAAACCCTTCTATTTTCCTCAAAACCCATTATTTCTTGCCTCACTCCTCCATATTACGGTCATCATGATTATCTAAACCCACCTTATCTTCGTATTTCTTATAATCTACTTTCCTTTCAAATACACTTTTAGAAAAAAAGATGCTATCACAAAAGTTAAAATTTTCTGTTCTGGAAACACTTTCTTTCTTTTCTCACTCCTCAATATTACGGTCATCATGATCATTTAAGCCCATCTTATCTTCGTCTTTTTTATAATCTACGTTCCTTTCAAATTCACTTTTAGACAAAAAGGGCTCAACATAAAAATTACAACCCACTGTGTGCAGGCAACTCATTCTTTCTTTTCTCACTCCTCAATATTACGGTCATCACAACCATCTAAAATCTAAAAAACCTGCTCGTTGAATAACTTATTCGTCTCTACAGCATTCTGCTTGTCCTCATTATGTGAATTATGGATGAGTCGAGACAGGGCTCGTAACGACATGCAGATTAAGCCCGCAATATGGAGACAGGGATGGGAGTAATGGATGACGGAAAAGAGGAGGCGGTAATTTTGTGTTAGATGGTGTGTGTAATTTGGTAAGAATATGGGGAGGTTGGGAGTATTAGAGATATGCTTTGGGAGAAAAAGACTGCGAGTTATAATGTGACATTTTATTTTTGACATACAGATACTGCTGAGATAGGTTACTCTTTTAAATCAGATTATGGTAGAGAAAAGTAATACGCAAAAATATATTGGACTTGATGGTTAGAATAGTAAATGATGAGAATATGAGTTTAAAAAAAATACTACGAAATACAATCCTGACAAAGTTTTTTATTTATTTTAATAGCCTCGTTGGGATTCCCCCAACAAGGCTAGCCACCTTTGCCAGCAGTGGTCTCCACCATATCCTTCCAGGTACTCTTCTCCTGCGCCACCTCGAACCAGCCTGATATTTTTTTTTTGACATTTTGTCTAATGATAAAGTAACTCTTGAAATATTTCATAATAGAACACTGGTACAAACAATGGTATTCAGCTGCATCAGTCTAACAGTAGACTGGAAGCCGACTTCAACACAGTTGGGAAAAAGCTAGGCGGTTGATGATGGTACAGAAGAAATAGTATTGGACTTGGTGGTTAAGAATGGTGGCTTGACGCTGCATGAGTGACTATCACCCAGGATAGAAGAAAAGCCACAGATGAGGAAGCACCTTCTAGCTCTGCTGGTGTGATTGCAGTATGGCGTTCCTTCAGTGCGAGGATAATTGAACACATAACATACTGTGAACAAGGGTCGTGTTAAATAATGGTTTCTTATCCGTCCGGACTGGTACATTTATTGTCTAGATTGAAATAGTAGTATTAGGTTGACACATAAATCCGGTTTTATAATTCCTGGAACTGATATCTGCTCCTTCTTTTTCGTCGTGTCGATGATTCCTTTTTTTATAATCAAATTTGTTTTGACCAGAACTCTGCCACCTAGACGGCGTTGGTGATACGTTCGGACAGGTCTCTCAAAGTGTGGAATTACACATGGAGCGGGATAGGAGGAGAGGCATTGTTTGCATTGATGCACCGCAGTCATCTGCTCCTAAAACTTCTTTAATTGAATCATCATCATCATTTCAGCCGAAAAGTCCACTGCTGGACATAGGCCTCCCCCAAGAAGGGGGGTTTTGCCATAATCGCCACGCTTGGCAGGCGGGTTGGCGATCGCAGTATGGTTGTTGTAGAATCAGAGAACGCTGCTGCCCATTCTCTGGTGTCTTTAATTGAATACCAACAAACAAAAATTGGCAACATCAACATCTGCATAGCCTTTTCCCAACTATGTTGAGGTCGGCTTCCAGTCTAACCGGGTGCAGCTGAATACCAGTATTTTACATGGAGCGACTGCCTATTTGACCTCCAGAAGCCACTTAGTACTGGGTAATGCGATACCCCTTAGTAAGACTGGTTGTCAGGCTTTCAGACCATGGCAACCAGTAACGACTGTCAAAGATCTTCTAATGATACCCGGACCCAACGGCTTAAGGTGCTTTCCGAGGCACGGAGGAAACTCGGTATGTGGTGCAGTCAGTGGTCTCCCATCCACGGGCCAACCTAGGCAAGCGCGGCTAAACCTGAAGATCGACCCCGAGTGGCTGTTATTATTTAGCCACGAGCTGCTTTACAAACAAAACATCAACGCTAGTCTTTACCTTTTCCAAAAACCTTTCATAAAAAAAAATACTTTCAAAAACAAAACAATATCTCAATCACTGTCCTCCTTCTAACAATCCCAAAACAAACTTCCAACTCCTCGAAATGTTACCCCCAACACGAAATTAAACTGTCATAGCATATCCAAGTTACCTACTCCAACACAACGCATTTGCACGGTGTCTCAGCATTAATTTATTCTACCTGCGATCCCAACACAGTTTGAGTTCTGACTTTGAACAGATTTATATAATTTTGTGGCTATGTATGTAGAAATTGGAATTTAACTAATATTTGGTGATGAAATTTGTAATCTTTGTTTTTGTGTAAACATAACATCATGTTTGAAAATTCGAGAAGTATAGGTAGAGGAAGGCAGTATAATCAGCCTATAATATTCCCACTGCTGGGACACACGGCCTGATCTGCAATTTGAATAACTATCTTAGCCGTTATGTATGTGAGCACTATACCAATCACTAAGCATTTAAACAGATTCATATCCTAACTTCCTAACTAATAATATAAATACGAAAGTAAGTTTGTTTGTTTGTTTGTTACCTTTTCACGCCTAGACCACTGAACCGATCATCCTGAAATTTTGCATATACGTTGTCAGGTATACAGAGATGGACATAAGGTACTCTACATCCCGGAAAAAAGTACTGTTTCCGAGGAAAACAACAATAACGTTCATATAATAATAGATGGCGTCACGTGTCTTTCGAATAAAGATTGAATTATATGATTACAAGCAGAGAATTGATTGTCAAATTCTAAATTAACGCGAGCGAAGTCGCGGGCAAAAGCTAGTACTTACATAAGAGCCTTATTTTGTGGCGATATAATGTACATAAGTCAAATATTTGATAGTAAAGTTTGAAGGCTCCGTTATTGGCTTGTAAATAACTATCAAACGAGGCCTTGATTTGGAAACTGATCAAAGTGAGTCAATATTTATTTCAAGCATTATTAGTTAAAGTTTTCACTCGTTTGGTTTATGTCTATATACTTACTTCTCTATATAGACATGTGGGGTTTGTTATGTTAATGAAATATTTTTCCCCATTCGCAAATTCCCTCGGTATTATTCAAATTACTTAGTAAGTTTTGATTGGAATCTATTCTCAATTTTGGATGTTACACAACACATGCCTATGTTTATATGATATCTATCTTGCCACGTGTAGGAGTAATGAAATAACATAACATCAAGCATGTTATCCTAAAAGTGTAAGCTGCGTGAAATGAGGAATATAGCACATTTTTTTTGTTTTATCTGCCAAATAAGTTTATTGAACTTTTGGCTTCATTTGAAGACGTATTTTAATCCATGCATAATTCAGTCCTAACTTCCCCTATTTCATGGGCTTTTTCGAATAATTATCTATTCTATTTTACTATGGGAATTGAAAATGAAAAATACAACTCTTAGCATAATAATTACCCTTAATGTTCCCACTGCTGGGACACTAGCCTCCTCTCTATGAGTGGGAGATGACTAATCCACCGCACAGGACCAGTGCGGGAGAATACGCACTGTTATCAAACGCAAATCCTACTAACAATACTCTTACAATATCCTGAGTAGCACCATCGCTATAATATCCGCTTTTCATCTTAACAATGCCAGAACTTCAAAGAAACCAGCTCACTAACAATTACTTAAAGAAAATTCGCAGTTAATTACTCGAGAAACACAAATTGTACGGGTATTTGAGCCAAAGGGAATACCAAATGTAACATTGTAGAAATAGATATATTAGTATTATCATACAGTATTTCAACTACGAACAAACGGTCGGAATCGATTCGAACACACATGGTAAATAATAGGTTGCATGTATTTAGAGTATCAGTACCTGGGTGGCCTTGCTCTGCTTGGGTGAAAATAGAGAATACGATTTTTTATTTTTTTTTCCAAGCTGGCAGTTTCGTCACAACGGTAATGTTTTCTCCATTGTTTGTGTTTTTATTTAAGTAGAAAAATGTCTATTTACATTAATCTAAATTTTGATATATATGTATAGTATTTTATATATCCTTGTAGCTAATCTTAGTTCTAATTAAAATTATTTTCAGATACACACCGGACCGCACCGGTTTTTAGACCTATGTATTTTGCTTATGCGTATAAAGTTTCATTAAAATCGATTCAGTCATTTCGAAAAAAAAAGGACTTTAAAGTTTGTACGAAATGACATAAGTCGTAAACGGCCTTAACTAAATCCAAAACTTTTTACAGGCCTATTGTTGCAGATCACGTCATAGTTAGTTTACTGATAATCTCCGTACTGTGACAAAGTATAGAGAGATAACATGATTCCTTATTCTGATTGTAACAAGATTGTTACGTTCAAAGCTCAAGCATCTTAGGATTTGGAATGAGCAGAACTATCTACAAAGCCTTTTGTTATAAGGGTAATTAATTATACAAGGAAATAAAATGAAGTAATCAGTAAAAGGAGGAAGTTACTGACTAAGCTTGCGTTCTAACGTGTACCTAATAGTGTGTGAGATGACATCTATTCGAGTATCTGGCTCGTTGGTCTTGTGCTCGTAATAGATACCGCTGAGCACGAGGTGTTGGGTTCTAATCCCAGGTCGAGTAAAGTTTTATTGGGTTTTTCCATCAAGAATTTCCAAGAAACAGCTCAAAGTCTGGATTTGTCTCCGGTTTGTGGCAATAAGTTGGCGCCCTGTTGTATTGGACTTAAATACAACATTAGTTTTAGTATATGCGAAACCTGATAGACGTGTCTAGTATTTTTATGTAAAGAATCTATGTACAAAATTTAAATCTGTATCATGAAAAATCACAAAGTTATAAGCTTGTTCTGTTATCTACTTGTCCGCACAAAATCGTAGTCACCATGCAGCGCGCGCCTCCAGCGTCGTCTTGAGCTCATTGATAATAATAATTTGACAGTAGATAGCAAAACTATTGCGATAGGTACTCAAAGTCGCTCGGTGTCCAACTTTTAACTTTTTTAAATATTTTTGAGAAAAAATATAACATGGTTTAAAAATTATTGGAATCCATTCAGTTACTTAATCTGAACAAACTATATTCAGGTTTCACATATACTAAAAATAATGTTGTATAATAGACGAAATGTGTGTGTACGTACATCTCTACCTAAACCTAAGGAGACCCTACAGCTTATGATGTTATATTGTAAGTTTTATTAAAATCTTCACGGTCCCTAAACATATTTGACCTTGTAGAGATACGCTGTAAGTCTTCGCTCATGTTTTTAATATACTGTTCATGAGTTTATTTGCCAATTGCAAAGTCGTCGTTTCTTTATCATCCCAGTTCTCACCCTCGTTGTTTTTGTTGCTCTGCCTCGTTGGTCTAGTAGTCGCTAACGTGGCTGCTGAGCATGAGTTCCTGGGTTCAATTCCCAGGTAGGACTTACTACTTACTTAAGTTTTTCTATTAGGAATTTCTTAATACGATGATGATGGCAATAGGCTCGCCCGGACTTAAAACATAACTAGCGAAATGTGAGTGTACTATTAGGTACACCTCTACTTAACCCTTCGAGGATTACAGGCGTGATGTTATTTATGTATGTTCTAACCCTCGAAGGAATACCGCTGATCCTAAGCTCCTTCATCTCCAAACAACAAACAAGCTCATTTTCCTTGTTTTCAAACTCGCGTCAGTCATTAGTACCCAATTAAAGTAACAAATTAACTAGCAACCAGCTTTTCATGGTGAAGGAGGATGTTGGGAATAATCTGCTATTCTTAGAGGCATTAGTTTCAAGTTGCGAATGTAGGGAGACAAGAAGCGGCTTAGAGACTTAGGTTGGTGGTGTAAGCCTGCTTTAAAACGACACTGAAAAGTGGAAAATAACCTTACTTCCTGAAGTCAGTGACTTTTTATGTTTCATTGACTTTTTTTCACCGATTTCCAGAAATAAAGAAAGAAAGAAATTTTTTTTTTCGCAGGGACAACACGCATCCAAAAAAAAAAATTGCAATAACCATACAACGCATAACAAATAAAGCTATTTGTAGTGTTATTTTGGAAATCACATGGAAGCGCGTGAGTTTCTTCTATCAAGTGAAAAAATACACGTAAATAGGACCAGTAATCACGGAGTTATGAGGAAAGGACACGGAGACGCAAGGCGGAGGGGACGAGGAGGTGGAGTCGCGGGTCCGTCCCGTTTTTCTGACTGACTGAGGTATGGAAACTTAAAAAACAGCCGAATTGAGAACCTCATTCTTTTTAGAAACCGGTTAAAAAGATGCTCCATTTGGCTGTCTTTACAAAAATGGTCTCATCATCAGTGCCCAGCCTTTTCCAATTTAGTTGAAGTTGGCTTGGATGCAGCAGAATAACAGTATTTTACATGGACAGACTGGTTATGTGACCTCCACATCTCAGTTGCTGGGTAACACGATACTCCTAAGCAAGGCTAGTTGTCGACTTTCGGGCCTTTGAGCAGCGGAAACGACTGTCAAAGATCTACATTACTAACAAAATAATGTGTGCAAATAATCAAATGAGGTGCGTATTTGACAGCTAATTGCAACGTTGCCAACTGTTAGAATGCATGCTCTCAAACAAGAGTGAGGATACTGTTACGTCGTCGGCTGTTTTACGAGAACATTCTAGATTACGTTCGAGTTTAGAATGGTCTACTGTGGAAATCTGTAGAAGATTCGAGAATAATCCTGGAATGTACCTCTATGGAGCCGAGATGAAGTTTCGAGAAAGCTGTGGAACTTTCGCGTAGGATACAGGCTGTAAACGGACCCTTCACGAAGCCGTAAACCAAGCATTCTGTACATCAAGCTATGTAACTTTACGCAAAAAAATATAGCTGGGAAACGACTTTCTTTTTTGGGGTAAAAAATCACGTTTTACGGTAGGACTCAATGTAACGCACTCAAAACATTGTGCTGATGGATGGATTGAATAGTACGGGGTTTGTGGAGGTGTTTATAGCAAAAATCTTACATTAAAAACATGTATTTTAAAAAAAACATATGAAAAAGTTGGAACTTTGACCACTGATATCTCCGTAACTAGAAGGTTCCTAGATATGGTCTAGAACAAAAAAAATACCGCAATGACGGGGAGAATAACTACCTGTCTTTTACACCAATTATAATTAATAGCCGTCGGATTTTTCGGAACAGTCTAATTTTGGTTATACAACGAAGCGAATCGATGGTGAATTTGTGATTGAGTTCTAAGTGTTTTGTGATTAATAAAGATATTTGGTGTTTGGTAGTGATTCAATTTATCCCATACCCAGCTCATAACAATACCATAGAACGCAAATAAAAAATAAGTAGAAGCGAGTGTATGAAAGGATAGTACTACACTTCGACTACCCAAGGGTATCGCAATATACCTGAGTTTTTATTTTCTGCTCTAACCTACTTTGAGAAATATTATCATCCATTTCACAGTACATGAAACAGTACTACAAAAACATACAACACAGCATTCTTTAACAGCACCTACTATTTTATTTACTTTTAAATGGTAAGTAGCGCTGCATACTCATATTGTTTTAGTAACAACTTGCAATGTTACTGCTGCCATAATCTTAAAAGAACAGTTTGCATGAAAATGCTATTCTTTTGGAGGACAACCGACTTCAAAAAGAAATTCTTATTTGGAGTTTTCTTAGCTTGACCTAAATAGATTCCATATTCATACTAATATTATAATTTTATTGCGATAGTAAGTATGTTTATCGGTTCGTCTGTCGATCTGTATGCTTACCTGTTACCTTTTCAAATTTCCACGAAATTCCCAAAAGACTTCGGACATAATTTAAACGTATAATAATATAACCTAGACACATGTCTTATCCAGTTAAAGATTCCCGTGGGATAAATTACGACCTACATACAGGTAAATCCACAAGCACAAGCTAGTAAAAAAAATTATACGATTAGGAATTTGGAATTAGTTAGGATCAGTATCAGAGATTTGATATATTGGTTTCGGATACGGTTACGGATATGTAATTATTTCGGATTATCCGTCAGTTTCGGATAGTTTCGGTTACGGATATTATATTGAAGTAAAATATAAACAAAAATAGTATGTAATAATTTGGTTTTATTTATAGGTTTTATCAAGTCTAGATTATCATTTGCTGTTATAATCAGTCTATTATAGGTAAGTAATTATTTAGAGATGTCGTTTTATTTAGACTCCGCCCTTAAACAAAACTATCCGAAACTTCTGAAACGGATACGGTTACGGATATATTTTTATTTCGGATATGCGATAGTTTCGGTTACGGTTACGGAGCTCCATTACATCCCTGATCAGTATTTAGGAGGAGGTAGCCAGCCTATCGGTTTTTATCGGTTATATTTCAGGGACTGTGCTTTGAAATTACACAATCTAATTCTCCCATCTCCATTCTATCATCGAAGGAGCAGAGATACAGCAAAGCATCACGGTTATATGGTGGCAGTTCCACAGACCCGAACAAAGCGCTCTGCTTCCACATTTATTGTGCGAACCGCCAGTCTGTGGAATTAACTGCCGGCTTCTCTGTCCCCTGATCATTATAATCGGGATCTATTCAAAGTTCGAGTGAATCGGTTTCTTCTAGGTAAGCGTGCTCCACCCTAGGCCGCATCATCGCTTCACATCAGGCGAGTTGCGGCCAAACGCAATGCCTGTCCTTACTTCCTTACTAATATTATAAATGCGAAAGTAAGTTTGTTTGTTTGTTACCTTTTCACGCCTAAACCACTGAACCGATCATTCTGAAATTTTGCATATACGTTTTTAATTGTACAGAAACGGACATAGGGTATCTTTCATCCCAGAAAAAGTACTGTTCCCGAGGAAAACAACAATAACATTCTTATTATAATAGATGGCGCCACGTGTCTTTCGAATCATGATTGAATTATATTATTACAAGCAGAGTGCAACCGGACTTGATTGTTAAATTCGAAATTAACGCGAGCGAAGCCGCGGGCATAAGCTAATTTAGAATAAAAAGGTAGGCGAAAACTAGAAAAATATTATCATCATCATCATCATCATCATTTCAGCCGAAAGACGTCCACTGCTGGACATAGACCTCCCCCAAAAAGGGGGGTTTTGCCATAATCGCCACGCTTGGCAGGCGGGTTGGCGATCGCAGTATGATTGTTATAAAGCACAGAGAACGCTGCTGCCCATTCTCTGGTAAGTCCCTTAGTCGCCTCTTACGACACCCACGGGAAGATATGGGATGGTGCTATTCTTTACGTCCGGACACCATACAGAAAAAAAAAAAAAAAAAATATTAAAAAAAAAAAAAAAATATTATACGACTTTTATTTTTCCATATTCGAAAATCAAATGACACACGCACTCCGGTTACGAGTACTACGCACCTGACCGTTCTGAAGAACATCACTAATGAGACACACTACAACTAACTACTCATAACAACAACAAATCCCAAACTAACTAATACATTATTCACAAGGGGGTGCAATTACCCATCAGTATTACAGCCATGGCATCCGATATCCCTTCTATTTCGCTTAAAATTCCGTCGACTTGTTTCAATCTAGGTGAAACAGGTGCGCGGAATAGCCCCCCATAACGACAGTCTGTTTTCTTAATCTGATATCAGACGCTTCAGTTTATATTTATTTTTGTCGTTCGCGGCATCTTTTAAAGAAACGAAAACAACTTTAACTAAATAAGATGCATTTTAGCCAAAGCCTTTTCACTTTGAATGTAAAATCTGAATGCAAAATGCATCATCTTTCTGCCCTTGACCCATGTTACTTGGGTTCGGCGCAATACGTTTTTGTCCTCTGTCAAAATACAAAATGAATTAAAAGTGAAAACTAAATTTGAAAACGCAATAGATTACGGCACTCAGCTGTTTTGTCCATAGAATGATCGAATTTAAAGCAGCAGATGAACGTTAATTCATTTGTGTAATTTTTTCGGTATCATGTGAACCGGGAAAGATTGAACCAAACAATAACATAATATATGTCTCTCACTCATCTCTTCACAATCCTTTGTTGAGTTGTAGAGAATGCCTTAATAAAATTGTACCTTTATGATAAAATTTGTACCTTTTATGTTCATAAGGTTTAAATTAATAAATGAAACAAAATCGAATAGTAACTCGAGTGAACCGTTCACTTGAGCGAAGTGTCTGATATTGCCTTTATTTCACATTGAATTTGCTTATGTTTTTAGGATATGAACGCTAAGTGGTATTTCCCTTTTTATATGATTACTAATTTTGTGAGGCTGTTTCGGAAATTAAGTTATTTTTTTTACGATCATTTTTAAGGGAACACAACTTCACGCCTGATTTTCCGCGCAGTGTTAGGCAGAGTTGTAGGTACCTAAAATACACCCACATTTCGCTATTTATTTTGGTGAAGTAACGGAATATTGTAATTTTCTATTTTGAGAGGAGAAAACTATTACCAAGACTTACCTACGGAAATAATTATATAGTTAATAGAATTTTCTCATTTTCCTGCTTTTAAAAGCTATTGGTTTTGAACTGAAATATTCCTATACTGAAATATTTAATCCTCTATTTGGCCTCTGATGCGAGGGTTGGTACAGACGTCGGCACATAAAGCTACTACAATCTGTCAAGTTTCTTTAATTGATTTTCGTCTTTATCGCTAAAGCATGAGTTACAAGGTTGATTGGGAAAATTTGACAGTTTCGGGTCTTTTGTTTGTACTTACGCGAAATAAACAAGTGAGCATCGCCGGTCGTGACGTGCATTGAAATAATACCTACTTATCCACAAGACTTTTCAGCTGTCAATCGGATAAATATTTTTTAACATCAAGTGATTATTTTCCTAATTTCCTTATCTACTATCTTCTTTTGACCGTTATCGGTTATAACATATAAATAATGAGGAAATAACTGAGCAATTAATCAGTAGCAGCCAGATAGTCTGGATTTGTTCCTGGTTGATGGCAATAGGCTCGTCCCCTATTACATAGTTACTGAAACATAACAAGCGAAATGTGGAAGTACTATTAGGTACACCTCTGCCTAACCTTTCGGGTATTACAGGCGTGTTGTTATATCAAGTATGTTTCAAGCAAACATGAGGCTTTTCTCTTTCCTCACCCTCCTCTCAAATAAATAGACAATCAAATGAAAAAGATTATCAGTAAACAATTTCCCCCTATAGACCGACCGCTTTAATGAGTCCTCCGCCTTGCCCCAGCAAAGGCACATTAACCGTCCAAAAGTCCTAACAATATCCCATAGGTTATTTGCTTTCAAATAACCATAATCCACGTAGGTATTACGATACTAATTGAACCAATACGTGATCAACCTTCAGAATATTCCATTTAAATTGATACCTTAGCGAGGACTCGTTAAAGCAGGCAATCTATAGATAGGAGATAGGATATCTTAAGAGGACTATTACAAAAAAAATCGCGAAATTGCAAGGTTTCCTCGTTGAAATTGTATGGTTTTTGTTTTTTGCTTGAAATAACAATTATTTATTAAAAATTGTTCGTTTTCGCTACTACTAAAATAATAAATCAAATTTAAGATAACTTATTTAGTATTAATCATTCTCCCGATGAATTTGATTCGTGACCTCGAGATTTGGGATTTGTAGATTCTATTTAATATAGACCATCAAAATTTTTCTCCATCTTAGAAAATATCCTATACTTTTATTATAATAGAATACATTTTCGTTAAATACCTTTTAGGTAAATTGTAAAATTAGGGTAACGCTGAAATGTAAGAGGACTCTTAAATGCAAACATTCCCTACAAAAAAATCCCACCACATTGTATTTCACTGAAAGTTTTTAAACTGAAATCAGGAACAAGCTCAGCACTATTTCAAGCATTGCTAAGAAGGCTCAAAGTGAATGAAACTGCCACCACGCCGCCACAAATTTTACAAAAAGACACCTTATGTTTCAGTATACAAAGATTACCATGACTGCATTGATAAATCTTTGCCACTTATCTAGAAACACTTCAGAATGCAAATAAGCCACAATCTAGTTGCATTCAAGAAAAAAAGTCGTGCAGATTTTTGTGTCAAAGATAGTTTCACTTTAAAGTAGGCAAAAGAGATTTTAAGTAGTCACTAACTTTGCTTACAAATTGCTTTTCTAATCTTTTCTATACCGGCGCTTTCCCTACATTGCAGTCGACGAAACGACGGGGTCTGTGAATTTTAATTGTAAGGCTACAAGAAGTTTTTAACGTAGGTGCAGTAGTAGCTCCTTGTAAAATAATCTTTATAGCTTTGTTCGGTTGGATATACAACATTAGTTTTAGTATATGCGAAACCTACACGTGTCTAGTATTTTATGTAAAAGAATTCAAACATGTATCATGAAAAATGACAAAGTTATAAGCTTGTTCTGTTATCTACTTCCACACAAAATCGTGGTCACCACGCAGCGCGCGCCTCCAGCGTCGTCTTGAGCTCATTGATAATAGTAATTTGGCAGTAGGTACCTAAATTATTGCGATAGATACTTAATGTCGCTCGGTGTCCAACTTTTAACTTTTTTAAATATTTTTGGGAAAAAATATAACATGGTTTAAAAATTATTGGAATCGATTCAGTTACTTATTCTGAACAAACTATATTCAGGTTTCGCATACTAAAAATAATGTTGTATAATCGTCTGTCTTGCTCATTAAAGTAGTTCAGAATAAAGCACCGTACAGTAAAGACGTGTCTATTTTTTTACGAAGTCCTACACTCAAAATTGAACTTTAACCACTCCAACAAGCTTTATTGTAACACAAAATTTCAATAAAAAATAATCTATAACTTTTAACTTTAACATAGTGATGAAGAATCAAAGAATGAAAGAAAGAATCTAAGATCATGAATCTTCATCTCAAAAATCCGTGCCACTAGCATCTGCATTCACGGCAAATGACATCAATTTAAACCAATAGCCAAGTTATTCGGCTTCGATGATGAAGCATTCCTACCTTGACAAGACTGATGCGGTTACGGACGATGAACTGAGAAGATGCCGATTGCAATAAATCGCGATGGATAAATGAGCTTGTTCTATAAGTCCATTAATCAATAATTTTGTGTACTGTAGTTTAAGATTATTTTGCATTGCGACCTTGTAAAAGAATTGGTTCTGCATTGCTGTGTTTCAGATTCTGCTGAAATAATTAAGGTACATGAGAGTATCAGAAGGCTTAAAGTCACCCAAAGGGCAATGGAGAGGGCTATGCTCGGAGTTTCCTTGCGTGATCAAATCAGAAATGAGGACATCCGCAAGAGAACCAAGGTAACCGACGTAGCCCGAAGAATAGCCAAACTTAAGTGGCAGTGGGCAGGGCACATTGCTCGCAGAACGGATGGCCGATGGGGCCGAAAAGTTCTGGAGTGGCGACCGCGAACCGGAAGACGCAGCGTTGGAAGGCCTCCCACTAGGTGGACCGATGACCTGGTGAAGGTTGCAGGGATCCGCTGGATGCGAGTCACACGGGACCGGTCAATGTGGCGACACTTGGGGGAGGCCTATGTCCAGCAGTGGACGTCTTTCGGCTGAAATGATGATGATGATGAGAGTATCACAACTGTTCATTGTCTGATGAGTTTCTACAAATTTACCAAGTAACTGGATTGATTGATCAGATGTTCTGCTTGTCGCAGTCACGACGTGCAAGCTGTCAACTTTTTTTTTGATCCGTCCTTTTTTATTTATAAAGATTTGTTATGCGTTGTATGTTTATTTTATTTTATTGTCATTTTGTATGGACGACATTTCCCTGCGACATCATTTTTTTCTTTTTTTCTTTTCAGATAAACGAAACATCAGGTTAAATCATGACAATTTAAACCTGCACTCGACCCACAAGTAAATAAAGCCAAAAACCCTAAAAAATAGGTAATATTAACCTACATTTTGAACAACACCAGTTAATTTACCGAATCATACTTTGTTCCACCACATATTAAATTTAATTTTCTGACGCAATCTCGCAACGGGTTCATTTCCACCACAAATAGCGTTATTAACCAACTTTATATTGCGTCATATTGGTAATGTTCTTGTTACTTTGTTCTTTTTGGGTTCCCTAGCTAATGAAACCGTACCCAATGTTAAATATTGACTGAAGTTAGCCGCAAGGGAAATAATTTTGGATGTGAGTGGAAAAATATAGTGTCAAAATTACAGCAGGTAAGGTTTTGGTGGGTTATTGGCCCCGAAATAAAAACATGTTTACTGGATTGTCTTTAGATTGAATAGAACCTCAGTGCCCAATTTTAGGTATACCTATCTTATCAAGCATGTGACCACAAATGTGCAGTATTGAAACCTAACAACTTAGCCAGTTTTGAGCAACATAACCTGGTCAAATTGTCATTTAACAGAATTTTGAAGATCTTGCCAGAATCTTCATTGATGCTCTTCTTAATTCATGTAATACACAATGCATCCTTACTGTAAAATGTAATTATAATATTACCTACTCTTCATTACATTTACAATATCATATGCCATTGATTACGCACTGTATGTAGTACAGAATAGTGCAAGACGTGCCTCGGAAAGGACGCGACTTAGGCTGCGATCAGACGGATTGCATTGCAGCAACCGCGCGGAGTCGAGATATTAACTTACTTTTTTAGTAAAAAGTGATTTTGTTAAAACATTTTCGGTTATAAGTTAAGAAAGTCGACTAGTTTTAATTATCAGAAAAAAAATGGCGAACTGCTAACTAAACAATCACCGATATCGACTGCACGCGGTTACTGTGATGCAGTCCGTCTGATGGCAGCCTTAGATACACCGTTTAGAAGTTTCTTTTTTGTCCCATATTTTACTTCAAGGCACGAGCTAGTGTCAGGTACTGAGAAGTTTAGTCTAATGGAAAATCCGGTACATGATAAAATTATATTTATTTTGTAGATTGGTATTAACAAATACTTTTTGTGTGTTAATGTTACTTGCCTCGTTGGTATAGTGGTCGCAAACGCGACTGCTGAGCATGAGGTCCTGGGTTCGATTCTCAGGTCGGGCAAAGTGTTATTGGGTTATTCCATCAAGAATTTATCAGTAGCAGCTACGGAGTTTAGATTTGTGCCCGGTTGATGGCAATAGGCTCGCCCTTTATTACACTTATTAAAAACATAATTGGCGAAATATACGTAACTATTAGGTACACCTCTGTCTAACCCTTCGGCGATTACAGACGTTATGTTAGTTTTTAACGTTAACTAAAAGTAGTAAATACTGTCTATAAATATTTAACAAAAACTCACGTCCAAATTCAAACATCAAAAACTAAACGGCGAACAAAAGAACGCAAGTACAATTTAAACACAAAAAAAAATATTT
Organism: Noctua fimbriata; assembly: GCA_905163415.1. Classification (NCBI taxonomy): domain Eukaryota; kingdom Metazoa; phylum Arthropoda; class Insecta; order Lepidoptera; family Noctuidae; genus Noctua; species Noctua fimbriata. The sequence goes on along the minus strand of LR990945.1, from coordinate 11,763,766 downwards.
TAAAAATAAAAACCAACGAACAATGGTGTTTTGTTTTCATATAAAACAAGCTAAAAAGTTTGCTTCTGATGGCCATTGTACGTCCGCACAAAAGATCTGCATGTGATGTGCATATGAGATTCACTACACACTATTAGGGCTGGGGTCCATGAACCAACATGTTGGATTTTTAATCACTGTGACATTGTTTGGTGTTAATTATAATAGCTAGGAGCTATGATGGATAAGTAGGAGCTCATGGCTAATAAATAACAGCCGCACGGGTCCATCTTCAAGGTTAAACCGCGTTTGCCAAGGTCGGTGTGTGAATGGGAGACCATCATTTGATGTCAAGTTTCGTCCGTGCTTCGGAAAGCATGTCAAGCTGTTGGTACCGGCTGTCGTGTTTGGTTGTTAGTGGCCCGAAAGTCTGACAGCCCGTCTTACCAAGGGGTATCGTATTACCCAGTACTAACTCGGTTGTGAAGGTTAGATAGGCAGTCGCTGCATGTAAAATACTGGTATTAATCTGCGTCCGGTAAGACTGGAAGCCCATCATAGTTGGGAAAAGGTTAGGCAGATGATGAGCTGTAAAGAATAATATGGTTAGAAATGTGGTGGCTGCTGAGATGATGAGTAATAGAAAAATATGGAAGAAGACATGGTGCGCTGACCCTAAGATCATTTAGTAAGAGAATGATGAGATCCTGGCCTTGATTCTCAGGTCAAGCATAGTGTTATTGAGTTTTTCTATCGCAAATTTCTCAGAAGCAGCAGGCGCTTCGATTAGGGTCTGATAGGTGGCAATAGGATCGCTGCCTATTACATGGAACTTACGATAACTGGTGAAATATGGGCGTATTGCAGGTACATCTCTATCTAACCCTTCGGGGATTACAGGCGTCTAAACATAAAGTAATTTTACCGGCAGTAATACCTTTCAGACCGGTTCGCTTGTCAGTGAAGATAAAGTGCAATAAAAGAGCAAAAGTACTTCCAGTAAGCGCATTGTAGCAGTCAGCACCGGTACCAATACATTTGAAACATAAATAATTTCCACACAGACAGGATATGAGAAGAACATCCTTAGGGAAGCTCTTTTACAATGAATTTTACTGCATAAAACGTACATTTACTGTAGGTACTAGCACGCTCTCTGACGGTCGACTTTTTTTCAACCTTATATCACACATGATGACATGAATTGGGATAAGGGCAAGAGAATGCTCTTGCCCTTATCCCAATTCATGTGGGGTCGGCGCAGCATGTCTTCTTCCATACTTCTCTATTACTAGTCATCTCATCAGATACCTCTTTTCTTGCCATATCATCCTTTACATAGTCCATCCATCGTTTCTTTGTTGTCTTCGTCTACTCTTATACAGAGTGGTCGCAAGCGCGACTGCTGAGCATGAGGTCCCGGTTTCGAATCATGGGTCGAGAAAGGTGTTACTGGGTTTTTCCATCAGGAATTTCTCAGTAGCATCTACAGAGTCTGGATTTGTGCCCGGTTGATGGCAATAGGCTCGCCTCTTATTACATGGGGCTTAAACATAACTGGCGAAATGTGAGTGAAATATTAGGTACACCTCTGTCTAACCCTAGAGAGATTACAAGCATGATATTATGTTATATTGTACCTTTCTTTAACAGAAGCATGCAGAGTACCACATCATAGACAGCTGACACAGTTATAACTCGTATATTAGTAAATAATTCTAAAATGGTCCCCTATGATATGAGATTTAAACATTACTGGCGAAATGTATTAGGTACACTTCTGCCTAACCCTTCGGGGATTATTTACTTAATCGTCCTATGTACTACGATAAATTCACGCCTATTTCTCATGAGGGTACGCAGAAACTACACAAGAACAAAATCCATCTGCTACGTTAATTTCATACTTCTATAGCTACGTCTAAGTAGACGTTCGTTAACTGTAAACACAATATAAACCTCCTGACTTGGCCTCCTAAAATAAAACTGACGAGGAATAATTCTAGAAGGTAAAATGACGTATAAAATTACCATCTTCATTATTTTTTCATGTAAATTAATTTAATTACTCATCCTTACAGTTTATTGCTGTACGGGTGCAGGTTTTTATTATATAAGTCATAAGACTTTATGGCTACCACGTCAAATTTCAAGCCAGTGTGCATCGTGGAGAAATATTGCTTTTTCTTTTGAGAAAAGCTGAAGGCATGTAATAAACTTCAAAGGCTTTGAGTAGGAAAATAAAGGTGAGTTATTTAATTTAATGCATGATATTTATTCAAGAGAATAGTAATCATAACTTAATATTTTATGCAAAGGATTATAATTATATTTGATGTTCCTTTGTATTTTTACTCAAAAGCGGGATATGAAACAGAGTTATGTCTGTGTTAAGTCAAACAACTGTATCTCAAAAGAATACTTCGATATTTTATATATGACTAGCATTCTCGCTTAGATACAACGAAAATTATCCAACGGGATAAAAATATTTATTTATATAAATACTTACCGGGATAAAAATTATGGCCTAATCATGTGCAACTGTGCAACATTAAAATCAGTTCAAATTAATACAGTCTTAGTGTGAATAGATTTCAATGGACAAACCGAGTTACTTTCGCATTTATAATATTATTGTGGATTATATATGAAATACCTTGAAAAAATTAAATTACAAAACGGGAAAGTTTTCAAAAAAATATTTCACAACCAACCAAAATAACAGTTTCTAAGACATGAAATTTAATAACCTTTGCAACATGAACTGTGTAAAACGGTACTCCTTCCTTCTGGGAATACGAGCGTGTTGCACAAAACATTATGTTGGATCGTGAGAGGACGCCTTTATAACTCTAATGTAAAAAAGTATGTTAGGACCATTTTTGTGACGCAAGGATTGTTGTGTCAAGTAAGAAGGATTTTTAATTTCTGGAATCATTTAGATGGGCTCGTGGCTAAATAATAACAGCCACACGGTTCGATCGAAGGTTAAGCTATGCTTGCCGAGGTCAGTCTGTGGATGGGTGACCATTGATTACACATCGAGTCTCCTCCATGCCTCGGAAAACGCCTTAAGTCGTTGGTCGCGGCTGGCATTTGTAGAACTTTGACAGTCTTTATAGGTAGTCAGTGGTCCGAAAGTCTGAGAAACTGTCGTATCACGGTATCGTTTAATCTTGTTGCGGGGTTGTGATGGTCAGATAGGCAGTCTCTCCATGTGAAATAGTACAGTCACGAGCACCAATATTAATAGTTTTTTCTCCTACTGTTCTGATTAAAATTTCATGTTGTTACGATACGGATACGGTTAGATATATATTTTGGAACTTATATTTTTATGAAAAACATCTCCAAGTTACAATCGATATTTCTCGCGAAAATTGCTTTTAAATTTAGAAAAGTGTATACATATTGAAAAGTGTATGCTCGTGAGTGTACATTAGGTAGGTAGTCAGCTACATCATTTTAAATACTGGAAGCAGACCAGCTTGCGAAAAGGATGTAAAGAAAAAGGAAGAAAAGAATGGGTAGATGTGTGGTGAATTCGAGCGTGTTGCACGAAACTTTGTGTTGGATCGTGAGAGGACGCCTTAGTAACGCTAATGTGAAACAGTATGTAAGGAACGTTTCTGTGATATCAAGGATTATTGTGTCAACAGGCAAGCAGTTTATTTTATTTGTGGAACATGACATAACATCACGCCTGTAATCCCCAAAGGAAAAGGCAGAGGTGTACCCATTAGTACAACCACATTTCATCAGTTATGTTTTAAGTCCCATGTAATAGGGGGAGAGCCTATTGCCATCAACCGGGTAGAAATCCAGATTTCGTATCTGCTACTGAGATATTCCTGATGGAAAAAACCCAATAACACCTTGTCTGACCCGGAAATCGAACCCAGGACCTCGTGCTAAGCAGTTGCGCTTGCTACCACTTGACCAACAATGCGGTTATTTGTGGAAGTACTAACTGAAACATCATTGACAGAACTTGAATGTAATATAACGCCAGGCTTGTATTTCTAGAAGAAATTGGCAGAGTTGTATAGTAGTCCGCCTCGCTGGTATGCTACTGCACCAAAAGTACCAGAAAATTCGAGTAGTAATATAATTTCTCCCTACTTCGATAGTTTGAATTTGTGCCCATTTGATGTCAATAAGCTCGATCCTAATTTGGTTCATTGGAAATGAAGGTTAACTAAACAGGTATGCTTATCCTTTCGTCGAAAACTTGTCGTCAAATGCTTACTAATTATCTAGTTTTGCCACCATACCGTCAGAAAGTAAATAATTTACTACTGTAAGAAATCATTTTAACGCTAATTAACCATATTCATTGTTAGAATTAAAAACGATTAAATAAACTAATATAATAATTTCGGCGAAACACATGTGATAACTTCAGTAAAACTCCCATAGAATACAAGAATTAATATTAACGCTAGCTAGTTCATTCGTTCCTTCAAAAAGTAGCTCACGCGGCTAGGTTTATAGACCGACCGCTTTAACGAGTCCCCCGCCTTACCCCATCAAAGGCACACTAAGCGTCCACAAAGACGTAATAATATCGTTCAGGTTACTTGCTTTAAAATAACCATAATCCACGTAGGTCTTACGATACTAATTGAACCAATACGTGATCGACCTTCAGAATATTCCATTTAAATTGATTTTATCGCGAGGACTCATTAAAACGGTCGGTCTTTAGATCGTTTCATTATTTTTTTAATTCACTCATATCTACCAAATTGTCTAAAACGAAAGTCGTATAAACATGTGCAGCTTCTCCAAAAGTACTAGGCTCTCATAGAATACGAGAAGTAATTTCAACACCAGCTAGTTCGGACGTCGCGTTGGTAATTACCGCGGAAGACGCAACGAACAACTAATCTAAGTTGGATCAGAACCGACGCTAACGGCTTGTAAGGGCGTAGTCAACCTGTCACCAAGTCCTGATGTCCTATTAAAATGGTTTGATGCTGGCCTTTTGTAATAATGTGCCTACTATTAGTTTGTCATTAGCTTAATGACTATTGGAACACTCTTGTTAGGTAATTGATTAATGATTAAAGTTCGTTGAGATTAGTAAAACTATTCGAAGCTACCACTGAAAAAGTTAGAACGCAGTTAGAAAGGTTAGTCAAAATATTATATTATTTGTCGGTCCGGTCATTGGTATGGACATAAAATGAATCGCAAGTACGCCAGTGGTAACATCACGCGACCTACTTACAAGTTTACCCACACCACAGCGTGCTTCTACAGAGCCGAGATGTTTACAGCTCGAGGCAATGACGACATTCAATGTCTGATTGCAGCGGAGTTGAGACGTCCTGGAATTGTATGCGATTCATTGTGCCCAGTGTTATTGTGTTAAATTGTAATTTCAAGTAATTTGTTAGTAAAATAGAAACAGTGTATCAAACCCAGTGTATTTTCATAGCACGAAACCCATCTTTTGCCCACATGATTTACGAGCCTAACGGAATAAGTCCTAACAATCCGACATATTTTTAATTATTATAATTATCCCAACATGTTGGGGTCGGATTCTAACCGGATGCTGCTCAATACCAGTATTTTACATGGAGCGACTGCCTATCTGACCTCCACAACCCCGTTAATACTGGTAATACGATACCCCTTAGTAAGACTGGTTGTCGGACTTTTCGTTTCCTCTCCCTCTCCATCCATCAACATTTTATTCATCATTTTAGTCACATGTGATTTGTCCGTCATCTCATCACATGCCTATATCAAGACAGCAGATTCCTGGGTAACTGGGTTGTAGAGGTCAAAATATGGAGACACTCCTTATAAAATACAGGTATACAGCTGCATCCGGCTAGGCTAGAAGCAGTGCGCAGGGTAAAACCCCCCTTACATCTTCCATCTCTTTCTCTCCTTACGTGAGTTTTGATAAGTCTTCGGAGCCCTTAATCATGTCCTTGCAAATGAGTAAACTATTGATGAGTAAACATTGGCGCTAACTTTAATGCCGAGAGGAACTTTCATAAATTACTTTCTAAGTTCTTGGTAAAGGAAAATCTGATTGGATGTCTCAAAATATGTTTTTTTTTTTTATTAATTTTGTCTTGATTGCAATTTATCACAAAATAATTGTATTTGGCGTTGTTTTTTTTGTCTAACTTGCTAAGCACCATTACACCTGTACACTGCGAAGTGAGGTTGTACTGCAGTAGTTGTTCCCCCTTATGTTGTCTCATCTCACCAGTTATGAATAAATCCCATGTAATAAGGGCAAACCTCAGATTCTTTGGACACGTTTCCCGTAACAATGATTCCATGGAGCGTTTGGTCATCAACTCGATGGACAGGCTCCATCAAATCTGTCACCAATATCCCTGTGGCAGTATGAGCTCCCATGCAGATAATAGAGACAGGTGGAAAAACATCGCGAAGGCAGCGACCGCAGTTGTGAACGACCTCCCCATGACCACGACCACTCTGCCAAGCGTGAACGACTGAGAAGAAAAATAAGGGCAAACACATTCCCATTGTAGCGAGCGAATAAGATCTTAACTTCGCGATGCTTCTGAGAAATTCCTGAAACACCGAATACCCCGTTACACAAACTGAGATACAAACTCACTCCATCATGCTCAGTAATAGTGTTTGCTTTCAAAAACCCCAACAAGTTAATATAAAACAATCAAAACTTTTAAATTATTATTCCTTGAATGATTACTCATTGTACTCATAATATTGTAGTCCTGCAAGATGTTTCTCATTTATTAAAAAAATTTGCACAAATTAGGCACAATAACATTGGCTATAATAACGAGGGTGAGCACTGATACCTATAATTACAAGATATTAAGTTGTCTTAGCTTAGGTATTGGCTGGAATTCTTAACATACAACTTTAATTATCTGAAGGCCTATTTTTATTGTAAACCATATTTTTACTATTAATGATTGTTCGATTTAGTTGACATTATTTACTTTTTCAAGTGTCGTATTATAATATTTTTGTTTATTTCTGTGAATATGAGGACTACGTGGGTCATACCATTATTATTATTTTCATTTTTTAGTTAAGTTAGTTACACGATTGTCTGGCAGTTTGAGTACTTTATGCGGCCCACCCAAATGTCCTTTCTTTGGTATTGTTCGTCGTGTCGTTGAGCTCCTTGGATTATGAGTCGAGCTACACGATCACTGACAAATGCTTACACTGTCTGGACTGGTCCACTCAAATCTGTGTGGTTATTTCTTCAAAAGACCATCTCAGACATTAATCTACATGGTCCTCATATGTCTTGAGCAATGTCTGGACTTTAAAAGAGACTGTGACCTCTGAGTTTGTTTCGGATGTTTCTTCTCAGAGTAGTCAGGTACGAAACACCGGCCCCATCTAGTTTTAAAACAGAACATGTTGTGACATGTAAAAGAGTTTCTTAAACCAATTTACAGAAATAAATATGATTTATGATTTACTTGAAGGTGCAAATAAACTTTTTTTATTTTTATTTTTAAGGCAATCCAAAAAACAAACTAAAGATGATCTTTTAAAACCTTAACAGGTAGCAAGTGTGCTTCAAAAGCTGTTCATTAAGAATTTTATTAAAACATCCTGTTACGAATCAATTAAAACGATAAATTGTAATTAAAATTTATTTTCGTAATAGAAGGGGATCTGTCAGATGAAAGCGATGTACATAGGATATTTTTAACACAAAGACCCGGAATAACAACCTGTAGGCCAAACAAATTTTGTTCCGTGCGAGTATGGAACTTGCGACCCACAGCGCAGCAGTCAATCGCTCAGCGTGCCGTTAAAATTTCAATCCACATTGTGATGATTACAGCCCACTTAATCTCAAGGAGAGTCGATCTGTATCCCAGCAGTGGGACACAGCATTATAGGCTGTTTGTGCTAATTGTACCACTGCAAGAGGATTCTTATCATAGTTATAATAATTTTGGTGTATCAATATCTTCAACACAAATAAATAAAATTGATGTTTCTGATACAATGCATTTGAAAGTATAATTTATACGGTACTACTATTAAATTTTTTTTTTTTTTTTAATTTTTGTCTGTCAGTTGGTTTCTGTTAATCTCCAAAACGGCTGTTCCAATTTTGACGTGACTTTAACTTTGACATGATGTTGTAAGGAGTAACTTAGGCTACTTTTATTTTAGAAAAAGATTAAGGGTTCCTCGCAAAAAAAAATTGCTTTAATGTTCTCACTATTGGACGCCATCAATCCCGCGGGTCATGTGTGGACCGGTGGATGTCACATGCTATCCTATTTTCGGTTAGTTCTAGGTCATGTTCTAGTTACAAATGACGACGACGGCACGGTTGGCGCAGTGGTTCAGCGATTGACTGCTGCGCTTTGTGTCGCGGGTTCGATTCCCGCACGGAAGAAATATTTGTATGGCCTACATGTAGTTGTTCCGGGTCTGGCTGTTTGTGTATGTGACTTTAAATGTTTGTTAAACGCACCCACGATAAAGGATAAATTCCTAGGGTGGGGCAACGTTTATTCAAAAAAAAAAACTGTCGAATAATGAAAAAGGCAAAATGATAACTTATAAGTGCGTGTATTTAAGCAAAGTAAGCGTCAACGGTAAACCGACAAAGACTCTTGACGCCGGGGGACTCGTTCTGATCCAACGTAGTTTCTGAGCAGGTACATGTGCGAGTAACTCTCACACATGGACATTTCTGTAACAAAAAATAATATTTTGTGGTACTGATTGCGATATTAGTAGTCAATAGAATGGGGTCATATTAGAGAAGCTCGTGGCTAAATAATAGCAGCCGGTCGGATCGATCTTTAGGTTAAGTCGTGATTGCCTAGGTTGGTCTGTGATAGGTGACCACCCATTATATACCGAGTTTCCTCCGTGCCTCGGAAAGCAGGTTAAGCCGTTGGTCCCGGCTGTCATTTGTAGATCTTTGATAGTCGTCACAGATAGTCAGTGGCCGAAAAAGTCTGATAACCAGTCTTACCAAGGCGTATCGTATTACCTAGTACTAACTGGGTTGTGGAGGTCAGATAGGCAGTCGCTCCATGTAAAATACTGGTATTCAGCTGCATCCGGTTAGACTGGAAGCCGACCCTCACATAGTTGGAAAAAGGTTAGGCAGATGATGAGAATAGGGTCTTATAAAAATATTTCCTTTATTCATCCTTTCTGCACATTAATTTACATTTTTAAATATTTATTAAAAAGTCATTAAAGAAAATATAAAAACTTGTAGTCCATCGGTGTCGGGATCAGGATCTAGGCTAGTGCTCCAAAGACAGGAACCTCCTCACAATGCGAGTCGTATAAAGGAGTACTGCCTTCTGTATCAGGCCCTTGATTCAACCACCTAAGTTAGGAGCTCCTCGAAAGATGATCGGGCTCTTGCCTATCAGGCCATTTGCCCTCTTAGTCCCAAAGCATGCAGGTGAAGTAACAACTGCACAACCACCGACGATTCAGTGAAAGTGACGAAGTTCTGAGCTAACAAAATATAAATACTGTCCTGCCAGCGACACCATGAAGATAAAGAAAACTGTGGGTAGACCTTTTGTCAATCTTTCGGGGATGCAGACATGGATTTATAATTACTGACAGGACGAAGTGCCATATTAGAGCCAGAATGTTCTTCTTGATGGGTGTCCTTTAGGGTTCACTGGTAGTGAACCATAACTTAACAGACACCTGACACCCTGATAATGAGCCCATGATATGTTTCGAACGCATTTATGGTAACATGAAATACAACATTAGTGCGGACGACTAGGTAACAGAACGAGCTTATAACTTTGTGATGTTTCATGATACAGTTTTGAAATTTTGTACATAGGTTCTTTACATAAAAATACTAGACACATGTATCAGGTTTCGCATATACTAAAAATAATGTTGTATATTATCATCAACTTCCAACGATTTTTTTTTTGTTATCCTTAACTGTCGCACTCCTGGGCAAAGGCCTACCCCCATTCGTTCCACTTTTCTCGTTGCTGCTCCTCTTGTCGCCAATTAACGAGAAAGCCAACCAAGGCGTCCCGCCATCTTCTCCTCGGTCAAATTCAATGGTAATGGTATCATTGAATTTGTTAGTCATGCAATTGAACACGTGTATGAAAATACTGACTGGGCTTCATTTTATTAAAAAAACAACAATACTAACATTCTCATCCTTTCTCCTGATCTTCAAACACTGGGGTCTGCTACAACGACACCTGGCCAGGTGTCGATTCCTCGCTGAGGACCGCATTCTTGATCTGAGTGTGGACCAGGATTCACATTGTTTTCGGCATGAGCAATTCGAACCTGGTTGAATTTGATATGTCATCATCATCATCATCGTTTCAGCCGAAAGACGTCCACTGCTGGACATAGGCCTCCCCAAAGTGTCGCCATATTGACCGGTACCGTGCGACTCGCATCCAGCGGATCCCTGCGACCTTCACCAGGTCATCGGTCCACGTAGTGGGAGGCCTTCCAACCCAACGTCTTCCGGTTCGCGGTCGCCACTCCAGATCTTTTCAGCCCCATCGGTCATCCGTTCAAATTGATTTGTGTTACCTCTTATTTGCTAACTTTAAAACAGTCAGTCTGTGGAATTTACTGCCGGCTTGTCTATTCCCTGGTCTTTATCTGGATTTATTCAAAGTTCGAGTGAATCGGTTTCTTTTAAGCAAGTGTGCTCCTTCCTAGGCCGCATCATCGCTTAATATTTATTTATTATTTATTTATTTAAACTTCATGTACAATAGTGTTACATAGGCGGACTTAATGCCACAAGGCATAAAAAAGAATAAGTATAGCCTGGCTGGCTGGCTGGTGGTAAAAAATAACATAAAAGTCCTGTGTTGTCTTTTTCAAGACAGTAGCTTTAAAATCGACACAAATGCCCCAGAATATATTGCAATGTATTAGGTGGTTTTACATATTACAATTGTAACACACGTTTGATTGTAATATTTATTATTTACACATCCAGTTATGTATTAGATTCATAAGTAACAGAAATTCATTGATTATGTTGTATGAAAAGTTCCACCGCTCACTACTAGATGGCGCTGTGCCCATGACCCTCGCTGGGTCAGTGAACTTATTTAATGCAGTTAACACCGCTAACCGTGTGGTGCATCTATGGGTCTCGTCCTAATTGGAAGGATCAAATAGGACATCCCTGTTAGTTGGTGCATAATAAAATTCCTTAGGGAATATATTATTGGATAGAGGACTTCGTTCCCCGACCTTCGTCCTAGGACTTGGTCGTGTGGGACTGTACCTACTGTTACATCAGATAAAACCTATCGTCTGAAAGTCTGTAACTGCTGCTGAAATAAAAATCACCTGAAGTCATCACCGTGTTTCCTTCGAGTGTGCCGTCATTGGCAACACCTCCTACACAATTTTATTCATCATCGCCTCAATAGAATAGGGAATACGTTTTCTATTCCACACCAAGAAAAATATCTCTGTTTTGTGTTGATCCACTGCTTTCGAGAAAATCATAGACAAATCTTGGCGCAGTATTGCCATAATTATCACGAAGAGCTGTTAGAATTTGTTTATGTAGTCCGGAGTTACAGCTACATACATCTCTGTCTGTTATGCCAGTACTTACCCATAATTTGATTATTCTTAACATGAATGTTTTGTGTTTTATATCAAACTCACAATAATTTAGGTTAGAAAAATGAATTGCCAAGTCTAAGCCATCTTGAATTACTGTTATAATACGTTTCACGGGCACTGAATTAACATAAATCAACTACACACACTTGGCGATAATAAACGATAATGCCTACTATAATAGGACCTTTTTTTTGTCTAATCCAATATAAATTCGCACTGTTGGGCAAAGGCCTTCCCCAAGTCTTGCTATATAACAAAAGAACTAAACCGGACAAAATAAAATCGGTATTAAAGAGAGACAACACTCCGTAATAAATTTTTATGAAAAATATTCAATTCGTCATTGTCGTCATCAACGACCAGTCTTGCGTCCAGCTGGACATGTCATAGACGTCTGTGTCAAAGGATTATATCTTTCTTCTTCTCGAATCGATGTCTCAGATTTTATCCGACCAGTGCGTAGCAACCTGGACAGTACTGTCATTTGTCTCATTCAAGTCCTGGAAGGTGCAATTAGTTGAGGTGGTTCGAGACGTGTGGCATATCCACTGAGATGGGTCGATTATACCCAATCATAGTACGACAGTATATTCAAAAAAGTTCTCAACGCAAAACCATGGCTTTGACAGTAAAAACCTTTACACTACAAGCCAGATCAAAAAACCAAAACACTCAAAAACGAACTCTAATCCCCAACATTTACAACCACCAACCAGAAACCATAGTCCTGTATTAGTGTGAGTTCACGTCGAACAAGACAAACTCAAACAAGTAATTAAACTCTAGCCACTGTAGATTAATTATTTGTTTGGCCGACAAACTGTGCTGGATTGTTGCGGTGTACCACGGTGTGGGTTGAGTACTGAGACTGTTTTGGAAACGAGAGTTGGTAAACTTCGAGTTTCGTTCGAGATTGTAAATGGGCGAGAGAATGGTAGTAAAATATAATGGGTAGAAGTTATAATTTGTAGAATGGGTGCTGTTGTTACTGATGGAGAGGGTGCAAAGGATGTGTAAATTGAGGTCATGGAAAATGAAGATGTATAAAATAAATAAGGAAATATAGAAATTACTGACGTTAAGCTGAAGTGGTACTGGGCTGGCCATATCTGCCATATACCCGATGAGCTGTGGGCCAAAATAAACAAGAAGTGGAGCCCTGACACCGCCAGAAGGCGACGCGGTAGCCCTCGCAGAATATGGCGGGACGAGCTGAACAGAACCAACGACCAAATCCTTCGATCCAGGGCCAATGTGGACCACATTGGCCCTGGATCGAAGGATTTGGAAGTCATGGGGGCATTGCCCAGCAATGGGATGAAACAGGCAAACAGTAACGTGGGAATGATAAAGGTATCAATGATCGTACACCTAAGAATTCTAGTAGAAGTAAGGCTTTTTATGAAGGAGACTACCACTTTCCTTTAAAAACTATGCGTTCTAGTGTGATAAAACATGACCGTGTGACACTTGCGATAAAGTATGTTTGTTGGGAAATGAATGGCGTCATGGTGAATAGGTACCCAATTCAGGCAGTTATACTGAAAGAATTTAGCCAAGTCAGAGACCCATGGGCGGCATAAAAACTCTGACACCAGGTTAGGCACTAACCACACGATAAAGAAGAAAGAACTCACCGAGGCCGAAATTTAACTAAGCACATACTGAGCCTAAGCATTATTAATGTCTACAGACAGAGACGAGAATATGTCTAAGCCAAATAATGTACTAAGAAACGTTTATAGGCTCCGGCCTTAGACTGACTACCTAGACTACGTAATTTGAACTAAAATATTTTGACAGACCAGCGAGGCAGATCTAGTGGTCGCAAGCGCGACTGCTGAGCATGAGGTCCTGGGTTCGATTCCCAGGTCGGGCAAAGTGTTATTGGGTTTTTCCATCAGGAATTTTTCAGTCACAGTTATAGAGTCTAGATTTGAGCCCAGTTGATGGCAATAGGCTCGCCCCCTACTAAATGGGACTTAAACATAACTGGCGAAATGTGGGTGTACTATTAGGTACACCTCTGCTCCTCCCTCTTTGCCTGTGTCCCTTCGGGGATCATAAGCGTGATGTTATGCTAGTTTCGCTCATAAACGCAGCATTTAATAAATCCACAGTTTTATATCAGATTAAAGACTTATAGTCAATTACAAAACTCCGAAAGCATATAATCGTAAAATCTCACCCAATAATTTCGAGTTATGGAAACCAATGGTACGGGCTCGTACAATTTCAAGCTCCAACTTTATATTATCGAAGTTCGCAAGTTGTCGCGGTACCAACGAAAGTGTTGGGTAGTTATGTGCACAGCAATCAGTTTGTTTGCACAATAATTTAGTAGGGAATTATATTGTTAGTTATCGGTAAATGTTTATAATGGGAGTTCGTGTTTGGCTGCGTAATAAGCTATCTATGTATGTATCTATTTATATTTTTTAGCAATCTGGTGCACGCGACCTTCGTTCACGTGAAATTATTATTTTTTTAGTTTTACTTCCCTATTTGAATCGGGTTTTGTTAACAATTTCAAGGGTTTTTACATTTTTGCTCAGTAATCCTTTTGCAAAAAAAAGAGGCATATAACATTAACTATCTGCCAGTAAAAGTCTCGTCAATATTGGTCCAGCAGTTGTGGATATTAGCCGGAGTAAACAGACAGACAGGTTGACAGACTGACAAAAACTAAACAGACAGACAGGTAGACAGACTGACAAAAACTAAACAGACAGACAGATAGACAGACTGACAAAAACTAAAAAAAAAATGTATTTTTATAAGAACTGTATATTTTAAAAAGACAAACAGACACATCAATTTTATTTATTCGTATGGATATACATAAGATAATAATATTTTGTTTTCAGGGACTAGTATTCAGCTGCCTCCGATTAAACTGGAAGCCGACCCCAATATGTTGGGCAAAGGCTAGGCAGATTCATCATTATGATCGTTATCAGCGTACAGCTGTCCACTGCTGGACAGTTGGACGTAGGCCTCTCCAATTGCACGCTATTCAACTCAATTCTCATCAACTCTCATCCATGTGCTACAAGCCTGCTCCATACCTACCTATTACTTACAATTTCAAAACTCGTGGTTATTACAAAAGTTCCTTTAACGGGAGTAATAAAGGGGTTTATTGTAATGTTAGTACCCACTTGAACATCCACCGATACGATCTGATGTTGAGATCATCATCATCATGAAAAGCCGGGGGGAGACTTCTACTGTAAGAGAAAAGCAATCGGTGCATTTCTACTTTACCTTTTTGACAGATTATACAGGGTGTAAACGGACCGTTCACGAAGCCGTCAACCAAGCATTATGTACATTAAACTAAGTAACCTTAACGCAAAAATATTTACTGGAAAACGACTTTTTTTGGGGTGAAAAATCACGTTTTACAGTAGGACTCAATTTAATGCACTCAAAACATTGTGCTGATGAATGAATTGAATAGTACGGGGGTCTCGGAGGTGTTTAAAGTAAAAATCTAACATTAAAAACAAGTATAAAAAAAAAAACTTGTGAAAAAGTTGGAACTTTGACCCCCAATATCTCCGTAGCTAGAAGGTTCCCAGGTATGGTCTAGAACAAAAAAATCATCGCATAGATAGGGAGAACAAGTTTAGTGCTTTTCGGTTTCGTTAAGGGTCTTGTTACACCATTTATAACCATAGCTTGTAGATAAGTTGCTATCGATTGCGTATCCTAAAAAGACTTTCAACAGGATAGTCAATCCAATACATCTTTGTTGCAAATCTCGCTATCGAAATAAGGTTTGCTTTAAGAAAACCCAATTCTGGGTGAAGCTCGCTGTTGTGCATATGCTATATTATTGCAATTTGTATGTACTTATATTTTTACTTGGTGTGCAATCATCATCATCATCATCATCATTTCAGCAGAATATGTCCACTGCTGGACATAAACCTCCCCCAAGTGTCGCCACATTGACCGGTCTCGTGCGACTCGCATCCAGCGGATCCCTGCAACCTTCACCAGGTCATCGGTCCACCTAGTGGGAGGCCTTCCAACGCAACGTCTTCCGGTTCGCAGTCGCCACTCCAGAACTTTTAGGCCGAATCAGCCATCCGTTCTGCGATGTGTGCACTATAGAATAAGAATTGTTTTCGCTGACAGATTGATATTTTCTTGCTCCGCACTCAGGTCCTGAATTCTTTCAGTTAAAGGCGTCTTACCTTCCGATGTTGTATTTGTTTGAAGGTATTGTTTTTTATTTGCATTTGTTGGACTATTTATTGCAGTGTACCTGGTGACGCGGCTAGGAAGCATACTATCTGGCCGCGCCACCAATTTTGTTCAATTTCTCATAAACCGTTATAGTACTGCTTCTGTTAATCACTTATCTTAATTAACATAGTAATAGCTAGTAATAAATGAATATAACCTCCGAATAAAATACATGACATGCACGAACGCCTGGCAATTTTTATTCAGTAGTTTTATGTAGTAAAAAGTGTTTTTTTTTGCAGTATCTAATGATAAATAGAATGAACAATAGACGAATATTTGTTTACCAATGATTTTGTACATTATTGGACAATTTTTCATTTTATTTTGGGTTTAGTGTACCTGGTGGCGCGGCTAGGAAGCACACTTCTTGGCCGTGCCACCAATTTTGTTGAATTTCTCGCAAACCGTTATAGTACTTTTTTATATCATGAACAATAATGAACAAATTACGAACTTTTTTTTTTTATTATGTCCGATCCAAATTGCCTTTGTGTCGCGACCAGGAAGTACCACGCTTGCATTGACTTTACTTTAGACACTTTCCCATCTCTTCACAAAACGATGGTTTCTAGCTATCCTAAACCAACAAATCATCCCAAAATACCCATGATAACATAACATGAAGAAACTTCCATTGAAACATGTACGAACCGAACTTAAGTCTTTTAGTCCCGCGAGGTCGGAACACACGAACCGTAAAATTGGATAGCCCCGGACTGTTTAAATCGATGACCTAATTTACAACGGCGGAAAGATACGGTTTTTTTTTGTTACATCCCTCATGGTGTGTGTATCAATCAGGTTTGGAATTGAATTTGAATGGGACAGTGATAATGTGTCTGCTGTGTTTTGGGGATTTGTGAGGGATTTGATTCTGAGCTTTTACAACGATGTTTTCAATGTCCTATCTATAATGGAACTAAATGAATGGACAGGCTTCAAATAACAGATAATATGCTGTCGGAAAGTATCTTGTACCGCAATTAAAGCGTTTTATATTAAAATGTACATTGATTTTCTTATTGGTGAGGTTCTTCAGAAAGGTGAGGTGCATAGTACTTGCAACCGGAAAGCGTGTATGACCAGATGTATGAACGTGGACGAGGCAAAAGGAGTATGTTAAGATCGTAGCAGGTGGCGTTCTGTGGTTCTGCCTACCCCTAATGGGAAAAAGGCGTGAGTTTATGAATGTGTATAGCTTCTAGCTCTAAAACCACCTTTTTACGGTTGCATGGCTATTAAAGAGCAAAGCCACACCTAAAATAAAATAAACGACAAAAAATAGGATAGCAAATAGTAAGTGAAACGTTTTTTTTAAATTATAATCTGAACCCTTGTCGTCGTCTAATTCAATACTAGACTATACTTTCAAGTTAATTTACCTGAAGTAGGTTAAAAAATTCCGTGATTACATACGGGACCGAAACGTGGTCGCTCACAATGGTTACCGACGTAGCCCGAAGAATAGCCAAACTTAAGTGGCTGTGGGCAGGGCACATTGCTCGCTGAACGGATAGCCGATGGGGCCAAAAAGCTTGGAAGGCCTCCCACTAGGTGGAACGATGACCTGGTGAAGGTTGCAGAGATCCGCTGAATGCGAGTCGCACAGGACCGGGCAATGTGGCGACACTTGGGAGAGGCCTATTTCCAGCAGTGGACGTCTTTCGGCTGAAATGATGATGATGATGAAGTTGAAAAAGGACTTTACTTTCTAAGATGTGGTTCTTAAAATGAATCAGTTGTTGCTATCATGTCTCGTACTCATAGCAAGTCAAGTTCAGACACCTACGTAATACAAAAAGTTCTCTATCCTTTCTTAGAAAGTTCCGCACCAATTTTTCGGGCCACTGCACACTCAAAGTAAATCGTTGTTTGAACCGATTTTATACGAAAACTTTTACAGTGAAACTTTCTAACGTTTTGCTAGTTTAATCGACTTTAGTTTGCTTCTTCAGTATTATTTCCAATAACTTAATTCACTTTTTTTCGGTAGTGTATGCTTCATTGGGTTCTTTTGCTTTGTTGAAAAAGTCTGATCCTTTTTTGTTTTTGTATTTTTTGTATCTAAAGAGGTTATTTGGGGGTCAGTGGTATTTAGAATGAACTAACTTATACCTGCGGCTTCGCCTGCGTGGAGTTCGATAATTGTCCCACGGGATCATACTACCGGTATAAACAGTATCCCAGGTGTTATCCAGGTTATAAGTTATCTGTATGCTAAATTTCATCCAAACCTGTTTAGATATTTTTGCGTAAAAAAAGAGTAACAAACATCCATCCATCCTCACAAACTTTCGCATTTATATTATTAGTGGGATTAGCTACTTTCTTTGTTTAAATATTTTTAATATTATGACGTCCATCTTAGTTTTTAAGTTTGATAACCTCGGCTGTTATCGAATTTACATTACATCACGTCTGTAGTCCCCAAAGGGATAGGCAGAGGCGTAGCTAATAGTACCCACATTTCGCCAGTTACGTTTAAGTCCCATGTAATAGGGGGTAAGCCTATTGCCATCAACCGGGCAAAAATCTAGACTCCGTGGCTGCTGCTGAGAAATTTCTAATAGAACAATCCAATAACACTTTGCCCGACTTGGAAATCGAACCTCATGCTCAGCGATCACAAGACCAAGAGGCACAGTCAAGTCAGTTATAGAATTTATTTAAATATTTTACCTCTGAAAAGCAAAATGGCCTCGTGAAAGATTCTAGTGATGGCCTAGGCAAGTGGAATCCTCTTCAAAGCGTTTCGCATTTCTACAACGTCTTTCAACAGTGTCGCAATAAACTTTTCGGTAGCTTAATATTCATCCAATATTTTTTTCATGCCGTTGATAGAATCTAACTTTGTCAGTGCCCTCTATTGTTCCAAAGTTTCTTTGTGTAGAAACTATCTTTGAAGATTTATCCGGATTTATGAAAATTGGTTTTGTTCCAGTTTTGAGAGCTTTGTAGCTTATATTGTTACTTATTCTCTATTAGATTTGTACAACAAAACTATTCAATTTCTTTATACACGGTACACGTTATGTACGTGTTGTAAGGTGCATTTTGGCACAAACTGTAACTAGGAGTTCAGTACCTACATAGTTTTAGAACTTCAGCGTAGATATTTTCCCCTAGTAGATTATCCCTTACACTTTGTACTTATTTCTCAATATACTTTTGCGATTATGTATGTGTTCAGTTATCATCATCTTATTGCCCTTGTCCTATTCTACTTGGGGTCGGCTCTACACGTTCTCTTCTTCCATTCTCCCCTGTCAGATGTCACGGCATTATATACTCCTTTCTCTTTCATATCATTCCTCACACAATTCATCCATCTTTTCTTTGGCCTTCCTCTCCCTCTCTATCCATCACTCATGTACGTGTTCAGTTAAACAGGGTGGAAGGGACACCGATGCGAAAACGGTTACCACGTATTCAGTAGTACATCATTCTGAACCACCCAGATAGAAAATTTTTCGTCGGTTATTAAAAGAAGAGAGCTGTTTCCTACAAAAGTGACCTCACATGGTCAAAATGTATGGAACAGCTGATTTTTTATAAAATTACCGATGAAAAATTTCGATGAGGGGTTTTAGAATGATGTACTGAGTATGTCGTAACCGTTTTCGCGTCGGTGTCCGTCCCGTATTTCATTATTTTTTTTACACTAATTAGGCTTGCGTTTGGCCGTATGCTTGCGTCTTATTTTTAATACAGTATCTACTGGGTGTAAATGAAACAAATCATAGTATTCTAACATTTAATATTTTCGAAATTTTATTTCTATAGTAAATCGAGGATTTACATATTAAAAAATAAACGTTAAACAATCAGTCTTTTTGAAGATAATTAATTTTCAATTTACTTTAGTTTTTCACTACATTATTCCTGTTTCTCTGACTTCAGACATTTTTGTGCTAAATTAACCCTTAATTGGTCGCGCCTAAAAAGTTGCGTAAACGGTCGCGTGGGGTGCGTGACACCCTGATCTTATAAAATCACGAAACACTACTTGATACATGATCATAAAGGGCACGTGTTTTATGCAGCTACCGGGAACATCAGCGCTCAAAACTCAGAATTTAAAAAGTTCTAAACATTCAAAGATGCGCTGGGGTGTGTGACTACACCTCACGCGACCAGTTAGGAGTTAAATGACGATAAAAAGTGGCAGTGTTCTATTACATTTTCACGCCTAAACCAGTGAACCGATTGTTGTCAATATTGACAGGTAAGTAGCCTGAGACCTGGGAAAGGACTTCTTTCGATACTCTAAGTCGCGGGAAACAGCCAGTTTCTTAATTTTGAAATGCGAATCAAAAGCCTGTGCCAGATCTAAACATGGCTCCTTTAGAAAACAATG